>CM077080.1:235647538-236192538 GCA_039513925.1 Platanthera zijinensis
AAGGCCGTAAACAATTTCAAATGGAATTTTTATGGTACCTCGAATTTTGGAATTATTAAATGCAAGTTCAACATGTGGAAGCATAAGATCCCATGTTTTTGGAGTCACCCCGGTCAAATACATGAGAAACTTTCCCAATGTCCAATTAATAATCACAGTCCGTTCGTTTGAGAATAAAAAAAATGCTATTAAACTCAAGTGAAACTCCAAATCGTCCCCAAAGAATTTTCCCGAGAGATATCATTATAAGTCTAATACCTTGATGATATTCAACATGTTGCCTATATCCACATAATGACGTGGTGAAATAAAAGTGTGATCTGCAAATATGAAATCAACATAGTTGGGTATGTGGAATAAGTGGTCATCATATATAGTGTGAAATAACTGAAAAACATAAGGTGGCACTTTAGAAATTTATAAATATGGAGTGCCTCATCTAGATCGTGGCTTTCTTCATGCAGTGGGGGTTCAGGTGGGAGTGCGGTGAGTAGTAATGTGGTGGAGTCAATGAAAACTGAACTGAAAGAAGTCAAGGTCCTCTCGTGTGTCCTTGGAATAAGACAGTTCTTATGGGGAAGAAGAACATCATGTGTCCATTGTGCTCGAATAAATGAGAGTTCCTCGTGTCGTTGTGCATGACATGTAGGTCGTACTGCCAAAATCACTCTAATAGAATGTGACAGGCATCTATGGCAGCGAGATGATATAATACTCTATCGGACTATGTGCTCCTATAGAAAACTCTACTAGACAATAGTGAGTAACGAGCAAAGTCAAATGGCTATTGACTCCGGATAAGCGGTAGGGTTGTTCTAACAGATGCATTGTAAGCCCTAACGTGTCGACCATCCATTAAGAAACGAAATTCTTCATACAATCACTACCGTTGCCAATGGAACAAAATTGTCCTTGGATGCTTCCAGTTGTGCGAAAAATATTGTGCCTCCTATGGTCAGCCACGGTAGACTCGCTATGGGTGATCAAGCTATAACATAAAACATAGACTATGTGTTCAGCGTGTTCTCCTTTTACTTATGGCATCTTCAAACTCGGGCAAAGGCTCGGGCTCAGGATGATATTCATAAATGTAAACTTCATACTCAGGCTCTCGTCCATCAGTAGAATTAATAATAGTGACGAAGTGGCGACACGAACACTCAGATGATTTGTGCCCCGGCGCCATGTACTTGAAGCATCAAAATACTAGCCCCAATAATCCCCTTACCCTTTGAGGGAATAATGGATGGGGTTGGAGTCTCGGCCGTGATGGGAGAGTGGGGGGAATCTGAAATCCTAGCAATGGTGGTAGTGGTGACGCTCGATGAGGATCTATCAACAGACCTAACTACGGATATCCACTTCTGTAAGGACTCTACTCTTCGTTTACGATTCGAGATCTCTCCTAAATCCTTATGATCAAAAAGTTTTAGTTGGTCTTTAATGGAGTAGCATAACTCGTTCAGATAACGGGATATAGTCAAGTCATCATCCTCTCGGAGGTTGAGGCAAGACTGTAGTACTAGAAACTTGTTCGTATACTCATCCACCGATAATATGTCTTGTCATAGATTATGGAAACGACGGTAGAGGGTCTGCAAATAATAGGGTGGAACGTACCGTTTCCGAAATTGCGTTTTAAACACTTCTCATGTGATGAAACAGACGTGGCTAAATTAAATCTAGAACGCTCTAGTTGTCCCCACCAAACAAGGGCGGACCCTTTCAGTCTAAGTATGGCATACTCAAATTGCCCAGCTTGGGGCAATTGCTTAAAAGTCAGAAACGGTTCATCTTATCACATTAGTCTAAGCAACCCTCGGGTTCTAAATGTCCTTCAAAATCACCAACGTATAATTTAACTCTTACATCCCATCGTGGTGATTACGTGGTTCGGTTTCGAGGTGGGCAAGTTCTAGTGGCCTAGGGTTAATTCTCCGGGACAAGTGCTCTGTTTATATGCCTAGTGGCTTCGATATTATTGACCGATGTGCGCAATCTGTTCATTACGTGTCCGACACTACCTATATTGACAGTGAAAGTTTCTACTGCTTTCATCAAGTCGTTTATACGTTGGGACAAGTCCCCTACGCTAGTCTCTAAATAATCTACTCGCTTTTTCATTTAAAATAATTCAATTTTAATCTTCTCAAAAAAAATTGTTCTTCTTAAAAATTAATTTAATTTTCTTATTTAAAATAAAGATAACTCAAAAAATTTAAAAATATTTTCTTTTAAAATGACAGATTACCCAAGTGGGTAGAAAAAAATTATTTTTTTCATTTTAAAATTCAAGTTAAAATAAATTTTGATCTTTTTAATAAAGATTTAAATTAAAAAGTAAATTCAATAAGGGTTCTCGTTTCCTTTGTAAATTCAATAAAGATTTAAATTAAAAAATAAATTCAATAAAGATTTAAATTATTAACCGATGTGCGCGTTAGAGGGAACAATGATGGACGTTGCATGTCGCCGGTGAACTGGAGTAAAGTCGTCGGGTTGCGGAACTTGTGTCACTGGAGGTCGGAAAGGTGGGCTCGTAAGTCGGACGACAGGAGAACAATAAGGGTCCTCGTTTCCTTTGTATTTGTCCCTCCTGTTAGCTTTCGATCCGAGGGTTTTTAACAGCAACTTGCAGTATTTGAAATTTTGGTAGGCTTTGATTTTTATCTACTTCCATTTTTGTTTTTCTCATATATTCATCTTCTAGTTTTGTTTTCCTTTAATCAAGTTGTCCTCTAGAGATATTATGTTTCCTAAATTATATTTATTTTTTATTAATTTCTTAAATAATGAGAGCTTGCATTTCTCTCTCTAACCATCATAAATTATCAAACCTTTTTATTTATGGCCTTGTCGGATGGACAACCCGGTAAGCCGTCTTCAAACAGTAAATATGGGTGTGTGAAAACAAAATAACATAATGCATACAATAATTAACAAAATATGAAATTACTATGGTGATCGCCAGATGTGACCTAGGTTGCATCACCAGCCTGGCGATTAACTCCCCATGCATCCCCACTCCTCTCCTCAGCCTCCATCCCAACCACCAACAACCTCCTATTCCACGATCTCGCTACCTGCCGCAAACTACATCCCTCAACCAGTCGCAAACTCCATCTCCTCTACCAGTCGTAAACTCCACCTCACTCACAGCCGCAAATCTAGTCCTTCTTCCCCAAGCCGTAGACCCTTCTCTTCCTCCAACCGTAATATCCTGCTACCATAGCTGCAACCCTACCTATCATTCGAGTTGGCACTGTACCACCTTTGCCAACACCGGGACAACATTTGTGAATCTCCAACCACCAAGTCTATCTCTCCTCGCCAACCTCACCATATTTTGTGAGTTGTCTTGTGATACGGACGGGGCGGACCCGGTCGAAGGAAGGCGATTCGTGCGCGTATACACGAGGCGCGCGCGCGGCAACAGCGGGGCATAGCTTTATTTATTTATCATTGCTATTATTTTGTATGTTTTATTTTCGTAGCACAAACGCTTGTGTGCGGTCGTACGGCCTAGTGTGCCTCTTCCTATATATAGGAGAGGGTGTATCCGGTTTGGACCTATCTTGGAATTTATCGTAAAGTTGAAAGAAAGGAGGAGAACCGACTCAGCGGTCTCCCCCACTTGCCCTAATCGCAATATTGCTTCCGCGCCGCCATTCACCCGACCGCGACACCGTGCGATCGACGGAGGTCTTCCGTCGGTGCCACCCCTCCGTCGGTCCCTGTCCGGCCTCCCCACTAACAACTGGTCCGACCTCCGTTTGCGCCGCCTACCGCGCGCATTCCGATGTGCCGCGCACAGCAGCTCTCCCGATCGGCGCCTTCAATCGCCGGGCGTAGCCGACCGCCCTCTCCGCGCCAGCCCTTCCTCCTTCCCTCCAGGCAGTCTATGCCCCATACCCGCAGCATGGCTCGCGACAACGACCCGGCAGCGGCCACGACTGCCCTCTCGAACCGATTGGATCGCGTCGACACCACTCTCTCCGATCTCCAGGTAGCAGTCCGTGACATCCACGCTCTCCTCGGAGCCCGTTCTCCATCTCTGGCGGCCCAACCCTCCCAGCCCATGGCGGCAACGGCCTCGGCCAGCAGCCCCGGCGCTCTTCCAATCGGCGACAACCCATTTCCTGAACTCTCCTCCAGCGATCTCCGCCTCCTCGAACTGCCGGTCTTCGACGGGTCCGATCCTTTGGGTTGGCTCGCACGGGCGGAACACTACTTCGACATCCAAGGCACGCCGCCAGCCCAAATGGTCCCTCTCTCCACGATATACATGGAGGGCTCGCCCTTCATTGGGTGCGTTGGCTGCGACAGTCCTCGTCGGGCCTCTCATGGCCTCTTCTGAAGGACGAGTTGATCCGCCGCTACGACAACCGTCACGTCGGCAACCCATATGAGCGCTTAAGCAATGTCCGCCAAGCCGACTCCGTGGACACCTACATCGACGACTTCATCGAAGTGGCCACGCACGTTCTCGGCCTCTCGCCGGACCACTACTTAGGGACGTTCCTTGCCGGGTTGCGTCCCCACATCCGCAACCGCCTTCGGATCCACGACCCCACTACATTGTCTCGCGCAATGGAGCAAGCGCGCTTTGTGGAGGCCGATTTCGCCACCGTTGTCGTGTCCGCCCCCGCCCGAGCGCCTACTTCTCATCTGGCCCCCTTCCGGGCCACCGCCTCTCGAGCGCCGCCTCCTGCCCAGCCACCCCCTGAGCCCCTGGCCGCTCCAGGCCGTCCTCCACCACACCCACAACCACCACCACCTCGTCCCCGTCTCCCTCCACCCAACCGCATTTCCCATCAAGAGTACTTGGACCTTCGTAGCAAGGGCCTCTGTTTCCGATGTAAGGGGCCTTACTCACCGACCCACGAGTGACCCAACAGGTACCTGCGCCTGCTCCTCGGGGCAGAGGAAGACGAGATTGTCATGGCCGATTTTGAGGCCCTCGAGCTCGAGGATGACGAGCCCCATTCAGCCGAGCCCGGCTCTACTTTCAAGTGCTTGGAGGTGTCTTGCTACTCGGTACGCGGCATCACCGGGTCGTGCACCATGAAGTTGACCGCCACCCTACAGCAGACAGCTGTGGTTCTGATGATCGATAGCGGCGCCAGTCACAACTTCATTTCGCAGGACCTGGTGCAGGCACTCCGCCTGCGAGTGAATCCAGCGCCTGGCTTCCATGTCTCTCTCGGCGACGGTCGCCGCAGCCGCACCGCCGGCCGGTGCGTCGCTCTCCCTTTCTCCATCGGCACCTACTCGGGCTCCGCCGATTTCTATGTCTTCAGCCTGGGTGGCCTCGATGCGATCCTCGGCGTTTCCTGGTTACACACGCTTGGGGATTGCAAGCACAATTGGGGACGTGACAATGGACTTTGAAGCAGCGGGCGCGACGCATCACCTCCGAGGGGACCCCTCCCTAGCCTGCTCTCCAGTCGGCCTCCGTTCCATACTACGTACTTCCGACCCGGATTTCAGTGTTCTTCTATGGCAGGTGGAGTTGGGATCCGAGCCCTCACCGTCACCAGTCCACCCCGACGTTCAGTGTCTCCTCGATGGCTACCCGACAGTGTTCTCTGTGCCGCAAGGACTTCCTACTGCGCGGGTGTCCAACCACATCATCGCCCTGCAGCCCGGCGCGGCGTCGGTATCAGTTCGCCCCTACCGCTACGTCCATGAGCAGAAGAACGCCATGGAGGCCATGGTCGCCGAGATGCTGCGCGCAGAAATCATTCAGCCGAGTGCCAGTCCTTTCTCCAGCCCGGTGCTCCTCGTCCGGAAGAAGGACGGCAGCTGGCGCTTTTGCGTCGATTACATGGAGCTGAACAAGCTCACAGTGTCTGGCAAGTATCTCATCCCCATCATCCAGGAGCTATTGGATGAACTGCGGGGTGCCCGCTTCTTCTCCAAGTTGGACTTACGATCTGGATATCATCAGATCCGCGTACGAGCAGAGGACGTGCCCACGACAGCCTTCCGGACGCACGACGGCCACTACGAGTTTCTCGTTATGCCATTCGGCCTCACGAACGCTCCGGCCACCTTCCAATCCACCATGAACGACGTGTTCCGGCCACACTTAAGAAGGTTCGTTCTGGTTTTTTTTGACGACATTTTGGTTTACAGTGCTTTTTGGCAGCTCCACCTGGACCATCTCGACATCGTCCTCGGCCTTCTGACCGCGCATCAGCTCGTCGCCCACCGGAAGAAGTGTACTTTCGGCCAATCTCAGGTCGAGTACCTCGGTCACATCATCTCCGACGAAGGACTCGCCATGGACCCGCACAAGGTCAAGGCGGTCTTGAACTGGCCAACACCGACTAGCCGACGGACAGTACGGGGATTCCTGGGACTCACTGGCTACTACCGCCGCTTCATCCGCGGCTACGGGGCCTTAGCTCGGCCATTGACGGATCTCTTGAAGAAGGAGGTGCCCTTTCGGTGGGACGCATCTACCCAGGAAGCCTTCTACAGCCTGCAGCGCGCCCTAGTGGCGGCACCGGTCCTGAGCATGCCAGATTTTTCTCAGCCATTCGTCGTGGAGTGCGACGCCTCCGGGAAAGGGGTAGGGGCCGTTCTCATGCAGGAGGGTCGCCCCATTGCATACTACAGCAAAGCCTTCACCGACCGGCGGAAGGTGGCATCCGCCTACGACAACGAGTTACGTGCCTTGGTACTTGTCGTCCAATATTGGCGCCCGTACTTACTTGGGAGACCCTTCATCGTCCGGACCAATCATCGCAGCTTGAAGCACTTATGGAGCCAGAAGGTCTCCACTCCGGCGGAACAACTTTGGGTAGCCAAGCTCCTGGGCTACCAGTTTTCGATCGAATACAAGACCGGGCGCACAAACTCAGCCGCGGACGCCCTATCCCGCCGCGAGCAGGGCGGCACCTTGGTGGCAATCTCCCTTTGTCAATGGCGGGACGCGGCGGCTATCCAAGAGGAGGTACGGGCGGATCCCCATTATGGCCGCATGATAGAGGAGCTCCGGAGTACGCCGGATGCACATCCGCCAATTCGACTAGCGGGCGACAAACTCTACTACAACGATCGACTGGTTCTCACGGCATCTTCACCTTGGATACCGCACCTACTTCAGGAGTTTCACTCCACGCCATCGGCGGGGCACTCGGGAGCTTATCTGACTTATCGGAGATTGGCGGCGACCCTTTACTGGAAGGGTATGATGAAGATGGTGCAGGAGTACGTGGAGGCCTGTTTGGTATGCCAAAGGGACAAATATCAGACCCTCGCACCTGCTAGATTGTTGCAGCCCCTGCCGGTGCCGGATCGGATATGGGAGGACATCGGGATGGACTTCATCACTCGCCTACCACGCTCTCAGGGGTACGATTGTTTGTTGGTGGTGGTAGACCGCCTCTCCAAGTACGGGCACTTCATCCCCGTCAAGCATCCATACACGGCGAGCTCGGTGGCCCACATCTTCATTGGCGAGATTATCCGCTTGCACGGATTTCCCCGCTCCATCGTTAGCGACTGCGACCCGGTCTTCATGAGTACATTCTGGCAGGAGTTGTTCCGCTTGCAGGGTACGAAGCTCCGTTTCAGTACGGCATACCATCCCCAGACGGATGGGCAGACGGAGGTCCTAAACCGCTGCGTGGGCACCTACCTCCGCTGTTTTGCGACAGAGCAGCCCCGACGGTGGATTCAGTGGGTGGCATGGGCGGAACTGTGGTACAACACCACCTACCAGTCGGCGACCGGCGTCACACCCTTTCAGACAGTTTATGGACGGGCGCCCCCAACTTTACCCACCGACCTCGCCGGGGAGTGTCAAGTTCAAACGTTGGCGGAGGAACTTCAAGATAGGGATGAGGCCCTGAGACAGTTGAAGCATCACCTCCATCACGCCCAAGTGAGGATGACCCAGCAGGCCAACCGCCACCGCCGTGACGTTCTGTTCTCCTCGGGCGAACATGTGTTCGTCAAGTTGAGGCCACATCGCCAGAGCTCGCTGGCCGGCCGCCTCCACCCCAAGCTCTCGGTCTGGTACTACGGACCCTTTCAGATAGTGGAAAGGATAGGCGAGGTGGCATACCGTCTACAACTTCCTCCCGACAGCCGCATCCACCCGGTGTTTCATGTGTCACAGTTGAAGCGAGCACTGGGGAACCATCCCCTCCAGGATACCATGCCCGAGGATCTGAGTAGCGAAGCCGTTCCCCGCTACGAACCCGAGACCGTGCTAGGCGATCGCACGGAGCAGGTGCAAGGCCAACCGGTGAGACAGGTTCTCATTCAGTGGAAGGGACAATCCAAGGATGAGGCGACTTGGACATTGGCGGAAGAAGTGAAGACCCAGTATCCAGATTTCAACCTTAAGGACAAGGTCGTTGAGAACCCCGGGGTAGTTGATACGGACGGGGCGGACCCGGTCGAAGGAAGGCGATTCGTGCGCGTATACACGAGGCGCGCGGGCGGCAACAGCGGGGCATAGCTTTATTTATTTATCATTGCTGTTATTTTGTATGTTTTATTTTCGTAGCACGAACGCTTGTGTGCGGCCGTACGGCCTAGTGTGCCTCTTCCTATATGTAGGAGAGGGTGTATCCGGTTTGGACCTATCTTGGAATTTATCGTAAAGTTGAAAGAAAGGAGGAGAACCGACCCAGCGGTCTCCCCCCTTGCCCTAATCGCAATATTGCTTCTGCGCCGCCATTCACCCGACCGAGACACCGTGCGATCGACGGAGGTCTTCCGTCGGTGCCACCCCTCCGTCGGTCCCTGTCTGGCCTCCCCACTAACATCTTGTTGTGTGGATTTTCGTTCTCTTCATTATTGTATGGAGTTGTTTGCTTATATGATTTTGGATCTTTGACTTTCATAGTGCTTGTTCTATTATATTCATCTTGACTTACAGGGCTTATTCACTTGGGTGCTTTGGTATTGGCCCTCCAAGTGGAGGGAGTCAAAAACTGCATGCCTAAGAAATATTTTGAATTGCCAAAAATTATTTGTCTGAGATTTATTGATTTAATTATTGGTTGTGATTCTCCGTCGGATTCTGTGTGTTTTGGGTGTGGGTGTGGGTGTGGGTTGTATGTACATCCTAGGTTAGTAGAGTTATTTTTCCTGACACAACACTTAAAGTTGCATGTTAGAATTCTGATACACTACAATCTTATTAAGATCGAAGAAATGAAATTGCATTGCATTAAACAACAGAAGATACAATCGAGAAATAAGTTCTTGCCAAGCATCAAAAGGCTGGGTCCTCCTTGACACTCCACTCACTGAGAGAGTCCAAACCTAAGACTCCAAAGGAGTGCTTATCTAAGGATACTACAACTCCTATATATAAGCGAGTGGGGAAATACAAAGTGCAATAATGTTCATGGGCTATATAGAATAATATCAGCATGTGGCGTCTACATCGTATCAACACGCCCCGCCCGAAAATGACCATGTCCTCAAGGTCAAGGGCCAAAGGGGTTGTCAGAAGGCGTCAGCAGATCCAATTCCTCAGGGCCCGGATCAGTATCTTCAGATCCCAGCAACACACAGATCTTTGAGAGGGCATACGTGGGTGGGCGAGAAGGGTTACTCACAACGAAAGAAGAGGCCCTTGCGATGAAGCTCGACTTATTGTTGGTAAGACAGAAGATGGGGTCGTTGAGGGCCTGAGGACGTAGAGTTGGCAACTTCGGAAGCGGAATCAGTAGTTGGGGCCCAGGTGGGGGCAGAGGGTCCACGTGCGGAAGAGGTGGTGGTAATGGCCGCGGCGGTTGGGGCGGCCGAGTCAAGGAGGATGGTGGAGCTGTGTAGAGTTCCTCTTCGAGATACCTAGCCTGCTCCATTGTGCGGGAAAGAGTAGTCGGATTGTGGACACAAAGGCACACAGAGGAGGGGGTGCAAACTCGCCAAGAAATAGCCCAAGTAGTGGCCGGGGGCCAAGGCGGGAACATGCGTAGCAACCGCGATGAATTCGTCGATGCAGGTGGACACGGAATCGGACTGGCGGACGAGTTGAGGCGCTAAAAGGAATTATCCGCCCGGGGGTTGTCATAGTGTCGAAGGAGTTCCTCCTTCAATGCGGGTCAAGGACTGTAAGGTACCTGTTGGCGCATCCAACGCACCCAATGGAGTGTCGAGCCCTCCATATAAATAGTGGCGAGGGGGACCTTCTGGTTGTCGAGGGTGGACTGCAGGTCAAAGAACTGCTCGGCGCAGGTGATCCACCCGAGAGGGTCGGTGTCATCGAACACAAGAATCTTAATCCGGCAGAGATAGGTCAGCACACTGTCGGACGCGGGATGCAAAAACCCATGAGGTCGAGAACGGTTTGAATTGGTGGCAGTGGATGAGGGGTCGGAGGCGATTAAACGTCGCGATAAGTCCTCAAAGGAGGAGCGTGAGATCCACCAGCTAGGCTTCGATGTGATCCATGAGCTGGGAGTCTGAGATGGCAGTGGTGGACGTGTTCTCGTCGGCGTGGAGGACCATTGCTCGAGTCCTGGGCATGAAACAACGGCTAGGTGTAGCGGCGAGGAGCGTCGGAAGGATGTAATAGTTGTAGAAGGGCGGCCTGACACGGGGGAAGGCAACGAGAAGGAGAAGCGGCCACTGGAAGGCTGCCGAAGCCGCGGGAGGGACTCAGGAAAGCAGGTGAAGATGTGGGGAGCCTGCCAAAAGCCGATGTGAATGCCTGGAATTGTTGGAAGGAGCAGGCTAGAGGCGTAGCAGGGTGTAGAAGGCACCGACGAAGGTTGACAGCGTTGGACTCAGCGGAAACGCTGCTGGAAGCAGCCGATGGCGCAAGAGTGGCTGGAGCAGTCGACGGAAATGAATATCAAGGTCGCGGAGACAATGCACGGTGGGTGGAACAGCGAGGCAGGCTGGAGCGGCGGCGATGCGGGTGAACGATGGATCAGGCGGATCGAGCAAAGGCATTGTTGGAAGCGACGAGCGGCTGGATTGCGGGATCGGTTGTGAGAGAAAGCCGAACTCGCGAAAACGTAAGGAAGCGAGGCGGCGGAATTAAGGCTCGGTAGAACTCAAATCCAGGGCAGGTCGGATCAGCTGATACATTACAGTCGTATCAATATCGAAGAAATGAAATTGCATTGCATTAAACAACAAAAGATACAATCAAGAAAAAAGTTCTCGCTAAGCATCCGGAGACTGGGACCTCGTTGACACTCCAGTCTCTAAGAGAGACAAAACTTAAGACTCCAAAAGGATGCTCATCTAAGGATACTACCACTCTTATATATAGGTAAGTGGGGAAATACAAAGTGCAATAATGCTCATGGCCTACATAGACTCATATCAACGTATGGCAGTCGCATCGTATCAAATTCACACACGTCTAGCTACCCAATATCACGGCGGGGCCGCATAGAGTTTCTCGTCGAGGCGACGAACTTGCTTTATAGCTTGGTCAAGGGTGTTTGGGTTATGGACACAAAGGAATGTATGGATGTGGAGTGGTAGACACACTAGTAAGTACCTCCCTATCTAATGATCCAGGGAGAGGCCTATCACATGTACGATAACCTCGATGAACGGGATGTAGGCCACGATGAAGTCAGGCGATGCATGGAACTGATGCGCTCATACACATTTCTCGCATAATGATGTCATGGTGGAGAGTGGGCCAGAAGAGATCAGAAATGTTCTGGAGTGTCCAACGCATCCATTGGAGCGCAAGGTCTTCCATGTAGATACTCGTCATTGAAACCTTTTTGGTATGCAGGAGTTAACTGAAAGTAAAAAAAAATCTGCTCAGGCTAGTCAAACAATGGGGAGTCCAGTTATACATCGGAATTTCAATACAACAGAGATGGACCGAGTAAAAGTATCCGGCAGAGTGAAGGAACCACATGTGGTCAAAAGTGGGTATTTAGGGCCGAAGAAGATGATGGGGGACAAAGATATTTTGCGGGAGAGGGAGTTGTTTGTGTTATCTGGCGGCCGGTGCGGAACAAGCAAAGGATGGCGTTAAAGAAGGGATCTCAGGATCATCATCGAAGAAGGATCATCATCGAAGATGTTGGGGATGGACGAAGTGAACAGAACAAGTGAGGTATCTCGAAGAAGAGATCGTGTTGATCTACTGGATACGGCTTTAATAGACGAGGATGTGCATGCATTTGCACGTGCAAAAAACATATCGCAAGGGAGAAATCGGCGCAAAATCGAAGGAGCGGGCCAGTCACTGGAGTCTAACGGTGAAATCAAGGAGCGGAAGTTGTATTAAGGAGTTCTAGGTGATAGGCAACCGCTTATGGTTAATTGGAACCCTAACAATCTTGGATGTTGGCAGTTGGCCGAGCGGAGCAGGTCTGACCAATTGATAACACTGGCTATTGAATCAAAAGTAAAAGAAAGGTAGAGATATGAAAGTGAACTCAAAGCAATGTGATCCCTAGATGTGGTGTATGTGAAAATAAATCATATCCAACCATATGATGATGTGTGTATGCAAAAAGGATCAAGCAATGTTTTACAAATAGATATGAACTCATAAAACTTAATCAATTAATACAAATAGATATGAAAGCATAAAACTTAGGCAATTAGCACAAATAGATAATTGTAAGAACGGGCAAGCTAGGCATTCCTCTAATTCGAGAGTCATTAGTTAAATGCATAATAGAATAAGCTCTGCAAGTCTGTTATGAGCCTTCCAATGTTGCTCTGAGGAGAGGTCGATGAGGATGATCGGAGGTGGCCAGTTGTAGAGATGAGGGGTGGTGGAGATGGTGGCGGGATACTACGGAGCCGTGACCGCGGCTGCCTAAGCGGGGTTGCTTGTCGGAGGAGAGAGCCACCAAGATCTCACAATGGTAGATGAGAATTAGAATACTTTTCTTGCTTCTTTCATACATACCCTCACATGCCTTTATATAGGCTACACGTAATAATGACTCACCTAACAATCTCCCAACACTCAATAACTCTCATAAAGACATAAATAATAATATTCATGACACATAACAATAACATACTGACACATAACATAACATAACATCATAACATAACCAACACATAACATCATAACATAACCGACACATAACATCTCATCCGTCCTCCGAAAAAGCTTGCCCTCAAGCTTTATCTGATGCCCTCGTCGTCAGAGTCCTCGACGTGTAGGTAGAAAAGCCTGGTGCAAGTTGTTTGCCCATGCGGAAACGCCTGCTTCGTTGATGGGGTGTTGGAGTCGGAGATACAAGGGGCAAGCCCTAGAATGGTGGAGGAGGAGATGGGAGAGGAAGAAACCCTAGAGGGTGGAGGAAGGGGAGAAGAACTTAGAGAGAGAGAGAGGAATTTTAGAGAGAGAAAGGAAACTTCATTTCTTCATTGATTAACCTCAAATACATGACAAAGCCCCTTATATAAGGCCTGAAGGGCACGGGCGTAAATACCCTCTACAAAGATAATATGCGAAATACTCTAACTTCACTCATCCGGGTGGCTCAATACAATAAAGACTTGATATAATAAAGACTCGGTACAACATAATACTAATATACTAAGATAAATGACGGAGGACCCGTAACACTCCATCCGTCCTTCAAAACGAGCTTGCCCGCAAGCTCGTGCTCCATGCAGATGGCTCGATCATCTGGTACCTTGACCTCCCTCCAAAACAACGCGTGATAACGCGTAGCGGCGATGGCGGTGTCGATGAGAAGAGGCGGTGCCATCAGGAAAAAGGGCGGCCTCTGGAATGGATTTGTCGGGGCCGTTCGAGGGACTGTGAGCAGTGACCACACGGAGGTCGGAGGGCCAACATGCGACGACAGGAATGGATCTGTCGGGGTTGGTGGAGCAGGTGCCGGCCGAAGAGGTGGCAATGCGGCCGATGGAAGTGGCATGGCAAGGACCGGCGGAGCAAGAGCCAACAGAGGCGGCGGCGACGGTGGTGGCAGCGACGACGGCGGCGATGGTGGTGGCAACGACGATAGCGGCGGCGGTGGCGGAAACGACGATAGCGGCGGCGGTGGCGGAAACGACGATAGCGGCGGCGGTGGCGGAAACGACGGCGGTGGTGGCGACACAAGTTGTGCGGGTTGGGAGGGCTCCGACACTGGAAAAGGCGGAACGCCGAAGTGTTCTGAAGTCACCAATTTGTCGAGTGTAGTGTTGAGGCGAGAGGCGGAAGCTTGAAATGACTTCAACATTTTCCACAACATTGAACAAAGGGTTGCTTCATCCGCGGCACAAAGTGTAATCTCCATATAGAAATTAATTGATTAATTAATCAATTATATGGTTAGTAGGGATGGGAGATGGAGCAGGAAGTAAATTAAAATAAAATAAAAATGGCAGGGGGCGAGGGGTGCGTGGTGTACAGGGTTTTAGGGCTTTAGTAAAAAAAAAGATAGAAGAAAAGCGGGAAATGAAGGGGTCGCGGTACGTAAGAAGTAAAATAAAAAGAAGATGGGGACTTGGCGTGTGCAGGAGGTTAAAAGGAATAGAACAAAAAGAGAAGAGAGAGCAGTGTGGGCAGTGTTCAGAGAAAGGAAAAAATAATAATAAGAAAAAGGAGAGTTAGGGGTGAGGCGGGATGTGCGGCTGAAAAATAATAAATAAAAAGAAATGGGATGGAGGGCGCTGGCTCGAGGAGGCGCAAGGCTCGAGCAGAGAAGATGAGAAAGCTGCTACGATCACTGGATCTCCTCTCTCTCTTACGACCCTTTTACTAGTGAGTTTTATTGCTTGGTTTCTTTGTTTTCAACATTATTGTATGAATCATATTATCTATATTTTTATGGTTGCACACCTCTGTTAGCTTGTTTGTTTCATGATTGATTGTGACTTTGTTATGTGTTAGCTAATATTATCTATATTTTTATGGTTGCGCACCTCTGTTAGCTTGTTTGTTCCAACACCCCATCTTTGTCCAGCCTCGCCTCCGCGTTCCCCCGCGTTCCCCTTGTGTCTCCCCTCCAACACCCCATCAACCATTCTAGGGCTTGCCCCTTTGCGCAGGAGTTTCTGCTCGATGCATCCTGGTCGGCCGTCCATCGAGCCCGATAGCCAACTCGTGGGGGAGCTACTTCATCCCTGTCGGCCTTCCATCGACCCTGCTTGTCCGGGAAAGGGAGCCGCAACGGGTTTTGCTTCTCCGTTGACCTCCAACACCAGTTACTGGTAACCTCCATCGACCTTCATCGACACCAACAACGCCTGCTCTTCCTTCCCCGGTGCCAGCCCCTCCCAGACGCTCCAGTCACCCGCTTCCTCTGAAGCCGACGACGTCGTCGACCCCCTCCTCAAGTCCCAAGCCGCGCCGCCCACCCGCCTGGTTACGTGGGGTTGTCGGAGATGATAATAGTTGTTTAAAGGATTGATCGGAATATTTTGGGGTAGTGAAGGTTGGATTGGTGGGCTAGGGATTAGGAGGGTGTAACGGGTGGTAGGTTTGGGGTTGAATGGGGCTGAGGAAGGGCTGAACGATTTGTTGTGGCTAGCAGGAGAAGTGGCAGCCAGGCACTGGACTAAGACGCTGAGCAGCAAGGGGCTAGGGGAAGGGCCGGAAAGGTGTTATAGTGACTGTAAGAGGGTCAATCATGCTTAGAGGCTAGCAGGAGAAGAGGCATCCAGGCACTGGACTTGGCCGCTGAGCAGCAAGGGGCTAGGGGAAGGGCCGGCAAGTTGTTATAGTGGCTGGAAGAGGGTCGATCATGCTTGGATGGGCAAGGACAGGGTTCGGTGGGGCTACGGGTAGGGGAGGGTGTGACCAGGTTAGGGTAGGCTTGGAGAGAACGGAAAAGGATGTGGGGCTATTCTGATGATGTAGAATTGCTGGATACAGAGGTTGGTTGAAGTTTAAGGCTGGAGGAAGGAGAAATTGCACATAAAATAAGGAAAACACTGGGATAATACCTAGAAAAATATTTTTTTTTGTTTTCTTGCAGGAAAATAGTTGAAGATTATTAATAAATTTTATTTTGATGTTTTTGCTGAAAAATAAGAAATTTAAGCCGCTATTGGCAGACCAGAAATTTTTTTTTTTGTGATTTTTTGACAACTAAAGTGCAAACAAAAGTGAGGGTAACGTGCCACAAGATGGGGGAGGGGTGCCAATTAGGAAATTGACGTGAACCTCCCTCTGATACCAAATTGATGTAGGTCACTCCCTAAATGGAAACCAGGCACGAAATGACAAGGGAAATTCCTATGGGAAATTTAAGCGAACACGTTGGGTGCGGGTTAAATCTACGAATTATTCACATATGCCTCTCAACAATTCAATCCTACACTCACACATTCGTCACGCATCACACTCGTTGGACATCTTTATCAAATTAATGCTATCGTACGGTAGCCACGCCGTTTTAAGATCGAACAAACGACTAAAGGTCGTCGTTCTCTCAAGCAAAAGGGCCAATATTGGGCCCGACCGAGCGATGGTTGTACCAAAAGAGATCTACCGAAAAGTTCGGTTCGAAAGAGGTAGATCTCTCCCAACAAAACGAAAGCGAGACTCGCCAAACCTCTCGGAATATTAAGCAACTAAAAATAACAACACAAGCAGTCGTAAAGATAAACCACGAACGAACAACGATTTCAAAATAACGCAAACGTATTCCACCGAAATGAAATTCTAAAATAATAGGAATCACACAAAACAAAGTAGAGGATCTCGTTACCCAACCGGAATAGATGATTCCGGTTCACTTTCTGGGACCGTTCTTCCACGACTCCGCCGGAGTTGCGCCGACCGGAGAGAGACTTGGCCACTTTAGTCGCTTCACGCCGGAATGGAAAACTCACAAGGAAGGAGCCTTGCTCTTGGCCGAAATCTTTAAGAGGAGAGTGGTCGGTTTGTGAGGGAACGGGTGGTGTGGTTTTGCTAGAGGAAGAAGGGAGAGGGGAAGAGGAGGAAAACCGAGAAGGGGTGGGGATATGGTGGCCGGCGGCCAAGAAGAAGAGGGAGGGAGATGGAGAGTTGGCCGAATGCCAAGGGAGGAAGAAAGAGAGAGGGGGGCGGCCAAGAGGAGAGAAATCTCAAGGAGGTTTAGAGTTTTAATTTTTCTTCATTCACTAAGTAAAAATATGAAAGTCCATGCCTATATATAGGCTTACAAGTTCAACATGGCTATAGGCAGCCCAAATAGAAATAAAAATAAAACACTCTCAACATTAAGACAACATGATGAAAAATAAAATGCAAATAAAAGACTAAATATTATTTGAGAGTCTTCTTCTTCATCATGTAGCAAATCGCCGTCACTGTCATAATCTTTAACATGTAGGAAGTCACCGTCGCCGTCGCCATCATCATCTTCAACTGTAGGAGAACGCCGTCGCCGTCGCCGTCATCATTTTCAACTTTGACACGTTGGGGGTTGCCGCCATCAGATAATACCTAGAAATCAGCACCTAGAGGTTTCCCAGAGTCAGAAACAAGAGAAAATTATCAGATTCTGGAAAAAAACAATCCAAATTTTGCATAACGCCTAAAACCAGCCCTCACTATGACCTATATAAACATCCTAAGAAAACCATTATGAACGTTCAAGGTTCTTTTGATCATATTGATTGTCAAACCCCATGACAGAAAATAAACAAAATAAATAAAAATACATAGAAATATCTTGGTGTCGCCCCGGATGTAACTATAGTCTCCAATCGTCTATCTGGCGAAATGGGCCCTGAAACTCATGTTGATCCCCATCATTCTCCTCAGTTTAAAAGAATTCATCCCCTCAATGTAGGTCGGGTAAGAATCAATGTAGCTCCTTGTACGCCTCCCAAGTGTTGGCTGCGAATGGGAGTCCTCTCTAGTGGACTAAGTATCTCAGTGTGCTTTCGTCTGGTGCGACCGGTAACTTGTGGGCCACGATGTATGTGATGATCTTTGTTGGTTGAACTGTGCTCTCATAAGTCAAAGACTGTGTTGATGGTACCGGTGGAGCCGCTGGTAGTGTCAAAGTTACCATGTGTGCCTGAGGGGTAAGCTGGGGATGTGACTGAAGATGGAGTATATGAAGCGTAAGGATGGCACAAGGTTTGTGAATTTGTACTCGCAAGGCTCAAAGTAAGATGTCAAGTCCTCAACATTAAATACGGATGGATACTTATAGTCTTAAGGATGTCAAGCTCGTAAGCGTTCGTTTTGATCCTTCTTACGGTTGTTCAGGGCCCTATTCATTTAACATTTAACTTTTTAGCAGACCCTTGGGAGCCTCTCCACACAGATCAAATCACCACATGCTCTCCCTCTAGAAAAATTTGCTCTTGTATGTGTCCATTTGCATAAGTTTTGTAAATTTTATTACTACATGCAATTTTGTATTAGATCAGCTTTTGTAACTCATGCAGGTGATAAACGAGTGATCCACCCGACTCATGCTAATGACAAATAAATGCCTAAGCTAACTCATACAAAGGATGAAAATGAAGAGCAATAAACACAACACTCTCTTGGTGGTGGGCATACAATGCTCTGAATGTCTCTTTAAAGAAGTGGCTTATCATGAGAATCGTTGGGTCTCGTGTAAAAGCCATCAAGTATGTGACAAACACCAAAAAGACCGTGATATCTAATCACTAAAGTATGAGTCCATAGCATGTTAAATGTCTCTCAAATTACATCACGTGTAAGGAGGCTTATCGAGCGACGTGTGAGAAAATTCGTTGCAAATGTGATGACCACTCAAATGAATACCTAAGATATCAACACTAAGACAACTCGCATGTGTGTTGTGTGTATCTGAGATGGGAAAACTCATCAAGTGGCTCATCGAAGGGGGTATTAAAAAAACTCATAAAGAGCGCGAGGAGTAACATTATAAGCATGAAACATCATAAGTTCCATCTAGTGTATGCGATGTAGCAACTATATGCTCAAAGCTAAACTCAAGATCTCAAGACGAACTCAAAGGATTGACTTGAAAATACTTCTAGGGTCCTGTACTCATAGATGTGTAGCTCACTTGAATTTCACTAACATCAAGAAGTGGTGGCTTATCAAGGGGCTCATCAGGAGGCACGTCAAAGATTACATCAGTAGTAGGATGATCCTCTATATGAGTATCATCGAGATTGTAGTCTCCTCAAAGGCGGATGAATGTTCATTATATGATCAACACTACACTCTTGACTCTCACTCGGAGTATGACTCGGCACTACAACATGGAGAAGCTCAAAGAAACTTGCACTCAAATGCAAGTCTATGGTTAAAATAATGGCTAGGGATGTGCAGGGGACGCGAAGAGACACACCCCTGCCAAATCACTGGGTCACTCATAGACACTCTCCAAGTCAAAACAACAGTCATTGGTCACAATAATAATTCTCTCAACCTATTAAACAAAGTCGGGGCAGATTCAAATACTACTCGTCGGGCATTGAATCTCATCGGGATGGGATGAATCAAAGTTAGGTGTAAGACCTCTAGTGTTAATGGGAATATATATGACTGGACACAATCGTGGTTAAAGATAGTGAAGGACGGGTCCGAAAACAGCTCGTCTCAGTCCCCCAACTCTCAAAGAATGCATGTAATGGAAAGCATTGTGAAATATGTGATCGACAAAATCCATGTAGTCGAGAATCAACTCCATGTGTATCTCGACACAAAGTCGAGATCGAAATCAAGAGGTCACAGCAGTCTCTTCCTGAATATTACTCATCTCTTCTAACTCCTGGAATTGAGTTATATAAACCGCAACATATATGGTTCCTTATTAAATGGAAATAACAGATCAAGGGGACGATTCTTATAGGATACCGGAAGATATATCTTCTTTATCTCTCGCTTCAAATCATTTTTTTCACATCAAAGTATGGGAAGAAAACAATCATGCTCAATCCCACGCTCCAGGACAATCTAATAATCATTACCCTAAGCTCCACCTAGTCGTAAAACAAAGGTGCATCTAACTTAAATTAAACGTGACATCATCTGTTGAAGCCAAGAAAATCTCGGCTTCAAAAAATCGGATCTAGATGCAGCTCGAGGTTACTGATGCTGCGATTCAGCCGACCGATTCTGAAGGTTAGAGCAAAAAAGAAAGAGAGAAAACTGAAGGACCACGGACGCTACAGCAATGAGGTCCCACCACAAACCCGGAAGTTTGAAGAAACTTCCCCATTACAACCAAAATGGCTGAGCAAGGTACGAGAAAGCCAACACTTAGATAGTTGTGATCTCTGAATGGGGGGTTCAAGATTTCAATGTGTCATTCCTAGTACCCATGGGGTCCTATTTATGGATAAATTTTGGGGGTATCTAGGTGAAAATACCCAGCCCCTGCGTGGTCACCTCTTTGTACCTGTCGATCTCGCGACTTGCGACCTGGCGACTTGCTCCTGACGACTATCGAAAGATCTCGCCCGCGTATGACGAGATGTCGTTGAAGGTCATCAACTAGACGAGTATGCTCGATGCTCGCCCATTCTTCTAACTGCTCGCTTACCTGGGTGAGTATGATAATCGCCCTTTTTAAAGTGTTCTTTATGTTGGTTGCTAACTTGGTCTGCTCTTTGACGTTGACGTTAACTCTTGCCTACGTGGCGTGACTGGGTCCCCCTTGACGAATGCGGGTTGTACACAATCCATGTTTTTCGAGCAATCTTGGAGCTCTGAAAGAAACATCCAACTTGACATTCGGCAAGGTTGTTGGCGAGTTGGTGACTTACTCGACGCGCGGATAAGGGCCAATCTCCCCCAGTCTCTATATATAGAAGGGGAGGGGTCTTTTCCTTGACGTCCCTTTTGAACTCTTGCGATATGTCGTTGACAGCTGAGGAACTCGCGGCCAAACTTCTGTTTTTGGGGCATGTATTGGGCCCGCTAGGCCCTGTCTTCAAGAAGCGAGGTCGCCAGGACGACGATGATGGTGGCCGCAAGAAGAAGAAGAACGTTAAGGCATGGGAGGGCTCCTCTGCGCCCGCCGAAAATCTTTCGCACCCCGCCGAGCATTCCACCATCCCGATCGTGACCCAGGATGTACTAAACCAGATGGGTCTTGATGAGGATCTCGATGCCCTCGCTGGCAAACACGCTCATCCCAGACCATCGCTGGGTGAGCCTGCTGCTGACATGTCCGAGCAACACGCTCTAGACCTTCCTGCCGAAGAGCTGAATACCTCGCAAGGTACAAGAATGTAGCTTCGTGCTATCTCAGTGGTTCTCGGAATGCTTGTTTTGTAATGATCGAAACTTCTGCAGGATCGGCGCCATTGGGGAATCCTGGCGAGCTATCTGTCATGACTCCTGGCATGAGCATCCCGCAACCCCCTACGGTTGATGTGCCAAGCACCTTGGTTGGACGCACAGTGTGGATCCACCTAGCCAACAGAGGGTCACCCTTAGGCCAAACACTCCCTCGAAGGGGTCTGTGCCGGCGGGAGATCCGGTAGAAAATCTGCCCCCACCGCCTCTTGTAACTACGGGCTTCCAACCTTCCTTGGTGGCTATCACAAACACTCTGCCGCCACCATCCTCGCACGACGATGGGAATGGGAGGCCCCAACGGTCGGTCCCTCCGCCTTCCAGCGATCACCGGGCTCCAAACACTCGAGGAAAGGCACCCGCAGATCCCCAAGCCAACTCCTCCCAGCGACCTGTGCCTTCACAACAACACTCCTCGCACTCCCACAAGGTTCATTGCGGTGGGATGCTCTTAGAAAGGCGGGGATCGCATCATCGGAGCCCTTCTCATCGAGTATATACTCCTCAGCGTATCTCCCCTCGCCGAGAATTCCCTTCCCCTCAACGTGAATCCCCTCATCGGGAGCGTTCTCATCGAGGTGATCCAAGGTCCCAAATCCTGTGCACTGGTAATGCTCCTCTCATGGCCTAAGGCCGATGCTACCCTTCTTGGGTTCGTGTTGATGTAGGAGAGCTTCCCTGCAGGTCATCCCCCGACGTCGGGGGCCGCATTGATCAACATCATTGGCCTCCCGCTCCGCGAGTATCAGGAGAAGGTCACCTCGGCCTACCTCGAGTTGGAGATCAAGTTCGAACAATTAGCGATCTCTGAGCCGCAACGCCTCCTTGGCTCGCTGGAAACGCGAGTCGCCAAGCTAGAGGAGTTCGAGGAGCGCCTGATCTTCGCGGAGTCGCGCTTCTACGTGATCAATCACATGGAGCAGCGTCTTGCCATGGTGGAGCATCGGCAAGAGCTGCTGCACAATGAACTTCGAGGGATTCCGGCGAGTATAAGCTCGATCGAGAGGTTGGCGAGGATGGATGATAACATCAATCAGAGTGAAGAGTATTTGGCGAAGGCTAACGAGTACATTTGGAGCGCGCGCGAGCAAGGATGGTCTGGGCGACATGCTCAACCTGACAAGCGGCCCAGGAACCTCCAAATGCCATAGCCTTTTTTATAATTTTTATATTCATGTCTGTAATAATGAACTGCGAGCCATTTATGTTGTGTGTTGATTAACTCAAACCGGCGATGATGTCTTATTTCCCTTCACTTGCTTGGTTTTTTGTCCTATAGCTTGTGATGATGTGCTTTGCTCTTGTGGGCGTGCGAATATACGCTTAGGTCCGTCACTTCGTTCGGCTGAATGTGTTAACCCTTTCGCGACTTTTTGCGAGCATTTTGGTTGTGAGCAAGATTTGTTGCGAGGATCTTTGGCGATAGCGACCTGCAACATGCGGAACGTTGTCGCCCGCAAATGTCGACCCCCTCCCTTTAGGTTTTCTCTATAAATAGCGGGTGGGGGGGGGGTCGACTGGCACTACTTTTGCGGAACCTTCCCTGCTCACATAATCCTTCTTGTTGGTCGCAACTCACTTGCTAAGATGGTATCTACTGAAGATGCTCATGCTCGCAACCTGGCCTATGCCACTCTCTTTTCAGAAGCGACATTCAAAAAACCCATAACCGGTCGCGCAGACCTCAATGACTTCAAGGAGCACTTTTTCCCCCTACCGAAGAGGGCTTCCGGGAGAGGGTGCCCCGCGAGGGGGAGTGCCTCAACACATTCTTTTCAGACAGACTCGTCCTTTCGATCCGGCACTTCGAGGTGGGCAACGTACGCGAGCATATGTGGGCCATACATGCTCACCAATATATACTTCCTTGTCTCGTTCGGGCGAGCATCAATATATGCTCGCCAAAGTATGCTCGCGTACATCGCACCTCACATATGTTCGTGCACTTGGATAGGGAGGGTTATTCGGGGGATTCTTCAGGACGCACCCACTCGAGGCCTTCGTCCTGCTACTCAACAAATCAGAGAGGGTTAACCACGCCACTTCTTATGACTGGGCAAATGACGGTAATTTTTTCCTGAGAGATGACATTAGCAGCAGGTTTTCCAGCTCTTTGGGGTTGATGGTGCCTTAGTAAAAGGTTGTCGTTGGCTAAGTTCTCTTAGCCGAGTTGGAAGGTTAGCATCCGAACTTTCTCCTGATAAACTCTCCAGTCAGATAAGAAGTATGATCGGGAGAAAACTCGGCCAACATGCAAGGGGGGAGTTGATCTCGGCCGTCAATGCTTAGTTTGGTCTTACAAGAACGCATTAAAAACCCGATGTAATGTCCCATCACCCGCTCTGGGCTTTACGAGAATCAAGTTGGAGGCTCGTTTCCTAACTTGATCGAGCAGGGTGACTCTGCTACTCGATGAATTATTGTTCTATCACCTCGCTACGAAGGTTGGAGGATTTTCGAAGGGGAATGGCTCTCGGGAGGTCCAGCAGGACGCACACGCTCGAGGTCTCCGTCTCTGCTTTGGTCGAATAGAAGAAACCTGGACACGGAGTGGCACTCGAGAGGTCCTTTGGGATACACACACTCGAGGCCCTCACCCTTAACACGGGCTTGCTCTACTCGGGAAGGCTTTTCCCCAAGTGACGATGAGCTTCTAAATTTTTAAAATAATTCTTGATCCTGCGGCGAGCTTATAGCTCTTTAGCGGCCTCAACGGCGCGCCCTTAAGAGCGAAGGACCTTTTCTCAGAACGCAATGACTTTCTCTTTGTCGAGCTGGGAGGTGGGCTCCGGACTCTCTCTGGATAACCTCTTCAGTAGGATGAGAAGTACAATCGGGGGATCGTTGGTCAACATGCAAAAGGGGAGCTGATATCGACCGCCAATGCAGAGGCTTAGACTTATGAGGCAAGTCCCGACACAGCGTCCCATCATCCGTTCTGAGTGTTACGAGAGTCAAGTCGGAGGTTCGTTTCCCGACTCGATCTTGGAGATCAGTCATGCCGACTTATCCATGCTTTGGAACAATTCATCGATAAGAAGACAATCAATTCTCATTTTTCAGAGTTATTTGTTCATTACAAATAGTATGATAACAATCAAACGTACGCATTCTCTTTCAGTGGTGGAACCTTTTTAGGTCATCGCCGCTCCAGGTGTTACCAAGCGATTCCCCCTCATGATTTTGCAAGCAGTAACCTCATGTCCCAAGTGTCTCTTGGATGATGAAAGGTCCCTCCCAATTCTGGTTGAGCTTTTCGACGGCAGCTGATCTCCCCAAAGCATCCACCTTTTTTAGGATAAGGTCCCTCTCGTGGAACTGATTTATGCATGCGTGCTTATCAAAGTGTCGTGTCATCCTTTTCTTGACTTCCTCTTGTCTGGTTGATGCAAGGCCTCGAAGCTCTTCAAAGTAATCGAGGGAGAGCTTTTAAGCTTTCTCATTTTCGAGAAGTCATCTGTCATCCCCTTCTTTCATCTCCATCACCATGGGGCTTCTAACCTCGAACTCCACCGAGATGAGAGCCTCGGACCCGTGGGACATCTTGAAGGGTGTTTCCCCCGTGGCCGAGTTGGGAGTAGTTCTCAACGCTCATAGAACCGAAGGGAGCTGATCTGCCTAGTTCCCCCTCAGGTTCTCGACCTTTTTCTTCAAAAGGTTGATGATGACTGATGAGATTGTTCGCAGCTTCCATCTGCTCATTACTTCGGGGATGATGCACCGAAGAAAATCGAAGATCCGTCCCCAATTGCTGGCAGAAGTCGGTCAGCTCCAAGTTTGCGAATTGCGGCCCGTTGTCTGTGACGATGGCGAGGGGATCCCAAACCTGCAGGCGATCTCCCCTCATATGAAGTTATTGATGATCTGAGATATAGTCTTGGGCCACTTGGCTAGAGCCTTAGCCTCGATCCATTTAGAGAAGTAGTTGATCATTACAAGAACAAACTTTTGTTGCTCGTTGGCTTGGGAAAAAGGGTCAATCAAATCCTCCCCATATGGCAAACAGCCAAGGGACCGTGATCGAACGAAGTTGTTAGGTTGGCTGCTACTGGAGGGGAGCAAAAAGCTGGCATTTCAGACACTTCTTGGAGAAGGCTTCGGCATCTTTCCGAATTGTCGGTCAGAAGTAGTCATGTCTCAGAATCCTCTGCCCCACAGTGCGAGCCCCCGAATGGCTACCACACTCTCCTGAATGAATCTCTTTCAGGACCCGAGGAACCTCGAGCTCCAACACGTACCAGGCTAAGGGGCCCGAGATGGTCTTTTGATACAACTTTCTCTCGTGCATCAGGTAATACACCGCCTTGTACCTGAACTTCCTCTGATCCCCAGCTTTCCCCGGGAGCTGGCTCGTAGCCAAAACTGCCACGAAGGGATCCAGCCAAGAATCATGTTGCTCGATCTTCATCATTTCTCTTTCCTCGATGAAGGGTCTCCACAGCTCAGCGATAGTTCCCCCGGCCCTCGGGTCGTACTTTGTCAATCGATCCGCTGATATGTTCTCCTCCATAGGCACATGCTGGACAAAGAAGGATTGGAAACCTCCAATAAGTCATTTCACCCTAGCGAGTTATTGCTGCAGAACGGCATCTCTGACCTCGAACTCGCCACGGATCTGCGATGCGACTACCATTGAATTCGTGAAAGCTTGAACGTCCTGAATCCCCAAATCCCTGGCTAGACACAGCCCTGCGATTATGGCCTCATACTCGGCCTGAATGTTCGTGACGGGGAAGAGGATCTCGACTGCTTGTCTGATCCTGGTTTCTTAAGGGCTCATCAGCACGATGCCTACACCTACGGAGCTTTTCTCGAGGCTCCGTCCACGAACATTTTCCAGGGAATTACTCCGGAGGACTCTCCGTCCCCGTCCGCCTCTGTTGAGAAGTCCGCTAGAAAATCTGACACTACTTATACCTTGATTGCAATCCTTGGATGGAAGGAAATATCGAACTCACTGAGTTCTACCGACCACTTCCCCAACCGCCCTAAGTGTTCTACCTTGCTCAGGATACCCCGAAGAGGATGATTCGTCACCACGCGGATGGAGTGCGCTTGAAAATAGGGTCTGAGCTTTCGGGCTGAGATTACCAAGGCAAAGGCCAGCTTCTCTAAAATGGGGTACCTCAACTCTGCCTTTTGGAGTACTCTGCTCATGTAGTAGATGAGGAGTTATGTCTTCCCCTCTTCTCGAACTAGCACCGATCTTACCACTTTTGCTCCCACTCCTAGGTTGAGTAGCAAGTCTTCCCCTTCCTTCGGACCTTAGAGTAGAGGTGTCTGCGTCAGCTGTCTTTTAAACTAGTCGAAGGTCTTCTCGCACTTCTCGATCCATTCGAACTACTGAGTGTTGAAGGCCCCGGAGAGTGTTGAAGAAGGGGGAGTACTTCTCTCCGGCTTTAACCAAAAAGTGACTAAGGCCGGTCAGCCTCTGGACTTCCTTGACGCTCTTCGGGGATGTCATCTCTACAATTGCTTTGACTTTGTCAGGGTTTGGCTCCAACCCTTCAGGGGTGAGAAGATATCCCAGGAACTTGGCCCCGTGTGAGACCCCCCCCCCCAACCATAGACCGGGTCGGGTCGGAGACGGGCCTTACCGCCCAAGACGGCCACCCTACACTTTCCATGTGGCAACAACCCACTCACCAAGCGTAGAATGATCGTCATGTCAGGCTATGGAAACTCATCACATCAGATCACAACGAAAGTAAATCAGAAATTAATTTATATATAACAAAGGCCGTAGCCATAAGTTTATACATGCGGCCCATCGGGCTAAAGAAAACTACAACACTCTCTCTATTTTTACCAAGCTAAGGGCTCACATCTCTAAGAACTGGAGACGAAACTGGTGCATCTACTTGTGCCGTCTTTAAAGTAGGTATGTTGTCACGCGCTATCCGGGCCTCGTGCTGCTTCATCTCCTGTGAATGATTATTTAAATAACTGTTAGTCACAGGACTAAGTGGATTCACACCTCCTCCCCAAGATCTCTAAACTTGGGGATGAGAGTGAGCCTCAACACTATCAACAATAGCCGAAACAAAAGAGTTAGTACAACATTTAATATATAAGCTAAGAGCAATCATTAAAATGAGGTGCATCATAGTACAACTGGAATAGCAGCAGCATTATATATCAGTTATAACAAAAGCTCCACTAGTTATCAACATAATAGGTATTCATAACCCGTATTCACACCGCAGGTATTCAAACCCGCCAACACGCTGCAGGCATTCAAATTCGCGCATACACCGCAGGCATTCAAAGTCGCGCATACACCGCAGGCATTCAAAGTCACGCACACACCGCAGGCATTCAAAGTCGCGCACACACCGCAGGCATTCAAAGTCGCGCACACACCGCAGGCATTCAAAGCCGCGCGCACACCGCAGGCATTCAAAGCCGCGCGCACACCGTAGGCATTCAAAGCCGCGCGCACACCGCAGGCATTCAAAGTCGCGCACACACCGCAGGCATTCAAACATGTGCACACCCACTATGTCGACATAGATTGGACCGCTTCTCTTCCAGCAGGGTAGCGATCCCTGTGGGCCTCACCGATGTGGCCGTCGGCAACAGTGGCCAGTCCTGCCACTTCTGGGTGTGGACGCACCGCACTACCCAGGCCCCAACGTACAACCCTGTATACTCTTGGATGTGAGCGACATCCGGCGATTTCTAAAATTTAGGCCGACCAGCGGAGGAATCCAACGGGGCATAAAACGACCGATCACCCGTGGTACGCATCTCTCTGTCACCTTGAGTCGTCAACCTCCCCGCACCGGTGCGTACGATCTACGAGCATGACCGACCCGCCACTTTTTACCGCAAGTAATTCACAAGCATTTCAATAGATAAGTAACTTGCACACATTGGGTCTGCGGCGACCTGCCCTACTCGACATGAAATAATTCGGGCAAGCGGCCTTCTCGAATCAATGTGTTGCTCAACTTCATACAAGGAGCGCAACGAGCATGGGAGCGCAACGAGCGTGGGAGCACATTATTTAGGGCTAATCCTGGAGGAATAACTCAACTCTCGGTTATCCCCAACTAACGCTCTACCAAAAAGCCGACCGCTCGTCAGAGCAGGACCCGAGCTAAAAATGCATAAACAGTAAATTGCATAAATAAGAGTGGTAAGTAAATATGTTGTTGAAATAGACTACAGAAATAGGTACTGAAGTAAAGTACGAATTGCAGTAATGAAATGCTGAACTGTAAAGGCATTGAAGTAAAGTGCTAAAATAAACTGGACCAGTACGAGACTGCAGTAGTATTAAATAGAAAGAACTGTAATTAAAGTACTGAAAGGAACTTGACCAGTACAGGACTGGAGTAGTACTTAAAAGAAATGAACTGAACTGAAAGTAAATAAGCAAGACCAGTACGAGACTGGAGCACTGAAAAGAAAGAATTGAACTGAAATAAATAAATGAACTGAACCAGTGCAAGACTGGAATAAATCATAAAGAAAATGGTTAGTAGTCCAATCACTTCATTCAGGAGGCTTTAGTTTCATCTCCGTTCTCAGGAGGCAAGTTCAGTTTCAACTCCGTTCTTAGGAGACAAGTTCAGTTTCATCTTTATTCTTAAGAAGCTTCTTTTGGGTTTCACTCATTATTAATGTCTGATATTAAGTTCAATTGCGTCTCTTAATCACAGCTTAATCGGACTTACATTTAGTGATTAAAACCTTATTATAATAACTTACATCTCGTTATAAGGATTATCGAGGGCTAAATATCCGCAAGAGGTTTAACATCATCTCTTAACCCCAATTGCTCGCATCAGGGCAAATCAAGTTTCTATGTTAGGCCTAATATCATTTTCTTCCGATTTAATCCTCTTTTATGAAACAAAGAGTCGGAAATCGAGAAAACCAGAACTCGAGGTTAAAATCGCCAAAACATACCTCGAGAATTTCTCGAGTCATTTTGAGATTCGATTGAGATTCAATAATTCATTAAGTCTCAAATAAACCCTTATTTTTATATTTAAAAATAAGTCATATTTCAAATCACCAAACTACGACAGTGGGTTTAAATATAAAGTACATGTTGCTCAAAATAATTTTCATCGTTTTGAAGTCTTACATAGCTTCTAACATCTTTAAAATAAGCTTGAGTTAAATCAAATCATTAAAATATCAGTAGCATCTCAAAAATTCATCATACATGTCCAAGACATGTATTTAATCCCAAGAATTTCTTATAAAGACATAAGATATTTTAATCGGAAGCATTTGTAACTAGCAATCTTTAAATTAATCTCGAGCATGATTTACAATCTTTAACACAGCAAAAATGCTCGAAAATTTCACAAATTTCATCGTGGCATGAATTTAGTAAATATAAATCATCCATGAGATTTTACGAGATTTCGATCAGGAAAATTGGTCTTTATTAATTTCTAACTGTGAAAACTATCACTTTAAATGCTTGAAAAATATCAAAGCACAACCAAAAATCTCCAAATCTTTATAGAGCATGCATAAAGGCTCTAAATATCGTTGAGAATTTTTGTGGATTTTTAGGAGCCCCCAAATTAGCCAAATAAACACTACTTTAATTTTTAAAAATAGCAAATAGTGTCTGAAAAATCTCCAATTTTTATGTGTAGCTGACACCAAGAGGAACATTTTTCATGTTCAAAACTTTTTCATCAGGGCCCTCTTTTAACCTCCAGAAAATCAAAATCCCTTTAATAATATAATTTTATAAAAGTTTATAAAATTATAAATATATACATACATATATATATATATATTAAAACATCTCCACGCCTTGTACGCAGACAGAGGCTTGCAGGCCTCCCCCGCCGCCGGTCGGCCGCCGACCGGTCGTAACTCCGCCCCCGGCCAGCTCACCAAGGTCGGGCGCTCCCTCCGGCGGTGATAGACGGTCTGGCGCCGTCGGAAAAGTTCTTACAGAGCACTTCTTCTCCAACCAAGGTGGTGTCGCGGCGGTGCTCCGGCCGTCGGACCTTACATGCGACACGTCCGAAAAATAGGGAGGAAGGAGAGGAGGCGGTTTCCACCTTGTTTGGGATCTCCGGGAGCTCTCGGCGAGTTCAGCCATTAAAGGAGGTGGAGGTGGTGGAGCTCGGGTATGCTTCTCCAGCGAGGTTGAGCTCCGACAGAGGGGATGGCTGGGGTCGATTTGAGTTGAGGAAGAGGAGTGAGCTCTTAGGAGGAGCTGGGGGTCCCTTTTATATGGGAGAGGAGGAACCTCCCCCTTCCTTCTCACGGGTTGGGACTAAAATCCCATGGAGAAGAAGGCTTCTTCCTTACAACTGGTGTGGGGCAGCTGGTAGATATCTAGAGGTGGAGGTACATCCATTTGTCAAAATCATGGAGGCTTGGAGCTTGGTTTGGAGAGGAGGGGTATGTGGAGGCTTAGGATTGCCTTACTTTGTTTCCCAAGCCTTACAAGACTTGTTGGTTTAGGACAGTTGGTGGCCTCCTAATGGAGGGTTGTACACCCTATAAGCCTAGTTAGGCCATAGACCATGTGGAGGAAAGGGGAAAGAGGGAGAAAGAGAGAGGGTGGGCATTGTTCCTTGCCTTGGCCCAAAAGCCAATCTTCATTGGCTGCCTACATGAAAATCAGATCCCATAAGAGGGCACATGATGGTCTTGGTGATGGGGCTCAAGTGGGGACACTTTTGGAATTATATCACCTTAGGAAAAATTGTATTTTTAGGAATTTTGACAAAAGTCAATCATAGGGTGGGTCCCCCATGTGGGTTAAAGACAAAGTAGGTCCAAGACGTCGAGTGACGAGTCAAAGTTGGGGTATTTTGATAATATCGGCGCGCGCACGCTTTTTGGTGCACCGAAATGCTCATTTTGACCGATGTTGACCCGACTCCGTCAAAATCGAGTGCGCAACCAATTCTGTTGATCTCATATTGACCACACGAGTTCAACTCAACTGACTGGGGTCAAATTCGAGTTTAATTGCTCAATATTCGAAAATTGCGCGGCGCAGCGCGCTACGGAACTCAAAACGGTCATATTTGTTGTATGACCTCAGATTGCAACGCAACGAGTTCCATTGTACTCGTATTGACTATACGAAGTCATAGGAACGGACAGAACTCAAATCAAAGTTTTCTAGCTCAAAATCCAAATTTCCGTTTTCGCGACGTTCTACGAGAAACGGTCATATCCATTATATGACATCGGAACTCAACGGAACGAGTTCCAACCCACTCGTATTGACTATACGAGGTCATGCGAACTGACAGAACTCAAATCAGAGTTCTATAGCTCAATATCCCCAGAACAGGGTTATCTCCTACCGCTTATGAGTCTCGGATAGAGGTTCGTGTCACTTTTATTGGGCCCACTAGGATTCTAGTGACTCAATAAAAGTCGGGATGTCAGACCCCGAACACGCACTTTGCCGGATTGAGCCTCATCTTGTATTTTCGCAACGTCGCGAAGGTCTCCACCAGATCTTTGATGTGTCCTTAGATACTCTTGCTCTTGATCAAGAGGCCATCGACGTACACCTCCAGGTTGCACCCTTTTTTCTCCTTGAATACCTAGTCCATCATCCGCTGGTAGGTGGGCCCCGCGTTTTTCAGCTCAAAGGGCATCATTTTATAGCTATAGTAGTCATCGCAGGTGATGAAGGAAAAGTCACGATGGTCATAGGGGTGCATTCGAATCTGATGATACCCTGAAAAGGCATCAAGGAAACAAATCGTAGAAAAAGCGATGGTCGAATCAATCAGTACGTCGATCTGAGACAAGGGATAACAATCATTCGGGCATGCTTTATTTAATAACGAAAAGTCAACACACATCCTCCAGCCTCACGAAACCTTCTTTACCATCACCACATTAGAGACCCAGACTGGATACTGGATCTCTGATACAATATCTACCTCAAGCAATTTTTCACCTCCTCCCGGATGGGCTCGGCCAATTTAGTGGGCATCACCCTCTGCTTCTGTTTGATGGGCTTGACCTCAGGGTCGAGGCTGAGGCGATGGCAGGCCACGTCGGCATCAACTCCGGGTATGTCGATGGCGCTCCAAGCGAAGATGTCCGCGTTCTCCTGCAAGCACGCAACCAACTTCACTTTCTCATCGACCTTCAGAGCCCCTCCTATCTTCAGCATCGCAAGACCTCCACCCTCGGTCACCACTTCCACCTCCTCTGCAGCCTCCAGCTTGGCTCTTCCTTCCAGGACCTGCTCCAACTCCTCTGCTTCCTCCATCTAGCTGATGGTGCTCACTGCGTTTGGATAACACTCACGGGCGGCTCTTGGGTCGCTCTTGATCCTCACCTGGATTCCCCTTTGGCAGTACTTTAGGCATTGATGATAGGAGTACGGGACCGCCCTGAATGAGTTGATTAAGGGCCTTCTGAAGATGGCACTGTAACAACTCGGCGCGTCCACGATGACGAACCTGCATTTGATTGTCGTCCCGCCCAAGGTCACCTGCAAGTCCACCCCGTCTTCCACTTCTTTCCTCTCTTCAGAGAAGCCGAAAAGAGAACCATCTGAATCAATCACCCTACCTGCCTCTACCTCCAACTCGTTGAACGTCTTTTTGAAGATGACGTTTACGGAGCTCTCGTTGTCCACGAGGATCCGATCGACGGTGAAGTCCTTCACGGGTGTCTAGATAATAAGGGCATCATGGAAGGAGTTTTCGTTTCCCAGCATATCCTCCACTGAAAAGGTGATCTCTTCCACCTGCTGAGGAGCCTGGGAGGTCAAAGCGACACTCCTTCGGTAAATGGTGTGGAGAGTTCCCTTGTGGGAGATCTCCACCCCAACTCCTCAATGGATCGCCCTGACCCCTCTCCCTCCTCCTTGACCGACTCCTCCACGAACCTCTTGGTCAACCCGATCTTCGTTCTTCCTCTGGACTGGGGCTTACTGTCTTTCCGGGTCCTCCTGACCACTCTACCTCGGGACTTCTCCTTCTCCCACACCTTCTCCATCCCTCCTCCTAGCCTCCAAGAAGTCCGGACACGTTATGGTACTGTGCCACTTGACTTGATGAAGCTCACAGTAAAGGGGGGCCTCCGCTAGCCTATTCCTCATCCTCTGGTTCCTTCTCTGGTTCCGATTGCCTTGCCTGGCAACCGTCATTGCCCCTCTCTGATCTCCTCCTCCTTGACGTCTCCTAGCTGGTAGCGATCGTTCCTTCTCTCAGAGGAATACCTCCTTTCGGGACTTGCTTGCTGAGATCTTCCTACTGACCTCCACGGGGGTCGGTTCACGGGAACCTGGAACCTTCGTCCCTCTTCCTGGTTCTTAGGAGCCACAAAGGGCCTACTCTCCTCCCACCAATGGGGCTCCTCCAACCTCCTCTGCTCCTTTTTCCTCCTTGGCTCTTCTTTCCTCCTTTCCTCCTGCTTCTTCCCTTTCCCTTCCTAGGCCCCTCCTTGGGCCTTCTCTCGGGTGTCTCCTCCTCATCATCCTTCTTCCGGGTTGCCCTTTCCAGCCTAGCCAAGAAATTGGGGTTGGTTGACTCCCCCTGCAGGAACTTGTTCGCCCTCTCGATCAGCTATTCGTCGGACTCCGGGGATCTGTGCTGATCTCCAGATTAAAGAGTCCTTCCCGCTGTAAGGTAAAGTTATCCACCTCATGAATACTGAGGAGCTCCTCCTAAAAACGATCAATGTAATGACTCAAAGTCTCTTGCTCTCCTTACTTCAGATGAAAAAGGGTAACTGCTTCCTTTCTTTTTTTCAACGTGGCGAACCTCGTCATCAGCCCTCGTCGCAAGTCTTCGAAGCAGTTTATCGAATTCCCTGACATCAGTTTTGAGCCTTCCCCTTGAAGGTGATAGCAAAGAGTCGACACTAAAAAGCGTCTGTCATAATGCGGATCGACACCACGTCCTCGAATCACTGGAGATGTCTGACCGGATCATCTCTCCTCGAGTAGTATCTCGGGATTGGATCTCTGAAACCTTAATAGACTGGGGCTGACAGCACCCCCTCACTGAACGGGCTCCTCCCTCCTTGGTGGCGACCTGCGAGTTGGCGAGGAGCACCAAACTTGCCTTCGCGAGTATCCTGGATCCTCGTATGATACTCTCCTTCCCGGATCCTAACTCTCTGAGTACTCGTCGGGTAATACATCGTCAGTGTTGGTCGCTTCTGCTCCTCCACCGGCTACTTGCCTGCTCGCCTAGACGGCGCGACGTCCTCCGACGGAGTCCTGCGACAAGGCAACATCGTCGTGACCTCCGCGTGAGGAGCCAACAGCGAGCGCACGGTACCCTCGAGACGCTGTGAGTTACTCGCTACCACTTCTTGCTCGCCTCCATCCACCATCCCGCCTCCTTGCTGGACTTTCCTCCTCTAGCTACGATCCACGTTCACCGCACCAAAGTGTTGAACCCAAGAAAACCTGACTTCAAAAAATCGGATCTAAATGCAGCCCAAGGTTGATGATCCCGCGATTCGGCTGACCAATTCTAAAGGTTAGAGCAAAGAAGAGAGACAAAAACTGAAGAACCCCAGACACTGCAGCAGGGAGGTCCTACCACGTACCCGAAAGTTTAAAGAAAACTTCCCCTCCATAACCAAAATGGCTAAGCAAGGTACAAGGGAGACACCACTTAGAGAGTTGTGATGTCCGAATAAGGGGGGTTCAAGATTTCAAGGTGTCATTCCTGGTACCCCTCGGGTCCTATTTATAGACAAATCCTGGGGGGTATCTGGGCGAGAATACCCAGCCCCTGCGAGATCACCTCTCTGCACCTGTCGATCTCGTGACTTGCAACTTGGCGACTTGCTCCTAGCGACTATCGAAGAATCTCGTCTGCGTCTAGCGAGATGTCGCTGAAGGTCGCCAACTGGGCGAGTATGCTGGATGCTCGCTCAATCTTCTGATTGCTCGCTCAATCTTCTGATTGCTCGCTCAATCTTCTGATTGCTCGCTTACCTGGGCGAGTATGATACTTGCCCCTTTTAAAAAGTGTTCTTTAGACTGGTTGCTAACTTGACCTGCTCTTCGACGTTGACGTTGACTTTGACTCATGCCTACGTAGAGCGACTGGGTCCCCCTTGATAAATGCGGGTTGTACATCATCCTCATGGAAATACTCTCTATGAGGTCTATAATAATCAACATAGTAGGATATCAATAGTAGAATCGAATTGCGACAAAGGGTCAAGACGATCTCTTCGAACGAAGAGCTAAGGACGGGAATGATTATCGTGATAGTACAAAGATGCTCTAGAGGAGCTCTATGGGGTTGAGCATAAATGGGCATGTGATCCTCGAATAGAGAGGCGTAGCGATAATGACCTAAACAATACTCGTCACTATCATCATAAAATCATGTCGAACGATCACTATAACTAGCAATGTATAGCATATAAACTCTAATAATGTGTATCACATATGATGATTGAATAAGATGCGAGTCATCTAAAATACCCTACCACTACAAAGCATAAATGTGGCTAAAATCTTGGGCTTTGATACCAAATCCGATGAAAGGTACGGATGTGAAAGTGAGCTCTAAGCAATGTGATTCGTAAGTGCAGTGTCACGGGAAATAAATCATACCTAACCCTAAGATGATGTTTGTATGCAAATAGTGACCCAACAATGTTTTAGATAAAAGCATAAAACTCAAATAATTAGCAAAAATAGTATATATATAATTGCAAGGAGTAAACTAAGCTTTTCTCTGATTGGAGGACTGTTAATTAAAGGCACGGTAGAATAGAACCCGCAAGTCGCAATTAATCATGAAACAAACACAGTTGACATAGGAATGTATAAATAAAGATATAGATAATCTGGTTTGTACAATGATGCTGAAAGCAAAGAAAACAAACAATAAAACTCACTAGAAAGGGGTTCGCGCAAAAGGGCAAAGACTCGACGATCATAGGGGCATCGGTTGCGATTCGGAAAGGTGAAAGCTACTGAGTGGGGACAAATGACAATTGGAGAGGATAACAACTATTTGAATGATGGGTGAGGGCAGTTTTTGGGTGGTGGTGACTGGATTGGGTGATTTTTCTAGGTTCACACGAAGCCGAAGGAGGGTTGGACGAGCTATGGCTGCAAGAAAAAGGGCGGTTGGTCCCTGAAATGGGCCTGGACTGGCTTGCTAGGAAGCAAGGGGCTAGGGGAAGGGCCAACCATGTGGTATATTTGATGGAGGGGGTCGGCCAGGCCTAGATTGGGACAATCTAGGGCTAGGAGGGAAAGGGGGCGGGTGCGACTAGGTTAGGGAAGTTTTGGAGAGGGGTTGGATTGGAGGGTGTTTTGATGAGGTGGAATTGTTGGATATAGAGGTCGACTGCAAGCTTAGAGTTGTAGGAAGGGGTGGCTACACTACAAAACAAAGGAAAGCATACGAATAATATCTAAGACTCGATGCCTAGGGGCTTCACAAAGTCAGCACCGTGAGAAGACCGCCAAATTTCGAAAGCTCTCCAAAATTTGTGATAAATCTTATAACCAGACCCCTCACTCTTAGGGCAATCATTATGAACAGTCAATATCTCTTGGTCATAATGGTGTCAAATTCTACGAAATAAAACTAGGAAACATATATAATAATATATAAAATATCCAACCATTTATCCAGACGTCACTATGGTGTTTGATAATTAAGTATGCCAAGTAACAAATCAGCAGGAAATGGGCCCTGAAACTTGTGTTTATTCCCATCAGAAGTTCATTAAAATAAAAGCATAGGGAGAATTTTGGCGTCTAGCCTTCGAAGGTTGGTTCCCTCTTGAAGCCACTCGTTAAACTGGCGCCTAGCTTTCGAAGGCCGGTTCCCTCTTGAAGCCACTCGTCAAATGAGAGATCAAACCTAGAATACCCAAAAGATGATCGTAAAACTCTTCTCCACTCTCTTACATAGGTAAGAGTAAGCATACAGGTTTATTACAGGAATTACAGTAGGGCTGAAATGGTAAATAGAAGGGCACATAGATGAGCCCACAGAGTCGTATTCGTAGCATACCTGCACTTAAGCAACTGATTCTTTGATTAAACCCACGAAAAAAATTGGTCATAGCATATGAAGTAAGGGAATCATCAAATCAGAACCTTTGAGGAGAAGAGGAGGGCACCTGATATCAATCAGAGAAAATAGATTGTAAACTGTTAAATATCCTATAATTGTGGATCTTTTATAATCTTGGAAAATCTTATTTTGCATATATACATAAATCAAACCCAATTTTCAATGTGCCCCAACAACAACAATATGCATCACCCTTGTTGGCTCCCGTGCACAATGTGGTGGCAAAAGTATTGATCAGGGGTGCAACTTGGATTGGTTCGGTTCGGTTTCACTAAGAATCAAGAACTGACCCGTATATGTTTGGTTCCCAATTTTTGAAACCGGAACTGACCCACGGTTCTAAATTGTAGAACCGGAATTGAGCCGGAATCGAACCGGAAATGTTGATTCAGTTCCAGTTCGGTCTCGGTTTTCACTTGAATGATCAAAGAAATTGTATCACGTTAAACTTTGAGCAGCTCACTACAGCTAGAACTGTGGTTGTAAGTGCAGGAATTGCAAGCTGCAGATGCAGCTGCAACTTGAACACTAAGGCTCCGTTTGGCATGGTGATGGCGGTCATGAACACGGGGGTTAAATTGTCATTTGTTAACACCCACCTAAGAAACTTCATCTACTTTTATGTTCAACGGATGATGTTTGTTAGGTGATCCTTAACGAATGACGTTTTAACCCATGCATTTATGACCGCCACCACCGTGCCAAACAGAGCCTAAATTCACGTCCTAGCTCCTAATCGTTTGAAAAAGTTTGAGTAAATAGGCAAGATTATAGAAATAATATGCATGATCAATATAAAAAATCACATTGTATCTGCACCAAGAAATTATGAATGAATAAGTTAGTTGTTGGTCGATGCCCAAACAATTAATTAAAACACATAAGAATACTAAATCAGTAAATTAGTTATCAGTATCAAGCGCCTGGTAATATAAATGCACAGCCAATTCTATTAGAATGCTAAGTTGTTAAGCAAACGAGAAAAAAAGTTGATAAAATTAGTTAAATGAGTAAAACCTCCAAAAAAATGTTGTGAACTGTCATTAAATTATAAATTAAACTATTATTTAAATCGGTTTGGGTCGGTACTCAAGGAACCCGACCATAAGACCCGAGAACCAAACCAAACCGCCGGTTCTATTTTTTTAAGCATCGTAGGGAACCGACCCGAACCCGAACCGTCCTGTTCGGCTCGATTTCAGTTCGGTTCTCGATTCTTTGGTTACTAATGCACTCCCTTAGACTACTGAGCCTCCGCTTGATGTAATACGAGAACATATTGATGGATAAAATATCAAATTGTAATGTTACACAAAAGGAAATTTTGCTTAATTATATATTATAAACCAACCAAAAGGGTGTGCGACTAGAAAACGAGGGGAGACCTCCATCGCAGGCGTAGTACCTCAATGTATAACAGTTCAACACATGCGGAATGAGAAGGTGTTAGGATCGCACTCTTCGGGAAATTGATAGACACGAGGTGAGGGATTTGGCATTGTTGCGACTGCGTCGAGAGGGATGTTTGTCATCAGGGAACTTGTTTGGATCTGCAAGTGCTCAAGTGAGGATGGATGAAGATTGTATGTAATGGGGCCGAAATCGACATGGACAGAGATAGCGAGGGCTAACCCGTAGTGCATCAATATCTCATCGAAGGTCGTGATTAGAGGTGGCAAGGGAAGTGGGGATATAAGGGAGTCGTGCTCAACCGCGGGAGAAGAGAGATGAAGGCGGTCTTGCTCAATACAAACACTAGATAAAGAGGGAGAGGAGAGAGAAGAGAACTAAGAAGAGAGAAATTAAAATTCATTCATACCTTGTCATTTCCTTAGCCTCATGGGTCTTTAAATAGAAATTACATGAACGAAGGACTAATTACAAAAATACCCTTACATGAGCATAAAAGATGCAACATGCTTAACAACTCTAAATAAAGACAATGACACAACACTAATAAAACATGCATAAAACGTCAAGGGATAACCAGTGTGGACGCATTGCTTCGCAAAATAATGAGTACCAACATCCCCAAACTTATCTCGTATAAAGGGCTAAATAGTGTTAAAATTAGTAGCATCAATTTCATTTCTCCCTTTTTTTATATTTTCTTTTCTTCTCCACTCAACATATAACAAGTCACTTCCACACAAAAAATGTGATTAAATAAATGCGCAATTTTTCTTCTCCACTTTTTTTCTACGTCCTATTTATCTTTCTTTAGCTCAAAGCAACAATGTGTGCTCAAATTGTGACAATAGGATTGGTAATATAAGCGTTGGTAAAAATGTTTGTGTCAAAGAAAACAATGATATAGGACTCAGATGGCGAAATTAGGGGTAGAATAGTGTAAGGATGGGCTCAAAAATCTCAAATGTTTCAAAGATGTCTCAATGATTTCTTCAATCAAAGTGTCAACCTAATATTTCCTTTTAATCCACACTTGCTCCTTACTTCAGATGCTTCGAGAGCTCACCTCCTTCAAGTGTTGTAGTCTTCAAATTCTTTATGCGTCCTTCTTGCTAAACATTCTCCGCATACAGCTCTTGTTGGTATGGTGAAGTGGCGTACAATATTTGGCTTATCATCACCATTGGTTCTTTACGTCCTTCAGTGAGAATTTGTGGATCCTTCCTTCTCTGTTCCAGGGGATTAACATGTCATGTTTAGAAGGAGGTCAACACATGTAAAGCACGTTGAGGATGTTGCTAACATGTGGAGATCCACCAAGAGCCATGGAAACGGTTTACAATGTTAGGGAAAGCAGATGCCATAGCATATTCCCTAAGATTACAAAATGTGTTGAGAAACCGTTATATGCCCCCTGCCCGATCTCTTATGGCAGGCCAACACCTAGGACTAGGAGCGGAAAGGATCAATTATGCGAAGACCACCTATGTGGGTGATTTTTCATACAGTTGTGAGTAAACAAGACGCGGGGACGACTCCGCACATGCTAGCGTCGAGCGAAGACCCTAGCGGAGGATAAAGTGTTAACTTAGCGAGAACTACATTATTCGGGTGGGAGCCCATCGTCATGTAAGTACGTCGGGCAAGGGCTATGCGATTCAAACGAGAGTTGTGCGAGTCAAGCGAGGATTGCGCGCTGCGAGAGAGTCAGAGAGCCAAATCAAATGAATGTACAGTGAGAATTCTTCGTTAATACTAAAGACGCTAAAGTGTACCGTCGCAACTAGTTTGTATCTTTACGTGAGGACCACCCAAGCAAGACACGAAGACAATTTTGAGCAGGATGCGAGGAATATCTGAGCAGTAAGCATGTCATGATCTCCAATTGGTCATAGAAGACAAGATGAGATACATGTGGCATGTTGTCGTTGGCCCCCGTACATGAGGCACATCATACTCAACAATCATCAATAGTGGTCGTTGCATGATGTTTGGCGATCTGCATATGCCACATAATTCCAGAGTTGACAATCACTTGATTAATCTAAAGCATTTGCTTACTATAAGTTTGATATATTAGTTGTGTGGGTGGGTCGATTCTATAAGTTTCTTAACTATTGACCGCTTTACCATCTTCCTCACCAAAGAGTCATCTTTTGCGATTCCACACATTGCTTTACTTCTAGTTCGCTCCATTGAGTTTGGTTCTCACCGAGTTCTATTGTTTGACTAAACTTCCTTTGCATGACTAGCTCAGCATACAACACATAATTTATGTCAAGTTAGAAACGCATGGTACTCCGAAATGATATCAGACAATTGGCTTTGAGTCATTCATAAAATGAGAAACTTGTCATTTGCTCTGATGGAGATAGTTGTACTCAGGAAGGAGCATAAACTAAGAAATATACATTTAAAATCAGAAATGATCTTCCAAATTAGTTCACATAACTCACTACTCTTACATATATATATGAGTAGGGAAAAAAACACATGGACCAAATTACCCCCACAGTGGGAAAATAAGAAATGACGCGACTTGTAAATAATAATAAATATCTCTCAACTCTTCCCCTCAAGTCGGACGGAAGATGTTGGTCATTCCAAGTTTTTTGATGTCATCAATAAATGCATCACTTCCCAAACTTTTTGTGAGCACATCCGCCAGTTGATCTTTAAAGTGGATGAATGGTGTGACCATAGCTTTTTTATCCAAGTGATCTTTGATAAAGTGCTAATCAACCTCAACATGTTTTGTCCTGTTATGTTGAACTGAATTGTGAGCTATACTAATCGTTGTCTTGTTGTCGCAAAATAGGGAAAAAGGGGAAGTCATGGGAAACCCCAAGTCATGTAGAACGGTACACAATCATAGGTCATCGCATACGTCTTGCGACATTGCACGATATTCTGCCTCAGCACTCGATCTGGACACCACATTCTTTTTCTTACTACGTCATGTCACAAGGTTTCCTCCAACGAAGGAACAGTAACCTGTTGTGGATTTTCGATCATCGCGACATTCTGCTCAATCAGCATCAGTGAAAACTTCAATCTTCAAGTGGTCATTCTTGGAGAACAGAAGACCACGACCAGAGGCTTTCTTCAAATACCGTAATACACGATATGCCGCCTCTTGATGTCTGATCCTGGGAGCATGCATGTATCTACTCAGAATGTCGACTGCATAAGTAATATCGGGACGAGTATGAGATAGATGTATTAATTTTTCAACAAATCACTGGTAGCGTGAGGCATCTGCCTGATCGTTGTCATCATCTTCACTAATTCCATGATTTTCTTCCATATGGGTGTTCGCAAGAACACAACCAAGCATCACGGTCTCCTACAACAGATCTAGTATGTACTTCCGCTGAGATATAAAGATATCCTGATCGGATCTAGTCACTTCAATACTCAGGAAGCATCATAATCTTCTCAAGTCTTTCACCTCAAACTCAGCAAATAAGAGAGACTTGAGATTCACAATCTCTTCCATATCGTTACCAATGATCACGATGTCATCCACACAGACAATAAGGACCGTAATCCTCTGATCACATCTCCAAATAAACATAATATGATCAGTCTGCGCCTGCTTGTACCCAAACCTGAGCATAGCTGTGAGGAATCTGCTAAATCATGCTCTAGGTGACTGTTTCAAACCATATAAGGATCTCCTTAGACGGCATACACGACCTTCAGCACCCTTCTTCACGAACCCAGGAGGGAATTTCATGTAAACTTCTTCATCAAGCTCACCATGGATAAACGCATTCTTAACATCCAATTGGTGAAGATCTTAGTCCATGCAAGTCGCGCATGACAACAAAAGCCGAATAGAGTCCATCTTAGCCACAGGAGCGAAAGTCTCTTAGTAGTCAGCTCCCTGAGTCTGGGTGTATCCCTGCCTTTTGGTTCTGTTTGACCGAAAACACCCATCTTGAGCCAATAATTTTCTTGTTAGGAGGAAGGGGGGAGAAATCTCAGGTATGGTTCTTGTCCAAGGCAGACATTTTCTCTTTCATAGTTTGAGTCCATGCCGGGATACCCAAAGCTTCATGTCATGTCTTAGGAATAAAAACCGAGGAAAATGAAGAGACAAAGGCCTGATGGGTCGGGGTAAGATGGTGGTAAGCCACATGATTAGAAATATGGTGTTTAATACATGCAACCTTACCTTTTAGTAATGCAAGAGAAACATGCAGATCAGCATCATTAGAATTTGAGGCAGAAGAAGGGACTGGTAGAGGTGCGGCTTTAGTAGCATATATACCTGAGGAACGTCAGTGGAGATCGGAGTATCGGGGAGAGGAGCAGAGATAGGAGGACCTGGTTCCTGTGGAGGTAGCTGCAATGGCTGAGGGGGAAGAAGAGGAAGAGGAATATCAGTATCATCACTACTCTCTCCCTGACGAAAAGAGTAGGTCGATGGCAAAAAATACGATTCACCTTCCCGAAAAGTAACATCCATAGTGCAAAACATATGCCTGGAGGGGGATGGTAGCACCGATGCCCTTTTGTTGTGGAGTAGCCAAGGAATACACAACGATAAGCCTGAGGGTCCAGTTTGTTTTGATGAGGCAAATGGATATGCACAAAGAATACACATACAAAGACACGAGGTGACAGATGGGAAGTGTAAACGACAGTCATGGTCGAGAGCCGAGCTAGGGGAGTAGCATTTTTTTAGACCTTTGATACCAAGATGAAATCAGAAATGATCTTCCAAATTAGTTCACATAACCCACTACTCTTACATATATCTGAGCAGGAAAAAAGCACATGGACCAAATTACCCCCACAGTGGGAAAATAAGAAATGACACGACATGTAAATAATAATAAGTATATCTCCTCTTATACTTCAGGCCACTATGAGAACCCTGAGCACGTTGTTCAATTGGTGATGAGAAGTGAAGGAACTTAATAATTAAGCGTGCTTGGGCGAGAGTAGTACTGGGATGGGTGACCTCCTGGGAAGTTTCCGTACGGCCCAACTTAACTATCGAGTTCGCTCATCAAAGGGAGGTTGTTGGTACTTATAAAAAAAGGTATTGTTAATTGTCATCAGTGGAAAACATGCCTTCAATTTTTTCTATGTCTCCGAAGTATCGATGCATCACTTCCATTCTCCTTGTCCATCTCCATGCAATATATCCCACGATGATGCAGCTCTTTTAGTTGATAGGAGATTAAACTTATTCGCATGAATCTCCATATAACCGAAATAAGAACTATGAGAGTAGACCAACGGACTCTTTGATGTAAAGGTCTCCACAAAAGATCAAGATATCTCATCATATTTTGAAGTCATCATCTCTTTCATGTGATACTTCCCCAGGAATGTCATGTTGATTTATGTAGACATCGTCAAACCAAACTCCATTACCGTGGAAATTATTCCGCCCATAGCCGCCATAACGATCACCACGATTGAACTTGTGTTGACCATCATGTTGTTCAAGCATCCTATCGCTGTAGTAGTACTCATCTTGGTTCCTAATAAAATCATCGACTGTTGTAGTAGTACTTATCTTGGATCCTAATAAAATCATCAACCCACTCAGTCAAACTAGAAGATCTAGTCAATATATTTGAGGAGGATGTTTTTGTGCCAATTCTAAACCCGTTGCCAAGAAGATTGCAAGAGAGATTTGCATGTGATGCCATTGTTGAGTCTTGAATAGGTTTCCTCAAAGGTTGTCAAAGAACTCTTGTCTACACCACTTACTGTATAGTGTTATGCCCCCGAACGTGCTACGGTTCAAGGGGCATAAATATGCTCGACGACCTAAGGAGGCGGCAGGAAGCAACGGGGTTGAACCAACCGGTTCAGCCGCCATTCACTAATTCTCGGACCGGAGGGGCTGAACCACACGGTTCAGCCCAGTTGGGGGTCGGCCGGCCCTTGGTTTCGGGTATATATATACCCGGAACCCCTCTTGGAGCACTATGAAGAATTATATCCAGGTATTTTCCCCTCTCCTTCTCCCCTAACCCTAATTTCTTCTCTCTACCTCCCTATCTCCTCTTCTGGTAGCATAACAATTGGTATCAGAGGCTCCTTCCTCCCACCATGGTGAACACCCGTTCGAGTGAAGATGCCGGCCGACTAACTTCGTTGGAGGAAAACTACATCGGATTGACGGATACGGTAGCGGCCATGGAAGAAAGGATGAAGGTTTCGACTCAACAACTTGAGGAACGCATGGATGCCCGCATGGAGGAGATCAAGGCCCTCCTAACTAAAAACCTAAAAGGGAAAACGGTGGTTACAGAGGGATTGGAGGCAGAACTTCCTGATCCCGCCCTGCATCTGCACCCGCACTCGGGTTTGAGCAGCTTCGCGCAAATCGGTGCCGACGACAACCCAAACGCCATCTACGGTGTGGGCGGAGTTCCTCTGGCGGGAAACGAGGCTGGAGGAGGGCGCGCGGGTCCCTGGCGGCCACAGGAGTAGACGGCGGGAACGCACGGCCCGGGCGGCTCCTCCGCAGGCTGGGGCGAACTCGGCACAGGCCGCGCGCCCTTTGGGCGTTTTCCGGAGCAGACGGCGGGGCAGAGTCGGCCTTCGGCGGCCCCGGGAGGGTCCAATAGAGGAGTCACCGGATTATTACCTCTTCCCCGGAACGTCGGATACCCGACGGGCTACGGAGTCGGCGAACAATGGCACATGTGGCCACCGCCGGAAGGAATTTACGGAGATGGACAACACCCAGGTGGCGAACAAGGAAGGGAACGTTTTTTCCCAGCCACAGCCCCGGGAGGAATGCACTTCCCCAGACCTCCGGGACCATATCCCCCTGTGGAGCAGCAGAGGGCAGTGGGGTACGGACAGGAGATGGGTGGGTTTGGACAAGCACATCAGCGGCCTCACATGCCACCCAAGAGGACTCGCATGAACTTTCTGAAGTTCAAGGGAGGGGATGCACTCGAGGGGTACAAAAGGAGGAACTATTTTTCCATTATCAGGAAATCCCCGAGGAGCAATGGGTACAGTTAGCAGCTTTCCACCTGGAGGATGACACCTACCAGTGGACGCAGTGGTTCTTGAGGGGAATAGACTTTGCGCCATGGACCGAGTTCGTAGGGGAGTTCTCAGCTCGGTTTGGCCTTTTGGAGTATGAAGACGTCGAGACCATGCTACAGAAGCTACAATAGCGGGGTACGGTGATGGAATATCGCACCGAGTTTGAGAGGTTGGCCAACCGGGTCCGATGGGAGGAGAGAACCTTGCTGAGCTGTTTTGTCTCGGGTCTAAAGGACCACCTACTGGATGAGGTTCATGCCTACATGCCCCGCAACCTGAGTCATACTATCAGTCTGGCGAGGATACAGGAGAAACGCTTCAACAGACAACGGGTCCGTACCACAGGGAAAGCGGCCATGTCCCCCACCCCGACGAGGCGGGACCAACAGGCGGTCGGGAGACCGACGGTGACGCGACTAACATGGCCTGAACGGCAGGCGCGAAAAGAAAAGGGAATGTGTTTCAACTGCGATGAGAAGTATTCCCCAGGGCATAAGTGTTAGAAGCTCCAGATTTTCATGCTGAGAGAGGAAGATGAGGAGGAGGATACCACCGAGCTGGACCTAGAGGGGGATTTGACCCTGACCGAGTTCGGGGTCTCCATCCAAGCGATGGAAGGGTGCACAGCTCCCCTCACTATGTGCATAGCTGGGAAGGTCGCCCAAAAGCGGGTCACCATACCGATTGATAGTGGGAGCACCCACAATTTCATCAACCCCGCCGTGGCACGAAAGGTGGGGCACCAGGTAGATCTGGGAGCCGCGTTCCAGATCATGGTCACGGATCGCGGATGGGAGCAAACTAAGGTGTGAAGGGGTGATGAGGGGAGTCGCCCTGCGGATACAGGGGTACACTTGTTGCACTGATGTCTACCTGTTTCCCATCCGGGGATCTGATATGGTATTGGGAGTTCAGTGGCTGCGACAGTTGCGGCGAGTCACTTTTGACTGGGATCAGATGACCATGAAGTTCACACAACTTGGACAGGAACACTGCATCCACGGCCTTAAATCAGGCCCACTGAAGGAAATCTCAGTTCGAAGTTTAGAACGTCTATCCGAAGAGGGCAGTTCGATGGCGATGATTATGAGTCTAGTATCCTCTCCTCCTGTCTCACCGGAAGTACCAGAACCGATGCGAACCTTGTTGGCGCAGTTTGAGGACGTCTTTCAGGAGCCTCGCACCCTGCCCCCGCCGAGATTCCAGGATCACGCGATCCAACTCAAGGTGGGATCGGAACCCACCAATGTCCGACCATACCGCTACCCGCACATCCAGAAGGATGAGATCAAGTGTAGCATCCGGGAGATGCTCACTTCCGAGATCATCCATCCCAGCACCAGTTCCTTCTCGTCACCCATTATTCTGGTAAAGAAAAAAGACGATTCTTGGCGATTTGACGTTGATTACCGAAGCCTGAATAGTTCAACCATCAAAGATAAACTTTTCATTCCCATGATCGAGGAACTGTTGGACGAACTACACGGAGCATGTTTATTCACCAAGCTGGACCTGCGTTCCGGCTACCACGAAATTCGGATGCGGGAAGAGGACATTCATAAGATGGCTTTCCGGACCCACGATGGACATTACGAGTTCCTCGTGATGCCCTTCGGGCTTACCAATGCCCCCTCCACCTTTCAGGCGGTGATGAACGAACTCTTTCGGCCACTTCTACGTCGCTCCGTGCTGATTTTTTTTATGACATCTTGGTTTACAGTGGTAGTTGGGCAGAGCATCTCCAGCACGTGTAGCAGGTTCTCACCATATTGCGCCACAATCAGTTGTACGCTAAGCAGTCCAAGTGCTCTTTCGGCCAGACGGAGGTCGAGTATCTAGGACATTTGGTTTCGGCCCAAGGGGTCCAGGCCGACCCGCACAAAATCGAGAGTATGGTCACGTGACCCCGCCCCACGACGTTACAGGCCTTACGGGGATTCCTTGGTCTCACAGGCTACTACCGGAGATTCGTAAAATACTACGGCAAGATTGCACGGCCGCTCACTCAGCTCTTACAGAAGGAGGCATTCGTGTGGCAGGACGACGCTGAGACAGCTTTCCAGACCCTGAAACGCGTCATGACGACTACACCGGTCCTCGCCCTACCGGATTTCAACAAGGAATTTGTGTTGGAGACCGATGCGTCCGGAGTGAGCATCGGTGCGGTTTTGATGCAGGAAGGGAGACCGTTAGCCTACTTCAGCAAGGCTCTCGCTCCTCGTACTCTGGGATTGTCCACCTACGAGAAGGAAATGTTAGCCATCATACACGTCGTGACTCTGTGGCGACCTTACTTACTGGGGCAGCATTTCAAGGTCCGTACCAACCATCAAAGTCTGAAACATTTCCTGGAGTAACGACTAGCTTCCCCTCTTCAACAGAAATGGGTGACCAAATTGTTGGGTTATGATTACGAGATCATCTACAAGCAAGGGAAGGAGAATGTGGCCGCTGATGCTCTATCCCGCCTTCCGGAGAGCTCGATCGTCCATATCTCGGGGCCCTTGATCGACTCCCTCGAAGACATCCAGGCGGAGGTGCAACAGGATCCCGACTCAGGCTTATTGTGGACGCACTACGACAGGGGCAGCCTACCACACCGGGGTACCAACTCCAAGGGGGCACCTTTATTACCAGGGCCGAGTGGTCACTCCGCATTCCTCGTCTTGGAGGACAACTATGATGCAAGAGTTTCATTCATCGCCGACAAGAGGCCACGTCGGTGTGCTCCGGACCTTCTAACGATTGAAGGCGAATGTATTTTTGAAGGGCTTATGTCGTGATGTTCAACAGTTTGTGCAGCAGTGTGAGGTGTGTCAAAGACAAAAATATGAAACAATCTCTCCGGCCGGGTTGCTTACCCCGCTGGAAATTCCACGCCATATTTGGGAAACAGTCTCCATGGACTTCATTGACGGATTACCCAAATCTCAGGGCAAGTCAGTTATCTTGGTTGTAGTCGACAAACTCTCCAAATACGCACACTTTCTGGCCTTGAGCCACCCCTACACGGGTGAGATTGTTGTTGATCATTTTGCTCGCGAAATCGTGCGCCTTCACGACGTGTCTCGGTCTATCATCTCGGATCGTGACCCAGTGTTCGTGAGCAACTTCTGGAAGGAGCTCTTTCGGCTACAAGGAACACGACTACGCCTGAGCACGGCCTATCATCCTCAGTCGGACGGCCAGACTGAGGTTCTCAATTGAGGGGTGGAAACATACTTACGTTGCTTTGTGATGGATGAGCCCCGTACATGGACCCGATGGTTACATTGGGCCGAGTACTGTTACAATACCTCGTATCATACGGTCGGCAAGCTTACCCCGTTAGAGGTTGTATACGGCCGCCCTCCGCCTTCTTTGGGCTCATATGAGCCCGATAGCACAGCTCTTCCGTCGGTCGGCCGACAATTGCGCGATCGCGATCACACCCAAGCTCTTCTGCGTGACAATCTCCGGGCAGCTCAGGACAGGATGAAGGTGCAGGCTGACAAACATCAGACCGAGAGGGAATTCGTCGTGGGAGACGAGGTCTTCCTCAAACTCCAACCTTACCGACAGCTTACCGTCTCCGGCCGGGCGAATCAAAAGTTAGCACCACGATACTATGGGCCGTTCCGTATTACTCAACGGATGGGACCGGTGGCATACACATTAGCGCTTCCGGAAGGCTCTCGTATACACCCGACCTTTCATGTGTCCCAACTCAAGAAAAAGTTGGGCAACGCCGTCCAACCAAACCCTCTTTTACCTGAGGCTACCATTGCGGGGGAGCTGCGCCCGTTACCGGAAGAAATATTGATGGTCAAGTGGAGGCAACATGGTTCTGAATATCGGCCCGAAGTACTAGTCAAATGGAAAAAATTTGACATCTGCACACAACACCTGGGTCGAGCTGCTGGAATTCCGTGACTCGTTCCCCGACTTCCACCTTGATGATAAGTTGGTGTTTGATGGGGAGGGGAATGTTATGCCCTCGAACGTGCTACGGTTCAAGGGGCATAAATATGTTCGACGACCTAAGGAGGCGGCAGGAAGCAACGGGGCTGAACCAACCGGTTAAGCCCCCATTCACTAATTCTCGGACCGGAGGGGCTGAACCACACGGTTCAGCCCAATTGGGGGTTGGCCGGCCCTTGTTTCTGGGTATATAACTATATATATACCCGGAACCCCTCTTGGAGCACTATGAAGAATTATATCCAGATATTTTCCCCACTCCTTCTCCCCTAACCCTAATTTCTTCTCTCTACCTCCCTATCTCCTCTTCTAGTAGCATAACATATAGGAAGATTTAGATCCCTGAGATATGCCTTAATATGGAAGACTGTTGCATAGTCCCACAACATCTTGATCTTTGTTAAAATATTATTGATTTCTGAAAGATCAAGCGCATACCCAACTGCACCAAAAGCCCGGACTGTTGGAGAGGGTGCTACTTAATTTTTTAAATAAGTAGCAAAGCGCCACGGGTCAAGTGAAGGAACGCCGGACCCAACAATCCCCCCTCGGCGTCCAGCACAACCCGTCGGCTCAGAGGTGGAGTTACCACATGGCCCACCTGGCTCAGAGGTGGGGTTACCACATGTCCACGGTTGCCTGACCCGCCGAACCCACACAGGTAGAAGGGAAAAATCGGAATTTAATAGCGCCCCCCGGTCTTGAACCTGTGACCTCCCTCTGATACCAATTGAAAGATCAAGCGCATACCCAACTGCACCAAAAGCCCGGACTGTTGGAGATGGTGCTACTTAATTTTTTAAATAAATAGCAAAGCGCCACGGGTCAAATGAAGGAGCGCCTCTGATATTATCGATTTCCTTGGCCGTAGTTGGTTCTCATCGTGCTTCAAGTATGTCGAAGCGTCGATGTTACCTAATGCAGATTTGAAAACGGTGATTGTTGAAAATGAATGATTTGCACGGTTCAGTTATGGACCTTGGGTTTCATTATTGAGTTATTTTTATTAATTGTCTTTTATCTATTAATTGTCGAGTCATTAGATGGTGTCTTTTATTTATCTTTTAATTGTCTTTTATTATGAGGTAGTTCGATTTTAAGAAGTGTCATTAAGAGTGAAATCATGTAAAGCCTATTTAAAGACATGTAATATTGGAATGAAGGGATGTGTAAAGAGAGGCCTCAAAGCTTGTATATACTTTTTGAATGAATAGTTACGAGTATACATACACTTATATAGGAGAAGAATGAAGACAGAAATCCTAATACATGATGTGGGACTAATACAAGGAGAGAGAAAGAAGATAAACATGGGCCATTAATTGGACTTTTCTAACACTCCCCCGCAAGCTGGAGCGTACAAGTCGTATGCACCAAGCTTGGATAAAAACTGATAGTATAGCGGCCTGGAGAGAGCTTTCGTCAGGATGTCCGCAACCTGGTCGGTAGCAGGAACATGCTCCAAATCTATCTTCTTTGACTGTACCTTTTCCCGGATAAAGTGACAGTCAACTTCGAAATGCTTTGTGCGTACGTGAAAAACCGGATTCTTGGCAATATGAATTGCTGCCTGACTGTCACAAAATAAGGTTGTCGGAGATGAGAGACGAACACTCAAGTCTCCCAGAAGGCCTTCAAGCCAGGTTAGCTCAGAAACAACAGCAGTCATAGCCCGGTACTCGGCTTTAGCAGAAGAACGCGCAACCACAGTCTGTTTCTTGCTACGCCAAGTTATGAGGTGTCCACCAAAGTAAGTACAGAACCCAGTTGTGGAGCGTCTATCATCAATAGATCTTACATAGTCAGCGTCCGAATACGCGACAAGAGATAGAGATTTGGATGGCTTGTACACAAGTCCTTGTCCGGGGGCGATCTTGAGATATCGAAGGATGCGCTCGACCGCTTGAAGATGAGATGTCCGAAGAGCGTGCATGAATCGACTCACAACTCCCACAGCAAACGAGATGTCTGGTCGAGTCACCATAAGGTAGATCAGCTTCCCGACCAAGCGTCTGTAATATTCCGGATTTGTAAGCAGCTTGTCAGAGTCAGAGTTATGGGCCGAGAGCTTGTGATTGGCGTCCATATGAGTCTCCGCAGGTTTGCAACCAGAATAACCTTCATCGTGAAGGAGGTCCATACAGTACTTCCTTTGAGATAACACAAGACCATCAGAGCGTCGTGCGACCTCGAGCCCAAGAAAGTACCGAAGGTTGCCCAGATCTTTGGTCTGAAAGGCGGAATTTAACTGTTCCTTGATCTGTTGTATTCCTGTCATGTCGTTGTCAGTAATCAGGATATCATCAACGTAGACCAGAAGAATCACAGTCCCGGTTGACCGATGTCGGGTGAAGAGAGAAAAATCAACTGAGCTCTGAGTGAAGCCACTAGCACAGACCACCTTACTGAATTTTTCAAACCACGCACGCGGGGACTGTTTGAGACCATAAATGGATTTCCGAAGGTGACATACCAAAGACTCCCCCGTGGTCTCAAACCCGGGAGGTTGCTGCATATAAACTGTCTCCTGTAGGTCGTCGTTGAGGAAGGCATTCTTAATATCCAGCTGATAAAGGGACCAATGACGATGAACAGCCAAGGAGAGAAGAACGCGGACCGTGTTCAATTGTCCACGGGAGAGAAGGTTTCCTCGTAATCAAGGTCATGTTGCTAAGTAAAGCCCCGTGCCACGAGGCGGGCCTTCAGACGGTCGACAGTGTCATCTGCCGCATGTTTAATAACGAAGACTCATTTGCAGCTAACAGAGGTGTGGCCTTCAGGAAGAGAAACCAGATCCCAAGTCTGGTTAGCCCAGAGAGCCCGCATTTCATCGTTCATAGCGGCCCGCCACCCTGGGTGATAAAGCGCCTCCTGCACGGTGTTAGGTATAGAAATAGAGAAAGAGAGGTGGCAAATGCGTAGAGAGGCGGCGTCAGCCGATGGAGATAAACATAGAAGGACAAGGGATGAGTTGTAGAGACGGGAGCGGGATCTGCCGTAGCCGAGGTATCGCTGGTAGCGGGGAGCTGGGTCACAGGAGCATCCTTGGATGGGCGACGAGAGTAGACACGGATAAGTAGTGGAGGAACCCGAAGAGGAATGTTGGAAGAGGAGAAAGAGGACGGCAAAGATGGCGTGACTGGTACGGCAGGCCGGGGAATAGATGGAGCAGAAGACGAGATGGTGCTAGGTAAGTGGAAAGGCTGGTCTTCGCAGAAGGTGACATCCGCAGAAACGACCAGCTTGTCGTCAGAAAGAGAGTAGCAGACGTACCCCTTTTGAGTGTGGGAGTAGCCAACAAACATATACTTGGCGGCCCAAGGAGCAAGTTTGTCGGAAGGAGGGCCAAGAAGGTGGACATAGCAAACACACCCGAAGATCCGTGGTGTGAGAGAGGTGAGGTTGGTGGAGGAATAGAGGAGTTGGATGGGTGAGACAAAATTAAGCACAGACGAGAGAAGGCGGTTGATGAGATGACAGGCAGCGGAAACAGCAAAGTTTCAATATTCGATCGAAACGTGCATTTGGAACATAAGGGAGCGCGCAACATCGAGAAGATGACGATTTTTGCGTTCCGCCACTCCGTTTTGCTGAGGGGTATACGCAAATGAAGTTTGATGGATGACACCAAATTCGGTGCAGAGATTGGAGAAGGTGCGACCTGTATACTCGCGAGCATTATCAGTGCGAAGAACTTTGAGGGGGTGGCGAACTGCGTACGCATCTCAAGTAAAAAGGCGCGGAACACAGAGGTAAGTTCAGTTCAATCATGTAGTAAATAAAGCCACGTGGTACGCGAGTAATCGTCAATGAACGTTACAAAATAGCGAAAGCCAAAAATACTGGGGACTCTATAAGGACCTCATACATCAGAATGAACTAAAGATAAATGAGTACTACTCCTGGTACAGGCAGGGGGGAAAGAAGAACGATGTTGTTTTTCGTAGATACAAGATTCACAAGAGAACTCCCGTAGAGGTACATCAGGAAGAGCCCGCTTGAGAATCGGAAGGGGAGCATGCCGAAGGCGGCGATGCCAATCAACAGTGGAGACGGCAGAGAGAATAGTCGGTGGGATATCCAAGATGTACAGCCCATTCAACAGCTGCCCCTTACCAATTGTACTCCGGGTGCGGCGATCCTGCATAAGAAAAGAAGAAGGTGAAAAGGTAATGCAACAATCAAGGTCGTGTGTGAGACGACTAACAGATAATAAATTGAAAGGAGACCTCGAAACGTGAAGAACCGAGGAAAGAGAAAGGGTCGGCGTAAGCTGAAGAGCAACGGAGCCAGAGACTGGTAGGGTGGCACCGTTGGCCGCAGTGATGCAAGCAGGATGAGGCGTCTGTAGGTACTCTGTGGGCTTCTGGGAGGTAATATGGTGAGTAGCGCCGGAATCAACGATCCAGCAAGGATTATGAGAGAGACAGGTTATACCTTCCGCAGAAAAGGACGCAACAGAACCAGAGGAGCGGCTGAGGGCACCCTGAAGTTGTTGAAGTTGGGTGTGGAGCTCATCAATGTCTTGGCGGGTAGTAGTAGCAGGATCAGTGGCAGAAGACCCAGTAGGAGCCGGAGTAGCAGAAATAGTAGCAGTAAGGTGAGGAGGTAAACCATGCTTGCGGTAGCAGGTGGATTCAAGATGATTATCCCGTCCACAGTAGGTGCATTTCATAGAAGAGCGACCACCACGTCCTCGTCCCCGAGACGGGGGTCGGCCCCCCCGAGTGGAAGATCCATGAGGAGGAGGGGTCGAGAGAAGAGGCTGCTGAAGAAGAGCCGGGGCAAAAACAGGAGGAGCCTCAGAGGGAGGCGTGACTTTTAGCAGCATGGAGCAGACATCAGACAGTGAAGGAGTTGTGGCTGATGATACAATTTGGGCCCGAATACTATGCAGGTGGGGAGAAACTCGAGACATCATCAAGTGATTTAGAACGCGTTGGTCAAATAGCAAAGAGAAGACTGAAATCTTGCAGTAGCTGCGGATTCAACTTTTCTTACAGCATCAACATATCTTAGCCGCAGATAAAAACTTGCACAGCATAACACACTTGAGCTCGGAAAACCATGAACACGGCAAAAAATAGTAATAAATGTCTATGGATCAAAACAAGTCATCCCCTTAACAATGAAAGTCACCATATGCGAGCAATAGCTGTTTCCATGACGGTAAAGTTAACGTATGCGATAACATATTGTGAATACTGTGTAGAGTGAATGATTTGCTTACTATTTGGTGGTTAGGGTTGATCGGCTGCTAATGCCGGCAAAGTAGAGGAAGAAGTAACTCGGCGAAGATGAAAAGGAAGACGATGAAGAGCAGCGAAGAGTAGCAAGCCATTGCGAAATGCCTATTATTTAGGGCGTGAAGAGGGTGGAAATTGGAAATTTTATCGGGGACGTGATACGCGCGGGAGCGGGAGGCGGGACACAGCGGTACAATTTTATCCGCTGGCGGTGTTTTCCTTTAGCTTTAACAGTGTTAAGAAGGGTAAAATTATAATCCTCTTAGCTTTGAATTTATGAAACTGTAAATGGCTAAGAGGTAGGGTTTCTCCATTTTTGTCTTCTGTGAACCGGAAGGAAGATGGATAGGCGGCTGCTCTTTGTTGACAGATTTTTTGGCCGTTTTTTACTGTCTGAGTTTAAGGCTCTATTTGTTTGGGCGTTTCGCTGCTTTGTTTTGGGCAAATGCTGTCGGAAGGAGGGTAAATAAATGAATTTTTGACGGTATTTGCTCCGTTTCCACCCGCCCGCCTTGAGAAATGCCCCAAAAAAGTCTGTTTGGAGCAGCCACCTCCCCCCTCTGGTTCGAACACTCCGTTTCCACCCGCCGGATCAACCCGCCACCGCCGAACCAAATGGAGCCTAAATACTCCCTTCTTTAACGTGCGTTTCTCTTTTTTGCGAAAATTTGGTTTTCCTCCAGAGCGATTTAAATGCATTTTCTCCCTCCTCTTTCACTCGATCATTGGATTTATCTCCTTTCTTCAGGCAAGCTGTGTATCTTTCTCCTTCTTCTTTCTTCCGGCGAGCTGCGCATCTTTCCCCATCTCCGTTCTTCTTGCGAGCAGCGAACTTTTCTCCTTATTCTCTGCCTACCGGCGATAAGCTAGTGTTGATGTCGTCCTCGCAAACTTCGTCCAAACGACCGTCAACATAGTCCTCTCTTCCGCCGAGAAGTGGAGATCACCGCCAGCCTTTATCCTCCCCTTTTATCTCGAACTACTTCACACATCAGCTGTTTTCTGATATATGTTGCACCACTCCGCCACCATGGAGAAAGCTGGAGAAACTTTAGACAACAACATTCCGGCAGTTAATGTAAGTGATGCACCTCTTTGCCTTTTTTGTAGTTTTCGTTGTAGGTTTGATTCTGTTGGAGGTGTGATTGTAGGGTTTTGCAATGCGGTTTTTTTTTATTATTATTGTGTAAAATCCGATCAGAATTTGTTTATTTGTAGTCTTACTGGGCTATTCTCCGGTCAGATTCTACCATAATTTTTTTGCTACAGTTTTCGTTATTTTGCGATTGAAGGTTTTTCCCTCTTCTTTTCGGGACAGCATCAGTTTTTGATTTGGTTTAGAGGTTAAATTAACAAGCTTGTAAACACAATACTCGGCCTTGGCCAAAGCTATAAGACCATTACATAGTGCACTTTGATGCATTTTATTTCTTAAACCAATGACTTCTTTTAATTCATAGGAGAATGACGTTGTTGTCTTTTCGACCGCGCACTCTGATAAGGAAGCTTACAATATGTACAGGGAGTACGCTCGCAAAGTTGGATTCAGTGTGCGCAAAAAACATATCATATATTGGACACATACTCGAATTGTCAAGGCGAGGCAATTTTAATGTGCAAAACAGAGTATAAGCGATTGAATCCAGAAAAGGATGTGCAAAAAAACTATGCAAACTTGATACTCGTACAAGGTGTTTGGCTTGCTTGCAATTTGCTGCCGATATAAAGGGCAAGAATTGAGAGGTTGTGATATTCGTAGAGGAACGCAATCACTCACTCGCTCCAGAAAATGACAATTATTTGTTGAGATCTCATCGGAATATATCTGATGTTCAAGAAAGTCTTTTAAAGAGTCTGACCGGTGTTGGGATCAAAACAATTCAAACATACAACTTCATGGCTGATGAGATGGGTGGATACGAAAACATTGGTTTTTGTAAAATAGATATGTATAATTACGTGCAACGAGAACGAAGAGCACAGATAGAAAGTGGCAATATCATGAGTTTGCTAAAAATATTTAAGGAAAGACAAATTGAAGATAGCATACTCTCCTACCGTATCCAAACGGACGAGTCAGGACATCTGACTAGTTTTTGCTAGATGGATGGTCATAGCAAGATTAATTATGATTCGTTCGAAGATGTTATTATATTTGATATCATGTATCGGTTGAATAAATATACTTTGGCTTATGCTCATTTTATTGTGATAAATCATCACTGACAAAATGTATTTATAGGTGACGCCTTCGTTGCAGAGGAAACCATCAAATCTTTTTGCTGGGTTTTTGATACATTTTTTAGATTTGCCGGTGGAAAGCAATCGAACACTATTTTTACAGATCATGATCATGTGATGGATGTTGCAATTGCGAGAGTTTTTACTAGCACTCGACACCGCATTTATCAATAACATATTTCGAAGATCGAAAGCTCCTTCAAAGGTTCCATCCTTCAACAGTGATAAGAGTGTCAGAGCTTTATTTTATCATTGCATGGGCAAATGTGACAATGAGGCTGAGTTTGATTCATATTGGAGTGGGATGATTTCAAGAGACAACATGAAGGACAATAGATGGCTTTCTGATATGCACAAAAATAAAAATAGATGGTCCACTGTGTTTAATAAAGACATTATAGACCTTGACATTCTATCTACTCAGATAAGCGAATCCGCGAAGAATGTTTTACATAGGTGCGCAAAATCAACAAGTTCTCATGTTGAGAGTTATACCAGGATGGAGAAGATGATTTTATCTCGGCGTAGATCTGAATATAATGAAGATTTCAAGTGCAAGCACAATAGCATCACTTTAAAATTTAAAAATTGACTTTTATTAAAACAAACTTTCAAAGTATATACAAGAAAAATATTATCCGCTTTCGAATAGATTTTTATAGATAGAGTTGTTAGTGCGTGCATTAGTGAATAAGTTAACTATGAGGATGACCATATTTTATACGTCACTAGACATTGTGATGCTTCTGTACACGACAAGCAATGGATAGTTAAAGTTAACCCTAACGCATTTGATGTTACGTGTTCAAGTAATGATTTTGACACAAGAGGAATGTTGTGCAAATACATATTAAGTGTATACAAATCGAAGAATGTAAAACAGATAAATTCGTGCTACCTACTAAAGAGATTCACGCTTGCGGTCAAGAAGGAATTGTACCTTTCAAAGAGCACTTTCATGAAAGAGGTCTAACCCAACTTGGTGTTTATAAACCATCTTTTACGATTCACTTATGACTTAGCCCAAATAGTTGATATGTGTCATCCGGCTCAGCAACATGTCTTGGCTCTTGTGACTTCTTCTCAATCAGGGCAATAAGAGAATCAAACCTCTCCCGACAGTAACCTCTCAAATCACGGACCTCGGCCAGAATCTCTTCTTTGGAGTGAATAATCTCTTTTTTAATCAGTCTCTTCAATTTTTTATCCAATTTCTTCTTCTCATTCTCTTTCTTGATCTTGTCCTTCATTTTTTGAGTCATCTCCCTATCCATCGAATTCTCTATCACTTTCTAAATTTTTTCAAGATTTTTCTTTGTCGGCCTTAACTTCAACAAAACTCGGATGTACCTAAACATAAAATAATTTGTGAGCAACATCAACTGGTAGGTGAAAAAAACTTGACTGCGAGATCCAAACAAATTATAGGACATAAATCAACCTTTTTCTTTGGAAATAAGAGTCTCGTCAGATCTTTGCAGAACTTATAACTAGAACCTCCTTTGGCGCCCCATCGGCACAAACGCGACCGAGCCATCTCATCCAAAGGCACGTGGATGTTGGTGTGCTCGAAAAACCAAACTTAGAAGATAGCGAACATAGAAAATTTCAAAATATGACCCTAATAGTGCATCAACATAATCCACCAAACTTCTCTAGACACAATAGATGTAACGACCCGGCCCTTTAGACCAAGCGTCGCTACAGGGCTGCAGCCCGCACACCCCAACGCCGTCACCGTGTCTTTTTAAATCCGCACAGTAGGTTGTTGGCTCAGCTCAGTTGGTGATAGCTGTTATTAGGCGAGGCTATTAAAGGGTTGCGGGTACGAAACCTTGCGCCAACAACCTACTGTGCGGATTTAAAAAGACGCGGTGACGGCGTTGGGGTGTGCGGGATGCAGCCCTGTAGCGACGCTTGATCTAAAGAGTCGGGTCGTTACATAAAAGTGCACTTAAGCAAGCGCACTAGTAGAGCCTGGTGGACAATTTGGAGGCAATTAAGCAAGCGCAAGAGGCTCGACCCGGACACGGAAAATTATGGTGAAAGCGATCCAGACGCAACTCCATGGACGTAATGAAGCTACTATTTGACAATATGAAAATTGGGAAAACACTGGATTCTGGAGAGCTGGAATCCACATTGGAGGTTTAGATGGCGATGCAGCCACCACCGCAAGTTTCGACTCATTTTTCTCGCATGGATTTCCTTCGGTTCATGAGAGAGGTGGTGATAGATTTTATCTACCGTTGTGAGTAATAGGCTCGGATCACCTGCCAATGACCACATTGAGAAGAGTACTGTCAAGCAATTGCTGATCGATTCGACTTACTATTGTTTGATGACCTGATGAGGGATTTGAAGAATCTGCAACAGCATGGGTCAGTGCAGTCTTACTTGGATTGAGTTTGATGTGCTCTTACATCATGCCAACATCTTTGAAGAATATGTCGTTAGTTTTTGTCAGGTTGGCCTCAAGGCTGAGATAGAGTTCACTGTGAGAGTGTTTCAACCAAAAACTCTTTGTTAGGTGTTTTCCTTAGCGCGTCTCTAGGAACACGAGTTGGTCATTGCGCAAAGGAGAGGTCCAAGCCGTGGTTTCTTTGAAGGACCTGCAAGGGAGAAACCGTCGTCGCCGCCTGTGTGGCATTTGGGTAATTCGGGCCAGAGCAACATACAATCGCAACCACCAGTCCGGAGCATCCATCATCGCCTAACCGCAAGAGAGATTGATGATAAACAGAGTAATGGTCTTTGTTTTTGGTGTGATAGCAAATTCGTCACGGGTCACCACTGCATGGACAAACAACAGTCATACACTTTGGAACTTGTACAGGAGGAAAATGACGGTGGTATCGAGAAAGGGGATGAGATGGAGGAAGCGTGGGAGAAAGGTGGGGAATTGATCATCGAAGAGGAGGCTGATTCGGGGCAAACCATGCCGCAAGTTTCCTTCCGTGTGCTATCCGAGTTGACCCATTTCCACACCACGTAGGTGATGGCGTCGTGTCAAGGGAAACCCATGCGCATTCTCATTGATTTCGAAAGCACGCATATCTTCATTGAAACCAATGTCGCAACGCATCTGCAATATTAACTCAGTTATATTCATATCTTCAACGTTGTGATTGCAAATGGCAGGACGATTTTGAGTTCACACATGGTGGAGGATTTTCATTGGCGCATACAAGGGGTGTGGTTCACCTCCGAGATTCTCGTTATTTCTTTGGGAGTTGCGAGGTCGTGTTTGATGTTCAATGGCTTATCACTTTGGGGACGGTTCATTGGAATTTTAAAAACCTCCGGATGGAATTTTGTAGTCAGGGTAGGAAGATTTCCCTGAGGGAATCCAAGAGCGCAGCCAACACGTGGACACGCCAATAATTGATGCAGAAATTGATCAAGAAGGGTGTGAGTTGCAGTATGATGGTTGTTTGTTGCATTGTTGCGCAACCGGCTAGCTGGAGACGAGGACAAGGATCAGCCAGGAAGCCGCCTTGGAAGGAATCAGGTTTGGGGGATTAACGCAAGGCACAACTAGATGCAGTTTTGGACAACTTGCACGATGTGTACGAAGAATCGAGAGGACTTCCTCCTCTACATGGATGCAAACATCGTATCCACCTCAAGGATGAGCAGTCCAACATCAATTTACAGCCCTACCAACACCCTCCATTGCAAAAGACAGAGATTGAAGTGCTAGCCATGGAAATGTTGGAAACAGGTGTGATTCGCCCGAGTTGTTGCCCTTATGCTTCGCCAGTCGTGCTAGTGAAAAAAATGATGAAAGTTATAGACTATGCGGCGACTACCTGAAACTTTTAATCAAAATACCATAAAGGATGAGTTTCCGATACTGATTATCGAGGAATTGATTGATGAAATAAATGACACATTTTTTCTCCAAGCTGGATCTGAGAGCAGGTTATCATCAATTTGGAATGGAGGACGGAGATGTGTACAAGATTGTCTTTCGAACGCATTACGGGATCTTTGAGTTTTTGACATGCCCATTGGGTTGACTAATGTCCCCTCCACCTTCCAGAGTTTGATGAACAAATTATTCCACCACCAACTGCGCAAGTCAATACTAGTGTTTCGACAATATATTAGTATTCAACCTTCATGACAAGCTCACTTGGAGTTTGCCAGCCACTTTAGAGGCTCTTCGAGTGCAACAATTGCTTTTGAAGAGGAGCAGGTTTGGGTTACAGAAGGTGCACTACTTGGGTCATATTATTTCGGGCAAAGGCATCCCCACCGACCCGACAAAAATCTGGGACATGCTCGAGTGGCCAACTCCTGCAGTTTTTAAAAAAACTACGGGGCTTTTTGGACTGAACGATTATTATCACTGTTTCATAAAGGAGTATAAAACCATTACAATGCCGCTCACAAATCTCTTAGAGAAATTGAACCCTCGCGGGATGAAGAAGAAACTAGAACCTTTGATCAGCTCAAAGTGGCCAGCTCCACGCCACAGGTGCTAGCTTTGCCGAACTTTGAAAAAACTTTTACGGTCGAGATAGATGCTTTTGATACGAATATGGGGGTGGACGTTACTCATGAAAAACGCCTGCTCACCTATTTTAGTAAGACTCTTGGGAAGAAAGACAATGTCGTACCGATCTATAAGAAGAAGATATTAGCGATTATCACAGCGGTGCAACATTGGAGACACTATCTCGTGGGCAATCAATTTGCAATTAAAACAGATCATCAAAGTATTCGGTTTTTGACAAACCAAAAGTTATTGGCGTCAGCTCAACAAAAATACATCCAGGGCTAATGTGGGATGATTATGTCATCCAGTACCGACATGAGAAGGAGAATGTGCGCGCTGATGCATTATCCCACATGTTTGAGGGGACTTTAGGGGAATTATACAGGCTGTCCACAGTTTCTTCTGACCTCCTCCTACAAATCAAGCGGATCTAGTGTATGACCCCTCCCTCCGGAAATTGGACACGATCGAGTAGAGTCTTATTGTAAGACCCCCTCCCCCCCCCCCCCCCCCCCTTGAGACAATGGGTGTTGTGCGACAAGGGGATCCGGCCACACACCACCACCAACACACGACGTTGAAGAGTCCGACGAAGGCACATCCATCTCCGTCCCATCACTTTGTTTTTCCAACGTCACACATAGATGATGATGTTAAGTGAACATTACTACACATCAAAGTAAGGAAGCGGTTCTATAGTGGTTGTCACCATTAATGAGTGCACTTTATAACACTTAGTGGAAATCATAGAATGATAGCGGAAGAATGACTATTATAAAAACTCAATACTCAAGACCTGTATGAGTAGCATCATTTTATCCATCACATTAAACCCTAACAATCAAGGCTTTAATACCAATGCATATATATACACCATGAGATAGGAGCACATAAAAGGAGATGCGGCCTTATGAATTTATATCTGCATTAGCCTATTATGTGGCTTTCCTCAACACCAGAGTGCTATCTTTCTCCAGCACCTGTCACATGTGCTAGAACCACAAATAGAATTCATTCCCTATTAGCATCAAGTACAGTAAGTATTTGTGAGGGAGGTAAAATCTGGACTTCTATTAGGCCGGTCTAAAATTCTCATGACTATCGCCTATGTACTCTGAATCATCCTGCATACAGACTCAGACCCACAAAGCTTTATTAGTTTTGCATGGGTTGTTTTCCTAGACCGTCATTAATGTGAGTTGCCTTTGAGTGAAACTCTTCGACAATCTGATATTCTCCCAAAGGCACATTTCCCGAAGGCAAATTTGATTTCCATTGGAATAACATCTTTAAGGCACAATTCATTCCTGTAAGAACTACATATCGGTGGGACAATTCATTCATGTTGGAATTACATCTTAGAAGCACAATTCATTCTCGTAAGAATTACATCTCGGTGACACAATTTATTCTCGTAGGAATTACATCTTGAAGGCATATTTCATTAACGTATGAATTACATCTCGGAGGCAAAATTCATTCCCGTGTGAAATATACCTCGATGGTACATTTCATTCTCATAGGAATTCTATATCAGACACACAATTCAAATGGAAGAATACAAAGCGATAGAAATTAAGTTATTCAAAACCTTCATAGATCAAATAAATATATCGTCATGGTACCCTAAGGACTGAGTCAATTTTGAATCCTTATCCCGCTTAAATAAACTTATAGACCACAATTATAACAATGTGACTTTGGTAAGCTCCAGTCTCTGACTCGACTTGGCGTGTGTCATGACCTCTTGGGTTATGAACCAATTTGTTTGCAATAACAATTATATCAATTACATCCCAACCCGTAAGCTTTTTACTCATAACCAAGTTTTGTGCTTGAAATCGACTACTTGTCCTTCACCGAGTTTAAAACAACTCGATAAGTAGCTAAGGTGTGGAACTCGACCGCACACACTATTTATCAAGAGAATTGATTGAGTTTTACACTATATAATGTCGACCTCGATGGAATGTCTTGCCACAAGGTCAACTATAAATTATGAGCGGAACCAAATAAAATACTTATTCCCGAACTCATCCGCTCTGCACTACTGACAGCAACAGGGACCAGTTTGAGACTATTTAAAGTTAACCTCAAAGGAACATTCTGTCTCCAAGTCAATTCTTCATTATATAAAAAACCGAGCAAAACACTGAACTGCCCGCTCAGCTCTTCTGACAAGAGCGACGCCCAGTTCAGCATTATTTAAGATCGAGCTCAGAGGAATGTTTTGTCTCCTATCCATCTTTCAAACATATGTAGAACCAAGAGCCCAAACATCAAACTGTTTGCTCTGCTTCAAGAGTGACGGTCAGTTCAACACCATTTAAGGTTGACCCTGAAGAAATATCATGTCTTCAGGTCAACTTTAAATTATAGACAATACTAAGTAAAATGCCAAAACATCGATCCGTCTGTTTTGCTCCAAGAGCAGCAGTCAGTTCGATACGAATTAGTGGCAATACTGAATAGAAATCAAAACATCGATATGTTTGTTCTGCTTCAAGAGTACTGACAAATTTGTTATCATTTAGGGTTGACTATAAATTAATGTTTTGTCTTTAAGTCAGATTCTAAACTATAGGCAATACTGAGTAAGACGCCAAAACATTGATTTGTCCACTGTACTCCAAGAACGATAGGCTATTCGATATTATTTATGGTTGAACCTGAATGAATGTCTCGTTTACATGTCAATTCTAAATTACAGGCAAAACCGAGTAAAATGCCAAAATATCGATTTGTCCGCTCTGCTCCAAGAGTGTCGGCTAGTTCAATATTATTTAGAGGAAATACTAAATAAAAACTAAAACATCGATCTGTCCGCTCTGCTCTAGGGGTGTCAGACAATCAAGTATTATTTAGGATTGACCATGCCGGAACGTCTCATCTTAAAGGCAATTCTAAATCATAAGCAATACTGAGTAAACGTCAAAATATCGATATATCTGCTCTAGTCAAAGAGAGACGAACACTTCGATACTATTTAGATGCAATACTAAATAAAAACCAAAAATATTGATCTGTTTGTCATGCTTTAAGTGTATAACCCGTAATTCATCGAGATCAGAAATCACCAAGAATGACATACATGATCTCGCCCACCAGGGTCGAATATAGAAGAAGGCGTTTCCAGGGGAGATCCGGGCTCAGGGGCGAGATACAAGCTACATGGGAAAGATCAACATGACCTCGACTGCATTCGACTCTTCAGCCTGACCTCGACAACATTCGACTCACCAGCCTGACCTAGGCAGTATTCGACTCATCAGCCTGATCTCGGCAGCATTTGACTCGTCATCCTGACCCTGACAACATTCGACTCCTCAGCCCGACCTCGACAGCATTCGACTCGTCAGACTGACCACGGCAGCATTCGACTCGTCAGTCTGACCTCGGTATCATTCGACTCCTCAGCCTGACCTCGACAACATTCGACTCATCAGCATTCAACTCGTTAGCCTAACCTCGACAGCATTCGACTCGTCAGCCTGACCTCGATAACATTCGACTCGTCATCCCGACCTCAACAACATTTGACTCATCAGCCTGAACTTGGCAACATTTGACTCATCAGCCTGACCCTGACAACATTCGACTTAGCCTGAACCCGGAAGCATTCGACTCGTCAACCTGACCCCGACAACATTCGACTCGTTAGCCTGACTTTGACAGCATTCGACTTGTCAGCCTAACGCCGGTAGCATTCGACTCGTCGGCCTGGCCTCAAAAGCATTTGACTCGTAAGCCTGACCTCGGCAGTATTCGACTCGTCAGCCTGACCTCGGCAGCATTCGACTCGTCACCCTGACCTTGACAGAATTTGACTCGTCAGCCTGACATAAGCAGAATTCGACAAGTCAGCCTGACCTAAGCAGCATTCGACTCGTCAGCCTGACCTCGGCAGCATTCGACTCATCAGCCTGACCTCAGCAGCATTCGACTTGTCATACTGACCTCGACAACATTCGATTCGTTAGACTAATCTCGACAACAACATTTGACTCGTCATCCTAACATCGACAACCTGACCTCGGGAGCACTCGTTGGGAGCACTTGTCGGGAGTACTCGTCGGGGGCACTCGTTAGGAGCACTCGTCGGGAACACTCGTCAGGTCGTCGGGGCCTGCTAATAGCCCCTCCAAACATCGGAGTTTCGTTGTTGGCAGACCATTTCAGATTGCATATAGTAGAACCAAAAGGCGGGATTACGCTATTGGCAGACCAGGCATTAAAAACTATAAATAGACCCTCGAGGGCACTTTTGGAGAAGATCTCTTATTGATTTTCCTCTTCCCTGGCTAGCTTTGGTTAGTGAGAGATCCAACTCCCTGTTCACAATGGTTTCTGGGTGCACTGGTTGATAGCTCTAACTCCCTGTTCACCGTGGTTTTTGGGTGGACATGTTGAGTGCTCTCAAGTGCCCTCCAAGATGCCTGACTCAGCATTTGGTTTGGGATGGGAAGCTTTCTGAAATCTTCCGGATGTGTGGAGGGACCTCCCCGCTGCAGCTCAGGATCCGTTCCATAGTTCTTAGCCACTAGTTAAGAGTCTATGCTAATGAAAAGTAGGTATAGGTTACCCCAATATGGTCCGCACTCTTACTGAGATCGAGATACGGTTTCAACATCAAGAGCGACGACCAGTTCAGTATAATTTGGGGTTGACCCTGAAGAAATGTCTCGTCTTCAAATCAACTATAAATTATAAGCAATACTGAATAAATGTCAAAACATCAATCTGTCCGTTCTGCTCCAAGAGTGGCGACCATTTGTGTATTATTTATAGGCAATACTGAATAAAAATCAAAATATCGATTTGTCTATTTTGCTTCAAGAGCGGTGGTCAGTTCAGTATCATTTAGGGTTGACCCTAAATGAATGTCCATCTTCATGTCAACTCTAAATTATAGACAGTACTAAGTAAAATGTCAAAACATCGATCTGTCTGTTCTGCTCAAAGAGCGGCAACCAGTTTGGTACTAATTAGAGTTAATTCTGAAGGAATGAATCGTCTCCAAGCCAAGTCTAAATTATCGAATAAAGATTCGAGCTACTAAAGTTTAGGGTTGCCCGCATTATCTCCCCGTGATATAAATGATCCTCCCCCCATTTTATTATTTGCCGGGTTTGTCCTATTTTAAATTAGTTAATGTAGTAATCCACTCAAAAAAAATTTTCAAACTTTTATCATAAGCTTATTATACCCTTAAAGTACTACCATAAATTCTTCATGACCTTTTGAGGTATAACATCTACTAATTTATATAGCCTCTCATAAGCGCTAAATAAAATTTCAAATATAACAAGAATACTTTAAAAGTTTTCAAACACTTTCAGATGGTGTGAATCAGCCTCCCAAACATTTCATAAATTTGGAGGGGTTTATAGATGGTGGAAAATTCTTTATTAATTTAAAACATAGGTTTTGACCAATTTTAATTACTTAAAAATAGTAAAACTCCTCCAAATACTATCAAATAATTGTTTGGAGTTTTTGATTTGAGCAAAGTAGTGACCTCAGAAAAATCTAGACCATTTCAATTGTTTTAAGCGTTGATCTTGAATTAACTCATTTGGCTGAGATCGAGACGCGCAGAGAGTAAGTCGTGGCCTCACAACGGATCCGGAGCTAATCCGCTCTGGGAGGGGCTAATCGTTGCTCAGATTAATTGCATTTTTTACAAAAGAAAAGGGCAAGAAGAAGATTACTGGAAGAAAGAGAGAAATGAGTTCCACTATGGAGGACATAGCAGAGACATCTCGTATAATAGGTCGTGTTATGCAGGAACCTCCAAAGATACAAATCTCCTCTGCATTGTTTACCATTCCAAAAGCAATCAAAGAGCTTAAAAAATATCCGGAGATTATAGGAGACTTTGACTTCTATGACTACTGCACACTGTTTCTTAGAGATAAGAGCAACAGTACCTTCATGAGTATTCCAGAGGAGCTCAAAGTTAAGTGGCTGAAGGCGCGACATACACAAAAAACACAGCAGGGGGCAGATGGTTGTAGTTATCTGCGGAGCATGAATGTGGTTGTATCTTTGTTTGTGGATCTGTTTTTTATCATTATGTAGAACAACTTGAGACTTATATTTTATATTTGTGGCTGCTATAATTATTACCGGTCTACTTTTTAAAGCATGAAGAATGGTCTATATGAATAAATATGATACGTTGTTTTCTGTCAAATAATTTTGATGACATTCTGCTCATTAACCATGAACTACTGTTTTGGAGGTTTGATTAGTCGTCTTCTAAGAAGTGGAGATTAGAAAACTTCTAAGAAGCAGATTTGAGAACTCCCACCAAAATCTCATTTTCATTTCATACCTCGTTTGTTTTGGATTTTTTTGTTTCTGCTATGGATAGTTGAAACGGATTTCTACCACTCATCAATGGTTTTTGGGATGGCATATGCTTGACCATTATTTCAACACCATTAAAAGTATGTGAATCTGTTGACAAACATCGATGGTATGGATCATGCCAAAACAGGGAGACGGGTATGATCGCCCGCGATTGCAACTAAACAAATCACTTTGTCTATTTTCTTTTCAATCTCTAGTGTTATTCTTGTATATCAAAACTTATTCAGCAACAATTACCTCATGAAGCTAAGAAATGTGTTCATTTCAATTTATACCAGTGCGATAATATTTAAAAATAGATACTAACTTTAATCTTTTACACCACATTCATATGGCGCAACTACAATATTTTGAGCAGGTTCCCCAATTCAATTCATGTCTCACTTTGCTTCAATTCCCATCACAATTTTTGTTCTCTTTTGAGTATGTCTCATTTATTCTTTAATTGCAAGAGAAGCAAGTGGACTTGAACGTCAGCGGTGGAGAAGCAGGTGGAGATGGAGGTGAAGAAGGAACTCTCTCCAGAGAAAGAGGTGGAGTTGAAATTTTCTTTGGTGAGTGAGGTGGGGAAGGGATGAGTGACTGAATTGGAGAAGAAGGTAGTGTAGGAGATGCTCCTTTGAGGGTGAATTCTCATCCCTCAATATGAGCATTCTCGTGTTAATTAGTGTATTTGAGCCTCCCCCATAGTTGGAAAAGGATCTTGTACATCAAACTTCTTAGGATTCAGAGGGAATTGGAGAACTTCTGGTAGTAATGTGTCTGTGTAGGTTTTTTTTTTTGGAACTCACTTGATCTGGTTTTTTTGTTTTTTGAAATCTTTTTAACAATACCTTATATCACTCCAAATCCATGATTAATGCAGCGATTCTGCTGTTGTTATTGTGTTTGTGTGTGGGTAGCTTTGTGATCCTGCTGTAAGGTTTTAAGAGAGAGAGAGAGAAGGGAAATATTGGATGTATCTTCGAGTCCACGGGTAGTTGTAATCAGTAAGCAGTTGGTCCAATTTCTTATGTTATTTGGCAGGGCCTGCAGTATTTCATAGTAAGAAGCTTCCTTAAGGCTAGGCAGTTTTGACTGACCTGATGATATGGATGAAACTTCAGGAGGACCCAGTCCCCAATTTTGAGTTTTATATCTGTTCCTTTTTTACCTGCATGCAGCTTCATTTGTTTTTGAGAGTGTTGCAAATCGTCTTTTACTTGATGTATTATGCCTTTGTGGGTTTTTAATGTAGTGTTCACAACTTCATTTCTTGTTGCCTCCACACAATATGACAGTAAACCAGGAGGCGATGACATATACGCGTGGTTTGTGTGTGTGCATATATATATACAATATTAAAAAGAAATATTGAGGTCTGCAAATAGCCTGAGTTCAAAATTAGGGGAAAATAATGGCCGTCTGATCTCTTCCACTATGTCAGCAACCGTCTGATCAAACCAACCCTCTCTCTCCACATTTTACTAGGGCTCCTAAACCTACTACTAGGAGCCTAAACTTATGTGAAATTATGATTGTACCCCTATAAGGCATAAAGAGCTAAAAAGACCACGCAATCAGGTCTGCCAGACCGCCAACACAGGCATTGAGCCAGCCAAGCCGCAATTCGGCTAGCAAGCCCGCAAGCCTGGCAACACACCTCATTTAAAACACTAATTGCGGAAATATCAATATATACCCGAAATTTCTAATTTAAAGGGCGGTGTGGGACTAAAAAGAAGGTTTGGCGACGGCAAATATACGGTGCGGGCATACGGGCAAGGCTTTTTGGGGGGTCAAGACGGTCTCAAAACGAAAAGTGATCAACATAAAAGTTGTAGATCTCGGTGAGACGAACAACTTTCATGTTGATCACTTTTTAATTTAGAGCCGTCTTGGCTTTTTATTTGGGCCTCGAAATCGGGGGCAGCGAGAGGCTTTTCTGTAGCACTCTCGCCCCCCCCCCCATTTCGAGGCCGAAATCAAAGGTCAAGGCATCTCCAAATAAAAAAGTGATCAACATAAAAGTTTTAGATCTCGGAGAGACAAACAACTTTTATGTTGATCACTTTTTGATTTGGAGCTGTCTTGACTTTCTATTTGGGGCTCGAAATCGGGGGCGGCGAGAGGCTTTACTGTAGCACTCTCACCGCCTCCGATTTCGAGGCCCAAATCGAAGGCCAATACAGCTCTAAATAAAAAAGTAATCAACATAAAAGTTATTCGTCTCGCCGAGGTCTACAACTTTTATGTTGATCACTTTTCGACTTGGAGCCTCCTTGACCCTTGACCCTTGACCGTACGCACGTACGCCCGCACAGTATTCTATAAGGAAAAAATACTCTTTGGTGCAACATTGGGCTTTCCAATTTTGCCTTTCACCAAAGGGTGATTCACTCTTATACCATGGAAAATGCGGCTGGGCCGGGCGGGCGAAGCCCGCAGTTGGCGGCCGGGTACCGTGGCGCGTGGTCATCGGGCCGTAGGCCCATGCCTGTCACTCGTGTGTGTGTGTGTGTGTGTCTATATATATCCTCGAAAAGCAGTTTGGATCATGATAGTGGCAGCTTCTTCTCTTGATTTTCCAATAAAAACTGTCGTTGGTGTGAGAAGAACAACCTGAGCAGTTGCAACAGATGAAGCAGCAGCAGAGCATCAGTAACTTATTTTTCCAAACTGCTGTTTCTGTAATATTCAACGAATCCACATTAGGTATTGTCTCTTTATGTACAGATACATTGCATGGCAATATAATATTGGCTGCAGGTAGCGTTGTTAAAGAGAACTTGATTACATCAAATGAGGTTACTTTAGGAACATATAATATTGATCTTTAGACTTTAGTATAATTCTTCTAATCACACAACATTATTGTACTTACAAAACTTAACTTGACACATGCAGCATCAGAGCTGTCGTTGATGTGAGAAGAACAACCTGAGTGCTTGCTCTACTCAAGCTCTACTTCTGCCAATTTCCCCACTTCCAAATTAGCACAGCGGAAGCAGGTTAAAAATCCAAAATCAAATTAACAGAACACAAATTTGCCCCAATCATTAGCAATACAAAGAATACAACTCACTGTTATGTCCAAATAATTGTTTCATATATGGATGTATGCTTTTATCAGTGATGTACTGACATATAGCTACTGTTCATTAGCAATGCAAACAAAAATGAATTTTCAAGCTTCACTAGTTTTTGTTTATCATTTCCACATTGTTCTATGTATAAATTTTCTTTATTATTTGTCGAATTATTTGTTTCTGATGCTCTAAGTTATATAATTAAATCTGTTATGATTTTATTTATCTGTTTGCGCAGTTATACAATGTCCTCCGATAATTCAAATAGTCCAATGAGGAAATTCAAGAAAGAGTGACTTATTTGGTCAATCAAACTCGAGAAATTTTGGCTCACCATAACCAGTCATCGGTTGTATCTATGGTGCACGGTAGGAGTTCATCATCCAGCAAAAACCCATATGTGACATCGCACCAATCAGGCGATAAATGGATCGGAGAATTGCTAAATGGACATCCCACTAGAATTTATGAGAATTTACGGATGTCAAAGCGTATTTTTCTCGATCTACTGCATGTGCTTGAAGAACGTTATGGGCTACATGGTTCAAGGAGAACTACCTCACGAGAAGTTCTCGCACTGACATTGTACATTTTAGCACAGAATGAATCAATGAGGCTAACAAAAGAAAGATTTCAACATTCAACGGAAACAGTAAGTAGATATTTTTAGCGGGAATAACTGCCCTGAAAAAATTATCATCTGATATTATAACGCCAACTAATGAACACTTCAGTGAAATTCCACAACACATTTTAAATGATGCTCGATACATGCCATATTTTGAGAACTGCATTAGAGCAATAGATGAGACACATATCGGTGCACGGGTTCCACCTGAACTGCAAGCTGCGTACATTGGATGTCATAGTACGCTAACCCAAAATATTATGGCAGTATGCGACTTCAACATGTGTTTCACATTTGTGCTGGCTGGATGGGAGGGTTCGACCCATGACAATCGTATCTTTCAGCGTGCACTCATGGAACCAAGTTATCATTTTCCGTTTCCACCTACAGGTAAAATTTTAATTATAAAATTAGAGTAATTTAAAAGAGAATACTAATTATTGTTTTTAAATTTAGGAAAATATTATTTGATTGATGTTGGATATCCACTGCAACGAGGGTTCTTAAAGCCATATTCAGAAACACGATATCATTTGCTAAACTTTGCGCGGGGAAATCGTCCAATACAAGGAGGACAATAAATATTCAATCATGCGCATTCCTAACTGCGTAGCGTCATAGAACGGGCATTCAGTGTCTGGAAGAAAAAGTGGGCTATACTCAGGGACATGCCTCAATATAGTTTAACAAAACAACGTGATATTGTCATAGCAACCATGACTTTGCATAACTATATTCGTAGGCATGCATCTCGTTTTGATCCAGATTTCATGGTATGTGATGATGACAAAAACTTAATATATCCCGAGACATATATTATAAGAGAAAATCATACATCGACTAATAATATAACATGAAATGTCGATCGTGTTAGAGGTGCGCGAGTGGGTGTTCAGGAAATGATTGCATTGCGTGACCGCACTGTAGAACAGTTGTATGAAGCTAATATGTAGTTTGCTTGCTTTAAATTTTTGTCTTTCAATGTAATATCAACTTTTATTTTTAATGAATGAAGTATTATTATGATTTTATAAATATTTAAAAAAGAATGTCTTACATCAAATATTTCTACATTTTACTAAAAAAGACACTGCAACGGATATTTACCAAACAGTTTATAAAGTGATTCTCCTTTCTGAAGTAGCTCTGCAAAATGAGTTCACCCAAATAGTTCTCCTTTTCCAATAAACATTTTTCAAAAGTTCCTTTCCTACCATCCTTTTGCCACCACTCCTCTTTTCTGAAAAGCTTTCCCAAACAGGCCCTGAATCTTAATAACAAGATCCAACGATACTTGTACTATTGTAGCGGCTGAGGGCTCACGATCTCTCGCCACTATCGGCCGTCTGTAAGGACGGCGGGCCACCACCTCCTATAGGCTCGTCGAAGACAGGCGTTTCTCCTAGTAGTGGTCCTGCGGCCAGGCGGTGCCGGAGATCATCACGAGGATCTTTTTCAGTGAGAAAGCTCACGGGCTCCGTCGGAGCTCTGCTCTCTGGCGGTGCCGCTGCCATATTTCCTCCCGCACGAGAGGGTCTCAAATCCTTCTCCGGCGAGGCTGTTGACATCAATCTTGGTGTGATTCACATTTATAGTTTATTAATGGTTGTGTGAATCATGTTTTTATATTTTAAGTAAGTTTTTATGACTCACATGTGTGAAGACTAAGAGTAACCAGTTTCATCTTTGCTACTTATGCATGAAGTTGGCTATATATATTAATGTAATCTAAGTATTTGTAAGTTAAGCTAAGGAGAAATAAGATTCAACAAACTTTTTTCTCCTCTTTTTGTGCTTCTTTTCTAACATTTGGTATCAAAGCGAGGTTGATTCTACGACGATGTCAGGATCAAAATCCTACGCTAAGGTGCTAAGCTGTGATGCCGACGACTCCCCGAACAGTGGCGAATCCTATGTTAAGATGCTAAGCGGTGACATCGATGATAGTGGCAGACGACCGCTGGCGGTGCATCAAGCAAGGGAGGAAGGGGTGACGTTGCATTACTCATTGCTCATGTGTAAAAACTATGCAGATTGAGCTCTCTTGATGAGAGTAAATCTGCAGGCTCAAGGAGTTTGGGAGGCGATCGAACCAGGTGATGCTGAGTACCGTCTTGATAGGATGGCGTTGGCGGCCATCCTCCTAGCCATACCATCAGAGATGTTATCTACGTTGGCAGTGAAGGACTCCGCCAAGCAGGCATGGGACACCGTGCGAACGATGTGCATGGGTGTCGAGCGAGTCCGGGAGGCGAAGGCACAAACACTCTACAATGAGTTTGAGGCGATCCGCATGAAGGGAAGTGAATCTGTGGATGACTTTGTCATGCGGCTCAACACCATCATCAATGGCATCCGCGCGCTTGGGGACACGATGGAAGATGAGAAGGTCGTCAAGATATTCCTTCGTGTTGTTCCACCTAGGTACATGCAAGTCGCCATCTCAATCGAGCAACTACTCGACATGAAGACATTGTCCATCGAAGAGTTCACGGGTCGTTTAAAGGTTGTTGAGGAGCATTATCAACAATGTTCGAGATGACCATTGTTTGCTTCTAACTGAGGAAGAGTGGCTATCACGCCACAAAAGGAGGGAGCCGGGAGAGGTTTCCTCAGACAGTAACAACACTTCTGATAATGGTACTAGCGGGAAGCAAAATTGCGGTCAAGCCAAGCATAATGGACACGTCAGAAGTGGCCGCAAAGGGAAGCAGATCATTGTGGCGGGAAGTAGCCGTGGCAAGTCAAAGATAAAGTGCTTTAACTGCGACATACTTGGGCATTATTCAAGTGAGTGTCGCAAACCACAACGTGAACACAAAGAGCAAGTGAATCTCACACTGGCCCAGGACGACGAACCCGCACTATTGATGGCGCAAACATGCACACTCACGGAGGCCTTAGAAGACTCGACTGGTGATATCATGCTCAACGAGGTTCACGCGCAAGTGCACCTTGGTCGAGAGGAAGATCACCAAGATGAGGTTTGGTACTTGGACACCGGGGCAAGCAATCATATGTCCAGGTGCAAGGAAAAATTTACTGAGCTAGACACCAACATCAAGGGCTTGATAAGTTTGAGGATGACTCGGTCGTTGATATTTGTGGGCGCAGATCAGTGTTGTTCACTTGTCACAATGGCGAGCATCACACACTGACAGGTGTCTACTACATCCCACAGCTTCGCAACAACATAGTGAGCCTCGGGCAGCTCGATGAACACGCCTGCCAAACGCTCATCGAGGAAGGAGTATTGTCGATCCGCGATCGGCAACAACAACAACTTGTCAAGGTAAGAAGAACCAAGAGCCGCTTATATATTCTTAACCTTGATATTACACAACCTTTGTGCTTGACGACAAAGTGCGGCAAACATGCCTGGTGGCGGCATGCGCGTTATAGACACCTAAATTTCAAGACTCTCCACAAATTGGTGCAACACAATATGGTTCGTGGGCTATCACAGATTGATCAGGTGGATCAAATCTGTGATGGTTGCCTCATTGGCAAGCAACGACGAGCCTCATTCCCAAAGGAGACGAACTACTGCGCAAAAAATGTGTTGGACCTAGTACACGACGACATATGCGGACCCATCACACCAGCCACCCCAGGAGGCAAGATGTACTTTCTACTTTTGGTAGATGATCTCAGTCGTTATATATGGCTGACACTCTTGGATTCCAAAGACAAAGTGACGGAGGCCATCAAACAAATCAGGCAAGAGCTGAGGTGGAATCGGTCCGCAAGTTGAGGTCCCTTCGCATTGATCGAGGCGGCGAGTTCACGTCCGCAGAGTTCGTGAAGCATTGTGCGGACCATGGCATAAAGCGGTTCCTTACAACGTCATACTTGCCACAACAAAATGGCGTCGTCGAGCGTAGAAACCAGACGGTAGTGGCAATGGCCAGGAGTGTGCTCAAGTCCTAGGAGATGTTAGGAAGATTTTGGGGTGAGGCTGTCACGGCGGCAGTCTATATCCTCAATCGTGCGTCAACCAGCAACATCGATGGCAAGACACCTTATGAGACATGACACGGGAGATGTCTGTCGTTCACCACTTCCGCATGTTTGGGTGTATAGGGCACGTAAAGGTCGTGAAGCCAAACATAAATAAATTGGATGATAGAAGCACTCTCATGATTTTCATCGGCTACCAACCCAGTTCTGAGGCTTATCAGATGTATGATCCGGTAGGTACAAGAGTACATGTGACCCGTGGTGTCATGTTCGACGAGAAGGAAAAATGGGAGTGAGGTACATTAGAAGGTGAGGAGGAGCTAACCATATGTAGTGAGGTATTCATTGTGGATTACTTCGCTAGCTCTATCGCAGAAGATAGTCACAACAACATGTCATGGCATGAAAGTGATGAGGCGTCGATACCTTCCATGCTAAGTGACATCCCTGACAGCGGACCAATAACACAAACAACTTCTCCAAGTGTGCCCACACAGGTGGTGACACTACCTACCCTCGACGGCGTGGAATTTGCAACCCCGTCAAACTTTGCTTCGCCCGTCTCTAATGGAATAGTGTCGTGGTACCGCACGTTGACGAACATCTACCATAACACATCCGAGCTTGAGTATGAGTACGACGAACTGTGTTTTTTGATGGCCGAATAACCTGTGGGCTTTGCAGAAGCCGAGAAGCATGAGTGCTGGCGAAAGGCGATGCGAGAGGAGATGAAATCTATTGAAGAGAATGGAACTTGACACCTCACTGATCTGCCGAGCGGGTGTCGACCCATAGGCTTGAAATGAGTGTACAAAGTCAAAAAGGACTCGCATAGTGCTGTGGCGAAGTACAAGGCACGACTCGTCGCAAAGGGATACGTGCAACGACAAGGCATGGATTTTGATGAAGTATTTGCCCCAGTTGTTCATCTTGAGACAGTGCAGTTAATCATAACATTGGCGGCACATGAAGGTTGGGAGGTGTACCATATGGATGTTGAGTTGACATTTCTCAATGACGATCTTAAAGAGGAGGTGAAGGCATTAAAGCTCAGGAAAGCACTTTATGGCCTATGCCAAGCACCTGGAACATGGAACTCAAAGTTGGAGTTTTCTATCACTTGGGTTCAATAGGAGTTCATTGGAGCATGCAATGTACAAAAGAGGTATCAACACATCAACTTTACTTGTGGTTGTGTATGTCGGTGATCTTATTATCACCGAATCACACCAACAATAAATCATCAAGTTTAAGGAGGAGATGAAGAAATTGTTTAGCATGAATGACCTGGGTTTGTTGAGTTACTACTTGGGTATAAAGGTGCACCAAACTGACGATGGTATTACTCTGAGTCAGTCAACATATGCACTAAAGATCTTGGAGAAGTGTGGTATGGTTGGTTGACAACCCGTTTCAAGTCCCTATGGAAGCAAGACTCGAGTTGAGCAAGATGAACACTAATCCTCCCACTGATGTTAGATTCTTTAGAAGTATTGTGGGGAGCCTTAGATACTTGGTGCATACACGACTTGACATTGCCTACTGTAACATCCTGACTTTTATTGGGCCACCAGAACCCTAACGAGCCTAATAAAAGTGACCTGAACCTTTACCCGTGACCCGGTAGGAGACAACCCTAGGCAGGGTATAGAGCTAGGGAACTCTGATTTGAGTTCTGTCAGTTCTTGTGGTCTCGTATAAAAAATACGAGTGCGTCGGAACTCATTCCGTTGAACTGTGAGGTCATATGGTGGATATGATCGTTCCTCGTAGAACGTCGCAAATATGATATTTTTGAATATCGAGTTAGAGAACTCTGATTTGAGTTCTGTCAGTTTCTGTGACCACGTATAGTAAATATGAGCGTGTCAGAACTCATTCCAATGAACACTGAGGTCATATGGTGGATATGACTGTTCCTCATAGAACGTCGCGAATACGAGATTTTTGAATATCGAGCTAGAGAACTCCGATTTGAGTTCTGTCAGTTCCTGTGGCCTCGTATAGTCAATACGAGTGTGTAAAAACTCATTCCGTTGAATTCCAAGGTCATATAGTGGATATGGTCATTTCTCGTAAAATGTCGTGAAAACGAGATTTTTGAATATAGAGCAAGAGAACTCCGATTTGAGTTCTGTCAGTTCCTGTGGTCTCGTATAGTTAATACAAGTGCATTAGAACTCGTTCCGTTGAATTTCGAGGTAGTATGATGGATATAGCCGTTCCTCGTAGAACGTCGCGAAAACGAGATTTTTGAATATCGAGCTAGAGAACTCCGATTTGAGTTCTGTCAGTTCCCATGGCCTTGTATAGTAAATACGAGCGCGTCATAACTAATTCCGTTAAACTCTGAGGTCATACGGTGGATATGACCGTTCCTCATATAACGTCGCAAAAACGAGATTTTTGAATATTGACCTGGAGAATTCTGATTTGAGTTCTTTTAGATTCTATGACTTTGTATAGTCGATACGAACACATCGAAACTTGTTACGTCGCAATTCGAGCCTAACGATGATTATAAGCGTTTTGACTGTTTTAGCGCGCTGCGACGCACAGATTTTGAATATTTAACAAACGAACTCTGGTTCGACCCCGGTCAGTGACATTGGATTTGTATGATCAATACATAGTCAACAAAGTTGGTCCCGGTCAGTCTCGATGATGGGTCGTCAATACGTGGTCAAATCAAGCACATTCATGCATCGAAAAGCATGCGTACACACATAATGGCACGACACCCCAACTTTGACCCGAACCCCGATGGCTTGGACCTATTTTGACTTTGATCAACACGAGGGACCCACCCTAGGGTTGACTTTAGTCAAACCCCCCTAAAAAGCTCTTTTCTCGCTCTCCATCACTCTCTCCTTAACAAGCTCACCATGGGCTCATTATTTTGTCATAAATGGGTCATGATGGCTGCCTTGTTGGCCAATAAGAGCATCAAAGTCCAAAGCCTTCTCCCTCTCTCCATCCACTTGTCCAATCCTAAGCCACTCATCTTTCCCCCCAAGAAACACAATCCATGTGATGGCCTTTGATTGGCTAGCAAGTACACCCCTCCAATAGATGAGTGTCAGCTGCTAACCATGGTTGGTGCAACCCAACCATGGTTCTCCTTGTCTTGGCCAAGAGGGAAGGAGGGGTTCACCCCCTCCCTTTATATATTCATCCCCTCATATCAGAGGACTTGAATCCTCTTCCAATCTCAAAATGAGCCACCACCACCCCTGTCGGAGCTCTGCTTCGCCGGAAAAAGCTCAGTCGAGCTCCACCGCCACCTCCGCCACCTCTCATGGCAACTTCGCCGAGAGCCCCCGAAGGCCCCGAAATCAAGGGGAAAACTTCTCCTCTCCTTCCTCCCTATCTTCTGGATGCTTTGCATGCGAGCTCCGGCGGCCGGAACGCCACCGCCGTCACCCCTCTCCGTTCAAAAAAAAGGCTCCGGCGATGGCCGGCGGCGGCAGGCCGTCGGACCACCGCTAGAGGGAGCGCTCACCCACGGGGAGTCAGTCGGGGGCGGAGCCATGGTCGGCTGGCGGCAGAGAAGGCCAGTAAGGGGCGGTTTTGTACAGGGCTCTGTACAAGGGGTGGGGAAGATGTTAATAAAAATTATAAAATTTATAATTTAATATTTTAATAATATAGCTAAAATATGTATTTTATTTTCTGGAGGGTACTATGTGCCCCTAGTGAACAAGTTTTTAACATGAAATTTGTTCCTCTTGATGAGGGTAATCTCCACAAAAAATTTGGGAATTTTTTGAGTTAATTTGGTATTTTCAAAGCCAAAATAAGAATTATTTGGCCGATTTAGAGGTCTAAAAGTGCTCGGAATTTTTTGAAAAATTGTTAGACTCTTTTTAGGCCCTCTAAAAGGTTGTATTAAAATTTGGGAATCTTGAGGTAAAAATTGAAGATTTTCCAATTTCTTGGAGCCTAGGGTCGCGCTCGGAATTTTACGCGCTCAAATTCTTCGAAAATAGAAATCGAAGTGCACGACCACTTTATATATTGAATACTAATTGAAATTGACGAGAGTCATCGAGGCAATATTTTCAGCTCTGAGTATTCTGAGGTTTTTGCAAAACCACTGAGCGCCTAATTTTCAAATAACTCTCGAGCATTTTCGGTAGACTCGAAAGATGAAAGTACGAGCTTCAAGAAAAATAATCCACAATCTCGTTCCGGGTGAAGAATTTCCCTCATGTGTTAAAAATGATTTTCGAGGTTGAAATTCGAGAAAGAATGTGCCCTCTAACGAGATTCTCGGATTCGATCCGACGCAAGCAATCGAATTAATATTTATTCTCAGATGAATATTAAAAATGTAACTCATAAAGCTTTCCTTGATCCGATTAAGAAGTGATTAAAAAGGGCGCAACTGAATTGTTATTGGATCTTAATAATGGGTGAAACTCAAAGAAATTTCCTGAGAACGGAGATGAAACTGAACATGTCTCCTGAGAATTGAGAAGGACTGAATACACCTATTGAGAACGGAGATGGAACTGAAGCCTCCTAAATGGAGTGATTTGACTACTAAACATTTTCTTTATGATTATTCTAGTCTTTCACTGGTCCAGTTCTTTTATTTATTTCAGTTCGGTACTTTCAATTCAGTTCTACTCCAGTCTCGTACTAGTCAAGTTCAATTCAGTACTACTCCAGTCTCGTACTGGTCAACTTCATTTTAGTTCAGTACTTTCAATTCAGTACTACTCCAGTCTCATACTGGTCAAGTTCATTTCAGTTCAGTACTTTTAATTCAGTACTACTCCAATCACGTACTGGTCAAGTTCATTTCAGTTCAGTACTATCAATTCAGTACTACTCTAGTCCAGTACTGGTCAAGTTCATTTCAGTTCAGTACTTTTAATTCAATATTACTCCAGTCTCGTATTGGTCAAGTTCATTTCAGTTCAGTACTTTCAATTCAGTACTACTCTAGTCTTGTACTGGTCAAGTTCATTTTAGTTCAGTACTTTCAATTCAGTACTACTCCAGTCTCGTACTGGTCAAGTTCATTTCAGTTCAGTACTTTCGTTTCAGTACTACTTCAGTTTTGTACTGGTCACATCTCATTATATAATGTTTATTATAAGCAGCTTTAATTAGTACATTTTCGTTACTGTAATTTACAATTATAAACACGGGTTCTGCTTTGACAAGCAATTATTTGTTAAGGTTGAGCCTTAGTTGGGAATAATCGGATTTGAGGTGTTCCTCCGGGTTTAGCCTCAAATAAAGTGCTCCCACACTTCTTATCGAAATTTAAGCTGAGCGTCGCTGCCTAAGGTTAACGTATAATAGGGCAAACCGCCGCAGACCCGGTGCGTATTAACACGATTGTTTGATTGATTTCTTGTGAATTTCTTGCAGTAAATTGTTGTGGGTCAGTCCCTTCCGCAGACCGTTCGTACCGGTGCGGGAAGGTCGACGACTCAAGGCGACAGGGAGATGGGTACCACGGGTGACCGACCGTTATGTTGTCCCCGTTGGGTTTTTCTCCGCTGTTCGGCCAAAATGTTGTATCACCGGATGTCGTTCACATCCAATAATACATGGGGTTGAACGTTGGGGCCTGGGGCTGTGCAGTACGACCACCCCCAGAAGTGGCAAGACTGGCCACTATCACCGACGACCACATCAGTGAGGCCCGCGGGGCTCGCTACCCTGCTGGAACAGAAGTGGCCCATACTATGTCGACATAGGGGGTTGTACGCCGCTGTGCATGCCTGTGATGTGTATCCGGCTCTGAATGCCTGCTATGTGTACGTAGTTGTGAATGCCTGCGATGTGTACGCGGCTGTGAATGCCTGCGATGTTTGCACTGGTTGTGAATACCTGCTACGCTGCTGTGCTAGTGGAGCCTAAATTATAACTGATGTATATTATTGCTGCTAGTCCAGTTATACCATGTTTCACCTCTTTTTGGTTGCTCCTAGTTTATTTATGAAATGTTGTGCTAACCTTCTCTTGTTTCAGCTATTTTATTTTGATGGGTGTGTGCGCTCGTCCCCAAGATATGGATCCGTGGAGGAGATTTGATTCCACTTAGCTCTGTGACTAACAGTTATTTAAATAACCATTCACAGGAGATGGAGCACCGTAGCAACCAGCTGCTGCAGGACAATACGCCAGCTGATATGACTACCCGAGCAGAGGCACCCCCGTCGTCTCTAGAGTTTCGAGACGTGAGTACTAACGAGCAGAGTTGAGAGAGAGGAGTTGCTAGTTGTAGTACTATTATAGCCTACGAGCTTCATGTATAAATAGTGGCTATGGTCTTTTGCATTTTCTATTAAATATATATTATTATATATATTTATTGTGGTTTCCTGTTAATTCTTCCGCTAAACTCTGTGATGAGATGTGAATGTTGTGATTCAAGCCGAGCAAGACGGCCAACTAGTGCTTAATAATGTGGGTTGACACTCTTAAGGATCACTGGATGACGCCTTGGGCAAGTAAGATCCCCTCCGGCCCAACTTAGGGCAAAGGTTGGGGGGGGGTCTTACACCTACTCTGTGGGATATGTAAGCCGCTTTATGGAGGCTCCAACCACTGAGCACTCAACACCCGTGAAACATATTTTACGGTACATTTGTGGTACTCACAATATGAGCTGTCACTATAATAGGAGGAAAGGAGAAGATAAACATTTGATCGGGTACAGTGACAACGACATGACAGGTGATGTTGATGACCGAAAGAGCATAACAAGTGTGTTGTATCTTCTCAGGAAAAGTCTTATTAGTTGGCAATCTCAGAAGCAGAAAGTGGTGGCTCTATCGTCTTGCGAGGCGGAATACATTGTTGCCACCACAACAGCTTGCATGAGTATTTGGCTCGGGCACCTACTCGGTGACTTGATGAAAAGGGATCCCGGTTGCGCCACAATCAAAGTGGATAACAAATCAGCTATATCGTTGTGCAAGAACCCTATCCTCCATGACCGCAGTAAACACACTGATACTCACTATCATTTCATTAGAGAATGTGTTGAAGAAGGGAAAATAAGGGTAGAGTATGTGCATACCGACGACCAGCTTGCCGATATTATGACAAAGCCACTTGGTCGACTCAAGTTTTTGGAAATGCGCACTAAGATAGGTCTCCAAGTCGTAAAGATCAAAGACTAAGATTAAGGAGATGAATGTTGACATTAATCTTGGTGTGATTCACATTGTAGTTTATTAATGGTCGTGTGAATCATGCTTTTATATTTTAAGTGAGTTTTTGTGACTCACATGTGTGAAGAATATGAGTAACTAATTTCATCTTTGCTACCTTTGCATGAAGTTGGCTATGTATATTAATGTAATCTAAGTATTTGTAACCCAAGCTAAGGAGAAATAAGATTCATCAAATTTTTCCCCTCCTTTTGTGCTTCTTTTCTAACAGAGGCATGCCTCCCCCTAAGGGCCAAGGGCCGTGGGGAGCATCAATGCATGCATGGTGAAGATGGCAAGGTGGCGGGTGGCACTCAGGATCCTTCCTCCTCCTTCTCTAGCGCCGACAGAGCTTCAAAGTGGTGGGTTCGTCCTCATTTTGGTTGCTCTTGCCTCCAACTGGAGCTAGTGGAGGCTTTAAATAAGGGAGGTTGTAGCCTCCCCCTCCCTCCTTCTCGATTAAGGGATCTAAGGTTGGGTTTTGCCAACCTTGGTTGAGCTTGGGGAGGGCACCTGACAACGTCTCAGTGGAGGGGGATGTACTTTCTTCAATTTTAAATAACTAGGACATGTTATCCTTAAGTAATGCTTAGGGAAGGTGGGGTTAAGTGGAGAGAGAGGTCACCCTTGATTTTGTTCTTTTTACTTGCTTTGGGATCTCAAATTTCTGATCAACCAATCAGATATGAGCTTGGGGATTGTGGCTTTGGGTTGGTGGGTGGAGTTGATGAATGAGGGTAAGTGGAACCTTAAAATTCCATTTTTAATGTGCTTTGACCAAGGTCAACACTAAATGGGTCCCTCGTGTGGGTCAATGTTAATATGGGTCTGAGTCGTTGAGTATTGAGTCAACGTTGATGTGTCGAAATTGAATTCAGGCATTCACATTTTCTGAAATGTCGTATAAAATGACATTTTTTTTATTTTCTCAACTAGATGTTGTCGCAATTGAGTGAAACGAGTCTCGTTGCACTCATATTGACCAAATGAGTCTAATTCAACTAACAGAAGTCGATTCAGATCTCGTTTACTCAATATTATACTTTGGCGCTACGACGATACACGACACCACTCAAAACGGTCATTTCTCCAAATGACCTCAGATTGAAACTAAACGATTTTCGTTGCATTCGTAACGATTTTACGAGTCCAATGTAACTGACGAAAATCGATTCCGAATTTATCTACTCAATATTTTACTACGGCATTGTGGCGACGCACAACGCTACTCACAACAGTCATTTTCTCCAAATGACCTCAGATTGTAGGGAAACGAGTTCTATTACACTCGTATCGACTAACCGAGACTAATGCACCTTACTTAAGTCAATTCAAAGCTCGTTAGCTCAATATTCTACTTTGGCATTGTGCACATCACTACTCATAACAATCATTCTCTTAAAATGACCGCGGGTTGGACCGAAACGAGTTTCGTTATCTCGTATCGACCATACGAGTCTAATGTAACTAACATAAGTCAATTTGAAGCTCATTTGCTCAATATTCTATTGCCGCATCGTGGAGATGCACAACGATACTCAAAACAGTCATTTCTCCAAATGATCTCAGATTGGAGTGAAATTAATTCTATTGCACTCGCATCGATTATAAAAGTCTAATACAATTGACGGAAATCAATTAGGAGCTCATTTGCTCAACATTCTAATTCGGGGTCGGTGCATAGCTCGATCTGACCTGGATTATCCAACTTCGTTATTTCATAATGAAATGAGCCTCAATTGACTTTGTTGAGTATATTTAGATCTCATAAAACATTGTCACTAGTGAGACCAGATTTATATTGATTTACTCAACTGATTGTATCACATCGGCATTCCTTAAATCGTTACCATGATGCAACGGATGTCGGATCGTGGTTCACTATGACCCAGAGTAAACTACCCCACAGGTTCGATTGAGCATGCTAGCCCACAACCACCACATAGCCCTCTGGCAGGCCACCTCCACCACCGCACGACCCTCCGCGCGCATGACCACGAGCCCCCCGTAGCCGGCCTCTCAGTCTTCTGCCGTTGTCGCCGCACCAGACTCCCCCGTTTGCAACAAAAAATAAGCCACAGATTACAGGACGAGTAGACCGCATCCCTCTAGCTTCCGAGCGCCAATAGAAGACTTCGGAGTGCCTAGAGCACGTCGCTTCCCTCTATAGAAGAAGAAAGTACTTAGCTCCATGAGTGGTGTCCTGACACTCTCAGAATCCGCTATCCTTCTCTCTCTCTCTCTCAATAATTATAACAAGAGGTGGTTTGTCGCCCTTACATTCTCTTCAAGGCTCTGTAGTAACTCCAATATAGTGTAAGTTTGGCCAGCATCATCCCGACCACATGATTTTTTACTCTTTTTTGGGGGTTTTCACGTAATTATTTTTCCTTGCCAGCAATCTCACTTACTTTTACTGTTTGCGCGCTCGACCACGGGAATATAGTGGTGGGAATTGAGGGAGGATGGTGTGATGACATTGAAGATTAAAAATGACATTTTAAAACATTGAGAATGAAGATTTATCAAATATGTACTTTCAACGGTGATATTTATCCCACCAAAAATATTGAAAAAAACACTGAAACAAACAGAGCCCTTTATCTACATTGTTAATGTTCTGCACAATCACAATTGATGGGTTCCCTATAAAGATTTCCGAGTCAAACCAAATCAAAACACTCGAGCAAGTCAACTTGACCGAGTGAGCCGCACTCGCTCGAATTACCTTAAATCCGCCCAAAGGGGACTCGCCGCACGCACTCATGGCCGCCACCGGGCACAGGCGTGTGTGGACTCCGCCGCGCGCGTGACATGCACGTCCGGTGCCGCAACCCATGCACGTGCCCCGAGAAAGCACCCCCCTTGCACGAGCGTGCCTAGGGTGGCCGCCCAAGACACCCGCACGTGCGCGCACCCAAGGCGGGTGCATTCTCCCCCTTCACGGGAGCCCCCTCTTGAGTGCAGGCGCGCACGCCCCTTGCGTGCACACGCCAACATCCCACTGCTGGACGCTGCCGCTGCTTCCGGTTGTCGCCGTCACCAGGCAACTTGCCCGGACCGCCCGGGGGGATGTTCATCATTTAAGAAAAATGGGTGATTTTTGTGACGTGAATAAAACGACGTCATGCACCAACTTAGGATTCAGCCATGCACAATTACCAATATGTCCCTTCAAAAAAAGCTATAAAAGAGCCTCAAGCCTTTATTTGAAGACAACCAACTTGAGAGATGAGAGAGAGAGAGGAAGCTCAGAGCTAGAGGTTTTCTAAAGAAAACGTGAGACTTGAATCGTTCCATCGCTCGAAATTCGCGCTGTTTCCATTCTAGTTTGCTCGCACTCAACACTCTCGTGGAAGCCCACATGGATGCTTTCTTCAAGGCTCGTGGATTTAGCCATTTTCCCACCGTTTTTGTACTTGAATATTGTAAATGGAAAAGTGACTCGTCACCCTCCAGAGAACTCAAACACTTATAACCTCAGGAAAGATATTGGATTTCAGACTGACCCAAATTCGACCACTTGATTCTTCACAATTTATGGGTTTCCACGCAAAAACGTCATGTCATTGCTGCTTGATTTACTTTTGAGTGTTTGCGCACCCGATCTAACTTGAAGCAAATGAGACCCGATTCTCCAAACCGAAGAAAAATCAGACGACCCACAACAACTATTCATACCACAATTCTCATTATAATAGTAAAGATGATCACATATTTAAAAATAATTATTTATTGCAGTATAAAAAACATTAAAATAGATAATTATTTCGACCTTTCCAAATGGCCGGGCTTCAATTTGGTGAGATTGAGATTGAAGTAGGCTAGCTAAATCTTGTCATTACACATGAATTAAATTGTTTAGGATTAATTAAAGCAAGTCTTTATTACTACTTAGGATAGATGCATACTTTTTTTATGGTTGACGATTTCCTTTCAAATAAAACAGAAAATATAAATTAAATTATAAAAATTATAAATCTATAATAATTAATAAATTTGAAAGATTAATATTTCTCAAAAATTATATATATATATATGTATAGAAGCACATGGAAGAAAGTGCATGAGGCCTCTCCGTGCAGCCAACAATAATACCCCGACCGTGATATACTCCTGCCACTCGCACCCCCCTGAGGGCAGCAATAACACTGAGCGTGACGTGCGGCAAATTGGGAGAAGAGTGGATTGCGAATGAGCTGACAACTCACAGTTAGAGAAGAGGCCGGGGTTGAAGAGGGATCGAGAGTAGGTTTGCGGGTTGGGAAGTTTTTATGAGATTATTTTATTTCGAATTATTGGTTGCGATTAACCGGATATGCCTCACTATTACACCATTACAGTGACAATGCCACGGAGTGACGACACTCCCGCATCTCAAATCAACCTCACACGCTACCACCCCACCATTCTCCTCCTCCCCTCTCTCTCTCATCTTTTTTCTACTTTCAAATTCACCTTTATTTATTTGATACCACAAATTGAAAACTTGTTGTTAACATTTTGTTTTTGACAACTTGATTTCCATAATTTATTTTTTTATTTTTAGAAAGAATAATTATGTAATTAGGTATTACAATTTAAATTATTTTGAAATAAGTAAAAAAAATTGATGATATTAAATTAGAAAAATAGGAATAATATTGACATTATAAATATTTTATTAAATGAAACTTTTCACTTTTAGATTCTGTTTGGGACGGCGGCAGACCACCAGTGTGAGAACTGACATGACCGAAAGTTGAAAAAACAAATATCCGTGCCGAGGATTCCGACGGTGTAAAGCGCACCCCCGCATTTTACCGCAAAGTGCGGGCAACCAACGATCCACGTTGGATTCCGGCACACATCTCAAAGTAAGTTGAGATGTGCTTGCTTTGAGATATGTGCGAACAACGACACAAGCCGTTAGATGCCCGCAATTTCATTTGGTATTCCGTTTTTGAGCATTCCGTTTCGCTAAAACGCACCGCCGTGTGTTTTTTGCATTTGTTTTTCCGCCGTTGTTTGGAGCAGCGCCGTTTTATTCCAAGCCTGCAAACGCCGCCTCCCGAAACCCAGCCCCGCACCTCCAGTTCACCACATTTAGGGCCTAGAATGATTTTCCAAATTGCCGCGTTCCTGCGCACCGCTCGCCCACAATTTTTTTAGGGTAGCCGGCGACGGCGGAGCCCAGAGCCCAGATCCCAGTGGCGGGCTCGCCGGACCCCGGCGAAGCCGCCGGGGGTATCCCAACGGCGTTCTGGCAGGGCCACCGCCGGCGGTGGCCCTGACGGAGGACAGCAGAGCACTTTGGAAAGGCAGGCGGGGTCCGGCGACCCTGACGGTTCGTCGGGGGGCAGGCAGAGCACTTTGGAAAGACATGCGGTGGACCTAACGGTTCGCCGGGATGCGCCGCCCGCACAACGGAGGTAGGGCCACGCCATGGCGGAGGAGACAACGGAGTGCAGGCGGAGGAGACAGCAAGATTAAAATGGTTACAAAAACAATTAAAAAATCAAAAAAAAATTTATATCTAAAGTTTGAACAGTAAATAAAATTATCAAAAAAATTATATATATAAAAAATTGAATAGAATATATATATAATTAAAAATGTTTATAATAAAAAATAGTATTATTTTTAATAATTAAAATTAAAAACAAAAAATATAAAATATTTTATAATATTTTTTTATAAAACGTCACCGCTGTATTGCCAAATGGTTCTCTGTTTCGACAGCTCCGCAAATACAGACTACCCAAACAAATCTCCATTTCCACTAATCAGTTTCCATTAGCTCCATTTACAAACTTCTATTTACAACAACTCCTTTTACAACCGCACTAAACCAAATGAAGCCTTAGACTCTATTTGTTTGGGCGTTTCGCTGCTCCGTTTTAGAAAAACGCCGCCGGAAAGAGGGTAAACAAATGAACCTCCGACGGCGTTTGCTCCGTTTCCACCCGTCTGCTTTGAGAAATGCCCCAAAAAGCTCCGTTTGGAGCAACCACCTCCTCTCTCTGGTTCGAACACTCCGTTTCCACCCGCCGGATGAATCCGCCACCGCCGAACCAAATGAAGCCTTAGTTAGTGAAGAGTGGAGGAGTGGCAGGGTGAATCATTTCACTTCTTTAATGAAATTCGAGTAGGGAGAAATAAATCATTTTTTTCCTTTCAAGTTTCAAGCAGTATTGCAATACACGGTTTTCCTTTGGAAAATTACACGAGCGGTGACACGTGTGCCATAATCATTATTATATGCGCGAATAGCGCAGTGCATAAAATTTTCCCATGCGATTTGGTTTTCCCGTCGCAATTTTCTCCCTACTGATCTCAGACTGTTTGCTTTGGACCCGCTGATTTAAGCCCTAATTGCGCCAAAAAACCCCCGATCTCTCGTTGAATCATGCGATACTATGCCCTCGAAGGGATGTGATTCCGTCCCGGGGAGCGAGTCACCCTCGATTTCTCTCGTTTTGTTCCCGTGTTTCTCATTTAGGGTTATGCGATGAAGGATCGATCAGAGAGGACGAAGGTCGTGTTGCGGCACTTGCCGCCGTCGCTCACGGATGCGGCTCTCGTGGAGCAGATCGACGGCAAATTCTCCGGCAAGTACAAGTGGTTCTGCTTTCGTCCGGGAAAAAACAGGTCAGGTTTATACGATTTTTTATTTCCTTCCAAATAAGGGTTTATTACCGCCTGATCACCAAGACAACATCCTTGGCTATCTATATTTTCTCCTATTTTTCTCTTCGTTTTTGCGATTACAATTTCCGTCAATAATGTGTTAGAATGGTTGTAATGCTTTACTGCAGCCAAAGGAATCAACGATATTCCCGAGCTTACATTGATTTCAAGAGCCCTGAAGATGTTTTTGAGTTTGCTGAGTTCTTTGACGGCCATGTTTTTGTTAATGAAAAAGGTTCGTTTTAATTTTTCATCGTTTTATGGTACAAATCTATTACCCAAGTATTTTGTTTCCATTTTTGATGAACTTCTCTTGATCAGTATGGAATCTACTGGATATTCAAAATATATTTTAACATTTACCCCCTTTTGACGGCTCATGTAATATAATGTTGTTTACCCGTGGGTTACTGGACATTATTTTCCGCAGATTCGTACATTAATTACAAATCAGTTGTTGATACTTTATAAAGTAATTCTTAAAGATATATAAATTATAACGGGAACCCTAGGCCCTCCTTTAACAGACTAGCGTAGGTTAGTTCTAGTGGCAAATTTCTTCTGTTTCATGGATTTTACTTTGCACTGGTAGAAGTGATACAAGGACTGATCACAGTAGCCATTTTGGACACTGAATATCTCATTACTTGGATTGGTTTTGCACGGGTAGAAGTGATACAAGGACTGATCTCAGTAGCTATTTTGGACACTGAACATCTCATAACTTAGGTATTCTTATTATAAAACTGTCTAAATACTTTGCATATCATGCATTATTTGTTAATAATAGTTCTTCCACATATGTGGATTGGTTTTGTAAACTAAGTGTCACTAGATCTTATAGTTCTACATTTTTGGTGTTTAGACTTAGATATTGTCATTGGGACTTATGAAACATGCATTGAATTTAAATTAGATGCAGGTAATTTCTCTTTTTGACATATTGTTTTATTGTTTTAACTAATGATTGTCCAAAGTCTCAGTTGAAATATTTAAGACTTCCTATACTATTCTTTCGTACCGATACATGATTAGCTAACTTTTAAAAAAGATATGAAACTTTGTAGTAATATGCTGTTGTCCATGGCGCCACGTATTTTTCTTGTGCAACTTCAGATGCCTCTCATTCACCCACATACCAATAGATATTATAAAGGGTTACAGCTCCATCCTTTTGTGTAGAGTCATTTTCTTGTGGATGTTTACTTTTACTTGGTGTTAAACCATGTAGTATTAAAATAAGAAATCACCGTTGCTTATCTGATTCTTCACCATATAAGCATTAAACAATCTAAATAGAGAATGTAGGATGATATTGCCGACGAGAATGCAGCGGATATAAATAGATGCCATGCAATGAAAAGTAATTTAACCAAGTATTTTTATGAGTTTTACTTTAACTTTATAGATGCATAATATACTATTGAACACAAAGGAGATTTGTCAATGTTGCATGTGTCAAATTCATATGATGCAAAAACTATGTTATGAAACAAAATCACCTAATGATATAAGATTAAAGAGAGTGAGATTTTGAAAAGATCTTATGTTGCATTCATTTGCGCTGTTTTCATTGGAAGATTTTCGTTTTGGCCGAAAATGAAAATCATATGTTTTTCATTTTGTGCCATAACAAGAAACTTATGTTCGTTTGCAGGATGGTTTTCAAATTCGTTGTGGGCCAAGTCAAAAACTTATGTTCGTTTGGAGGTTGGAGACGGTGGAGGCAAAGACAAGGATTTTGGTGTTTCTTCCGTGCAAAGATGCAATGTGTTGTTCGTCTAGCTTCTTTTGAATAGAAAACCAATTTCCGGATAGAGACAACCGTGTTAAAGAGGATCTAGTTGACAAAAAACATAAATAATTGAGAAAACCATGTTCCTTTGACATCATAGTTGGTTATTACAGGAGAGCTACTCGATCCTGTAGAAAAAAATATGATTACATGCAATAATGACCCTAACGTCATCCATGCATTAGATCTAACTGTGACCCTACCGACATCCAAGCATTAAATCCAAAATTGAGACCGAAGAATATCCCACTTAACAAGAACAAATATGATGCACAATCCTAAACTGTAGCTCACCTGGATAGCATAGATCCTGAGCAGCCTGCGCCAGATCCGCTAATCTGTTTGATCGGACACTCTCATCCGCACCCTCATAAGCTCCCCGTCTGTCATTGGTTTCTTCACCGTATTCAAAGGGCTTCTCTCCTTCCCTGGGCTCATCTTGGAGGACTTCATCCCCAAAACCTTCATTTTTTTGGCAGCCGTCAAAGTTTGAGATATTTGCAGTGATGGTGACGACGACTGCGGCGAAGAAGAAGGAGCTTGTTCTCCTTACGGAAGCATCGCCCGGTGTCTCACTCTCTGCCTGTTCTCAAAACAACGAAAACACACCTCACTAGGTATGTTTTTGGGGGAGGCACCTTTAGAAGGAAATAAAAATGTTAGGTTTTTCAGCTCAAAACCAAAACAACCAAAAATATGTCTTAACGAACGTTGAAATATGGTTTTCAGAATCCCAAAACGAAAACAGACTGCTAAAACAATGCAAACAAACACATCCTTACTGTAGTTGGTTTAACTAAGTCGAGCCAGTGCAGATAATTGAATTGATTTTCTCTGAGCAGTTCACCGTCGTGTCCTCCCTTCTCTTGAGTTAGCATAACACGAATAACCCCTTGTGATGTTCCCTCTATTGTCTTGAAAGTCAGTCTCCGAGGGGCGTACCACCGACATTCAAGAAGTTCATCACCTGGTTGAAAAACGAACAAAAAATGTTCATGTTACCAAAAAGGCAAAAACAAAATTCCACGTCTTCAACTATCTATTACAATTTGAACTCAATTCCTTTTATTGAGCCTGGAATTTCAAGATGGAAAAGTGAAGAGATTAAAGTTAATTTCAACACAAGATTTGAGGGGGGAAATTGCAAGGTTATGAATAGATTAAAGTGTATAACTTGATGAGAGAGGTGGAGATGTTATGAATAGATTCCACGCGTAACCTTAAGGAGTCAAATGGTATGAATATGGTTTGGAGATTTAATGAAATGATTTTCGTCCATGGATGAAGGGAGATGAATTAAGTGAATTCTATAGTAATGTTGTAAGTCAAAATACATGATTTAGAGATCTAATGACTATGTAGTAGTCAATAGTGCTCAAAAGGTTAAAAATGGTCAAATTAAAGAGATTTTAGTGATCAAGAGAAAGTCAATACATTAATCCATGAAACCTATAAAATGACTCAACAACGGATATGCGCCCAAATCCGTAACATTATGTTGTTAAAGGCGCGCCTCAGGCACGCTTAAGGCTCAAGGCTCATTAGGCTCAGAGGTTTGCGTCTTCGTGCGCCTTTTTTACGCCTTTGGACCATAAAAGACACGTATGAGTGCAATTTATGATGCATTTTTTTCAATATAAAGAAAGTAATAATGTAAAATCTCATTGATTTTTGTATTATTTAGTGTTTGTGAAACATAATCGAGCTTTGAGACTTAGATATTATGCAAGTGACCGCATGATTCTATTTTTTAAGAGATATAAATGATAGTAATGAATGATTAATGAGTATAATAAATGAAGAATCTTATCAAGAAGATGACTGTTGTTTGATGCTAATTAATTAAAATGAATGTCGTTGCGCCTTGCCATCATCAGGCGCACGCCTGCTCCTTGAGTCTAGTATCTGTTGGTGTTTATTTTGTGGTGTGCTATTAACAGGTTTGTACATATATATATAAAAGAGAGAAATGAAAAAGCCCTAAAAATTCTTTTCCACATGATATCAGAGCGCGGCTAGGTCACGATTCCGCTAGGAGATCGACGGGAGAAGGAGATCGACGATCTCGCTCGATTGAAGAAGGGGATCGACGATCAGCGACGTCAGAAAAGAGAGGTTCTTGTCGGAAAGGAGATCGCAGCCGGAAGGAGACGCTCGCCATCGATCGACCAGGTACCCGTCAGGGAGTTTCTTCGCAGAAGCAGTCAGCCTCTCCAGATCGAAGGAGTTTCTCTGCAGAAGCAGTCGACCTCTCCATTCAACGACGGGGAAGTAGTTTCGCTCCAGATCCTTGGCGGAGAAGCACCAGATCCCGTCGCCCGTTGCAGAAGCAGTTTCGACACAAGATTTCATCGCAGAAGCAGATCTTTATCGTATCAGTCGGCCTCTTCGTTCGCTTGAAGACATCCTCTATTGATGGCACATTTTTCGTCTCCGTTCAGATTAGGGTTTTCTCGGCTCCTACTCTATTGCAGTGACATCAAGTCAACTGGGCCGGGATCTCCTCCCTGCGTCAAGCACGCCGTTTGGAAAACTACTGGTGTGGGGCTGCTGTAGCTTCTAATGGAGGATATTCTCAAGAAGTTGGATCCCGCAGAGGTGGCCACATTGAAATTATCGGGTTCCTCATCTCGACCAAAGAAGCTGAACCTTCTGCCAGTTGATATGAAGCTTGATGGGCCAACCACTTATCTGGGGTTGTTACGTCGTGTGAAGAAAACCCTTGTAGCACAAAAAGTTGGGGGTTTGTTGACAGGAGAGTTGAAGAAGCTAGAGAACCCAGCTGCTGGAGATGACTGGGAGTCAACCCACATAACAGTGTTCATGTGGCTTCTCAACTCACTAGTCCCATCCATTGCTACCACGGTAGATGGCCTGGAGACAATCACAGAGGTTTGAGAAAAGTTGAAAAGTACTTATGGAGTGGGGAACACTCTCCGGGTCTTCTAGGTGAAGGGAGAAATTGATGACACAGTTCAAGGCGAGAAGACTGTGCAGGAGTATGCCTCCGAGTTAGAGCGTCTATGGGTGGACTATGACCATGCTTCTTGTGGGGCGAGTTGCAGCGACCCACATGCCACATTGTAGGGCCTCCAAGATAATCGTGGATGAGAGCACTATGAAGTTTCTGAAGGGGTTAGATGAAAGGTTCGATCGGAGGAGAGCCCTACTTCTGTCTGGTACAAAGATTCCTACACTTACCGATGCCATCTCGGCCATGATTCAGGAGGAGACCCGGCTCAAACTTCAGGCAGGGATTGGAGGGCCCGTTTCAGTCATGTCAGCACTAGCGGCTACTGGTCCGGGTGTTCCAAGACCACGAGAGGAAACCCGACAGTGCTATAATTGTGGGGAGACAGGTCATCTCTGGTATGCTTGCCCCAAACCATCCAAGGAGGGGGATTTGGGCGGTGGTCGTGGACGCGGTCGTGGTCGTGGACGTGGTAGGGGTCATGGTGGTCGAGGTGGTTATCGTGCCAATATTGGCATTAACGGTTGTGTTGAGAACGCTGGTGTTATTTACACTAAGGTGGAACAGATCTTACTGAGCATGATGGAGAGCCGTAAGAATAAGCAAGCGGGTGAAGGCAACAGGAGCGGAACTGGGGGAGCATCAAACTCAACTATGCATGCTCACCCCTCCAGGACATCTGATTGGATCGTTGATTCCGATGCATCACGACACGTAACGAGGGATGTGGGCGTGTTCTCCTCATACACTCGTCTACCTACTGCAGATAACATCCAGACGGCGGATGAGACTTTCCATCCAGTGGTCGGTATGTGCACGGTCAATTGCACAGGTTCGGTAAAACTATCCAATGTCTTGCATGCTTCTTCCTTTCTAGTTAGCCTTATATCCATCAGTTTCATTATTCTTCAACTAAAATGCATTCTCTTTTGATAATCCCAAGGTGACATTCCAGGAAAAAGAGACGAGACAGATACTTGAGACTGAGACTTGGTTTGACGGGTTATGGTATTTGGATCGGGAAGGATTGGATGGAGCTCTTATATCTGTGGCTGAGAAGACAAGAAGACAAAAGATGGACTTAGAGGATATGCTTCTACTTCATCACCAACGTTTGGGATACTCGGGTTTTGGTACCTTAGTTAGATTATTTTCTTTGTTGTTTGAAAATGCCGATAAACACAAACTGGTATGTGATGCATGTGACTTGGGTAAGCTTACTAGAAGCTCTCATGTGAACACTGGCCGGATGAGCTCTTTTGTTTTTGATGTTGTTCACTCTGATGTATGAGGGCCTTGTACCGTTAGTTTTTGTAATGGTTGTTGAGACCGAGCGGTCTGTCAGTTAAGACCGGGCGGTCTGGAGGTCTGGCGGTCTGGCGGCTTGTGCCAGCAGTTTGGTAGCCGAGTTGGAGACCAGACGGTCTGGCGGTTTGTCTGGCGATCTGAGCGGTCTGGCGGCTTGGGGATATTGGCCGGCTGTCTTCCTCTTTGTTGTGGCCGTGCGGTTAGTCTAACCGTGCGGCTTGTGTGGCTTGTATAGTTTCATGTTCTTGTAATTATTAGTCCTACATTGCCTATTTGTAATCTCTCTTCTCTCCTCCATTTTATAAAAGAGAGGTCATACCTTTGTAATATTCACCTTTTTGGATAATAAAATTTTTAATTATTCAAAGTTCCGGCTTGTTTTCTAGTCGTTTGTTCGCTACTTTAACATGGTATCAGAGGACTCGATTTTCTCCTCCTGATTCTGTGCCCCTCTCTGACCGCGCGATCTGTTTTCGCGACTTGTTTCCTCTTCTCGCGACCTGTTTTCGAGGCTTGTTTCTTCCGCCTGTTTGCTTGCGCCCTGTTCGCGCGACCTGTTTCTTTTTCCTGCTTCTTACTTGCGAACTGTTCTAGTCGCCGCGTCCTGTTGCTGCGACCTGTTTGCCTTGTTCGCCTTGTTTGCCTCCCAGCAGACTTTTCTCTGTTCGCGTAGTCTTCTCTTTCTTCTGTTCGCGCGGGCTGTTCTCTAGCCGCTCGACTTCTTTCCCTCTGCTTTGTTCTGCGGCTTGGTCGTGGCTTTTCTGGCCGCTGGTGTCTATCATCGTGACCACTGTAGATCTCTTTCTCCTAACCGCTGCGATTTCTCTCTGTTCGGGCGGTTTCTTCCTTGTATTGGCGGCCTCTCTGCCCTTCCTCCTTTGCCGCTCTCTCTCTTAGTCCCCGCGACCTGTCTCTAAGTCGCCGCGACCTGTGCTCATTTGCTCAGCTTGTTCTCTCGTTGCTCTTGCCCCTTGTCGTCGCGACCTGCTCCTAAGTCGCAGCGGCCTGTCTTCCTCTGTGCGGCCCCTCCTTTAACCGCTTCTGCTTGATTAGTCGTCGCGACCTCCCTTTTTTAGTCGCGCAACTTGTTCTTCTCTCTTCTTTCCCTTTGCCTTGCTCTGCACCTTGGTCGTGGCCCTTCTTGCCACTGGTGCGCTGTCACCGTGACCGCTGTAGTTTTTCTCCCTTCATGGTTTTTACATCCTCCTCAAAGCCGTTCGTCTCGGTGGTCACGTCTTCTGGTAGTGCCCACGTTGTTACTCAAGGAAAATGGCTGATCGACACCGGTGCTACCAATCATATGACCGACAATCTCCAGTGTTTTTCTCTCCTAGAAACACATGATTGGTTACCCCCGGTTATTCTCGCTGACGGCTCTTCATCATCAGTCCATGGGACGGGAATGGTTCATGTCACTCCGTCTCTTCGCTTGGCGAATACTTTCTACGTGCCCAAGTTCCCGTACAACTCCTGTTATCTCTCTCTGCAGGCAATTACAGTGTTCCGTCACATTTACTTCTACTTCTTGTTCCTTTCAGGATCCGGACTCCCAACGGACGATTGCTACTGGGACTGAGAGTGACGACCTATACTTCCTTGACAACGTTTCTGCTTTGTCCACATTCTCCTCCACCTCCACAGATCTCCTGCAATGGCATCTCCGCCTTGGTCATGCTCCTCCGCGTTTTCTTCGTCAACTTCTGCCCCAACTTCCTCCACAAAGTCCTCCCCTCAACTGTGAGGCCTGTCAGCTTGGCAAGCATCACCGCTCCTCCTTCCCTCCAAAGCACGTTCGTGGATCTACCCGTCCGTTTGATCTCATCCACTCCGATGTTTGAGGTCCTTCTCCTACCCTTACTGTTGGTCGGGGTAGTTTATATTTTGTCACGTTTATTGATGATTTCTCTCGCTGTACGTGAGTGTATCTGTTAAAAGATCGCTCTGAGTTATTCTCTGTATGGACGTCCTTCTATCTCATGATCAAAGCTCAGTTTAATGTTTCTATTAAAGTTTTTCGATCTGATAATGCCCAAGAATATCTCAGTCATGACTTTTGTACCTTCTGCACTCAAAAAAGGATTATTCATCAAACTAGTTGTGTCTATACTTCACAACAAAATGGTGTGGCAGAACGCAAAAACCGTCACTTCCTAGATGTCACTCGCTCCTTGATGACCCAGATGCATGTTCCTCGCTCCTATTGGGACTATGCTGTTCTCCTTGCCTGCTACCTTATCAATCGCATTCCCTCCACGGTCCTCCACGGTCCTCCACGGACAAACCTCATTCTCCATTCTGTATCCGGGCAAGGAGCCTTTTCCTCTCCCTCTTCAAATCTTTGGGTGCACTGCCTTTGTGCATGCTCCATCTGCCACTCGTGATAAGCTCTCCCCTCGCTCCACCAAATGTGTCTTTCTGAGGTACTCCACCACTCAGAAAGGCTATTGTTGCTTTGATCCCGTTCTTCGTAAGCAGTTCGTCTCTGCTGACGTCACCTTCTTCGAGAATATCTCCTACTTCTCGGATGACTCCTCTCCTCTTCCCCCAACTTCTGATTCTCCTGCTGTTTCCTTCGTTCCCTCGTCTCCTACTACGATCTCCACCCCTACACCGTCTCCGCCTCTCTCCCCCTCTTCTCCGCCACCGTCTCCCTCATCTCCGCCGTCGTCACTCTCTACTCCCGGGCCAGCTCTCTCTGCCACGGATGCCCCGGATGCCGAGGGACCTGCTGACCTGGATCTTCCTATAGCTCTTCGCAAAAGGGTGCAAACGTGTACCCTCCACCCCCTTGCTGCTGTTGTTTCATATGATCGTCTTACCCATTCTCGCAGGGCCTTTGCTCTGGCTATCTCTGCCACTACCACACCCCGTTCCTACCAGGAGGCCCTTGCTATTCCTCATTGGAAGTTGGCCATAGATGAAGAAATGGCGACCCTAACTGAGCGGGGTACCTGGACTCTTGTTCCCCCCCTTTGGGCACTGATGTGGTTGGTTGTCGATGGGTATTCGTTGTGAAGTTCCGTCCGGACGGCAGTGTGGATCGATACAAGGCCCGCTTAGTCGCCAAAGGCTTTACTCAGACTTATGGGATTGATTACTTTTACACATTCTCTCCAGTTGCTCGTCTCAGCACCATTCGTGTTCTTCTCTCTGTGGCTGTCAACAGAGATTGACCCATTTCTCAACTGGATATCAAGAATGCCTTTCTCGATGGTGACCTTCAGGAAGCGGTTTACATAGAGCAATCTTCCTGGGTATGTTGCTCAGGGGGAGACACGAGTATGTCATCTGAAGAAGACCATCTATGGTCTAAAGCAAAGCCCTCGGACTTGGTTTGACAAGTTCAGCGACATTGTTGCAGCCATTGGTTTTGCACGAAGTTCAACCGATCACTCCTTATTCATTCGCAAAACCTCCTCTGGTATGGTGGTTCTTGCTGTATATGTGGATTATATTCTTCTGGCTGACGACGACCAGGCTGGGGTTGCTTTGACGAAGAAACACCTCCGACAACACCTGGTCAGTAAGGATATGAGCTCTCCCAAATACTTTCTGGGGATTAAGATTTATCGGAAATCCAACTCTTTAGTTCTCTCCCAACGGAAGTATGCTATTGATTTGCTAAAAGAGGCAGGGTTGACTGGTGCTAAACCTGCCAAGTGTCCCATGGCTATTGGGGAAGACAAAACGTGGACAGATGACTCGCCTCCTCTATCTGATTCTTCGAGGTACCGGCGTCTGGTGGACAAACTCATTTATCTCACAGTGACCAGACCCGATATCTCTTATGCTGTAGGCAAGGTTAGCCAATTCATGCAAGCTCCTAGGGAGTGTCATCTACAGTCTGGCTTGAGGATATTTGAGTATGTTAAAGCAGCTCCAGGGAAAGGACTGCTCTTTCAGAAGAATGGTCATTTGAGGGTTGAAGCGTACTCAGATTCAAGCTATGCTGATGATAAAGGAGACCGCAAGTCAACATCGGGTTTTTGCACATTTGTTGGAGGAAATCTTGTTAGCTGGAAGAGCAAGAAACAGTCTGTGGTCTCCAGGTCTAGTGCAGAAGCGAAATATCGTAGTATAACATCAACCACATGTGAGTTAAAATGGTTACGGGCTCTCATGCTTGATTTAGGAGAGGTCTACAACTATCCTCTTCCTATGTTCTGCGACAATAAGGCTGCGATATACATTTCCAAAAATCCGGTCTTTCATGAGAGAACAAAACACATTGAGGTCGACTGCCACTTTATTTAAGAAGAGATTTTGAAGAAACAGATTTGTACTCCGTTCGTCACTTCTGACAACGAGTTGACAAATGTCTTCACCAAGCCGGTGTCCGCTTCTTTGTTTCATATTTGCGACAAGCTGGACATGATTGATATCTATGCTCCAGCTTGAGGGGGAGTGTTGAGACCGAGCGGTCTGTCAGTTGAGACCGGGCGGTTTGGAGGTCTGGCGGTTTGGCGGCTTGTCCTAGCAGTTTGGTAGCCGGGTTGGAGACCGGGCGGTCTGGCGGTTTGTCTGGCGATCTGAGCGGTCTGGCGGCTTGGGGATATTGACCGACTGTCTTCCTCTTTGTTGTGGCCGTGCGGTTAGTCTAACCGTGCGGCTTGTATAGTTTCATGTTCTTGTAATTATTAGTCCCACATTGCTTATTTGTAATCTCTCTTCTCTCCTCCATTCTATAAAAGGGAGGTCATACCTTTGTAATAGTCACCTTTTTGGATAATAAAATTTTCAATTATTCAAAGTTCCGGCTTGTTTTCTAGTCGTTTGTTCGCTACTTTAACAATGGTTATAGATATTTTGTGATATTTATTGATTGTGATTTGCGTGCTACTTGGTTATATTTGATGAGAATTAAGAGTGATGTCTTTAACTGCTTCCGAGACTTCCATAAGCACGTCCAAACACAGTACGCCGCATTGATAAAAGTACTAAGGTCAGATAATGGAAGATACTTCACTAATAGGGCATTGACAAAGTACCCATCTGTCCATGGAATATTACATCAGACCACATGTGCATACAAACCTGTACAGAATGGCGTGGCGCAGCGAAAAACAGACTTCTTTTGGAGGTGGCAAGGAGTATGATGCTCAATATGAAGGTCCCCCGGAGTTTGTGGGTTATGCAGTGTTAACTGCAACACAATTGATCAACAAAATTCCATCATAGATTTTAGGGTGGAAATCCCCGTGTCAGAAGCTACAAGGACATAATTGGGGGATGCTTCCATTAAAAATATTCAGTTGTGTGCGCTTCGTGAAGGACAACAGGCTGAGTGTCAGAAAACTTGATCCGAAGGCGTTCAGTTGTATTTTTGTGGGATACTCTGGTACTCAGAAGGGGTACGTGTGCTGGAGCCCAATGGAGAAGAGAAGTTTCGTGAGCATGGATGTGCACTTCAGAGAGATGGAGCAGTACTGCCGACAGGAGGAGGACCCACCTATGACAGTACTGCCTAATACTGTAAGCATGAGGCGAGAGAGGGAGAGTTTGGTGATAGATTTGGAAGTATGGCGTGAAGTATCAGCAGAGGAAGAGCATGAGAGTGCTGAGGAGCAGGAGGAGGAAGTGGAGGAGCAGGAGAGTGCTGAGGAGGAGGAAGTGGAGGAGCAGGAGAGTGATGAGGAGGAGGAAGTGAGAAATGTGAGGCCTACTGCTCAAGGGGAGCTACTTACATATCGTAGAACAGAGACGCGAACTGCAGAACCAATACCTGTTCCCCCAGTGTCAGTGCCTAGTCTCTCGTCTACGTCAGTCTCTACTCCTGGAGCACCTCCACGGCTCCACCACCACTGCCACTTTCTGGTGAGAACATTCCTTTTACTCCTCTATCCCCAACTGTCACGGTCCGGAGGACCACCGCAATAATGCATACAATCTTCCTGTTATATATGGTCAAGACATTGCTTCTTTTGTCTCTTATGATAATCTCTTCTTCCCTATGAGTATTCATTGCATCTTTGGATGATATTATTGTACTAACAATTGGTAGGTTGCCAAAGTTGATCCAAAGTGGCAAGCAGTAATGAAGGAGGAGATGAGAGCTCTTGAGAAAAATATGACCTGGGAGCTAACGCGATTACCAAACGACAAGAGGTCTGTCGGGTGCAAGTGGGTTTTCACCGTGAAACAGAATCCAGATGGGCAGGTTTAGCGCTACAAGGCTCGATTGGTCGCCAAGGGATACAACCAGACATATGACATCGATTACGATGAGACATTTGCACATGTGACAAAGATGAGCACCGTTCAGTCTCTGGTCAGCTTGGCAGCGAATGGTGGATGGAAGTTACACCAACTAAATGTAAAGAATGCATTTCTTCATAGAGATTTGACTGAAGAAGTGTATATGGAGATATCACCGGGGTTTAGCACAACCAAGACAGAATACAAAATCTGCAGATTGAAGAAGTCCCTCTATGGATTGAAGCAGTCTCCCGTGCATGGTTTGATCGATTCAGGAAGACTATGATTGGGATGGGATATCAGCAGATCAATGCTGATTACACCTCAAGGAGGCGTTGGGAAAGGAGTTCGAGGTAAAAGACTTGGGTTTGTTTAGATACTTTCTTGGGATTTAGATTGTCTATGGTGCAAAGAGAATTGTTCTGTCCCATAGAAAGTATGCCCTGGATCTCCTCACACAGACAAGGATGTTGGGGTGCAAGTCTGCTGCCACACCGATCGACCCGAAGTTTAAATTGGATGCTGAGGCAGGTGAACCGGTCGATTGGGATATGTACCAGAAACTAGTGGGGAAGCTGATTTACTTGAGCCACACGCGTCCAGAAATTTCTTTTGCCGTAAGCATGGCGAGCCGCTACATGCATGACCCTAGAAAGGGCCATATGGATAGTGTGTACCAGATCCTTCGGTACTTGAAAACTGCCCTCGAAAAGGGGCTGCTATTCAAAAAGAACGGGCATGCGAAGATTGAGGGATACTGTGACTCTGATTGGGCTAGTTGTGCAGACGACATGAGATCTACTTCGGGCTATTGCATATTCGTAGGAGGCAACCTTGTCTCTTGGAGGAGCAAGAAGCAGCCGGTGGTGGCCAGATCGACGACAAAGACAGAATATAAAGCCGTGAAATTGGGGGTTGCTGATCTTCTGTGACTGAAGGGAATGCTGATGGAGCTGAAATTAGATCGAGGAGATGAGATGAAGCTATAATGTGACAACCATATAACCATTAGTATTGCAAACAATCCAATCTACCACGATAGAACCAAACATAACGAGATCGATAAGTTCTTAATAAAAAAGAAGTTGGATAGTGGACTACTAGAGCTTAGTCACATCTCGACCAAAGATCAGACCACAGATTGTTTGGCTAAGGGTCTTAGCTCGAAGGACATGATCAAGAATTGTGACAAGATGAGCTTAATAAATATCTTCCGCCCACCTTGAGGAGGAGTGTTGGTGTTTATTTTGTGGTGTGCTATTAATATGCTTGTACATATATATATATATATATATATATATATATATATATATATATAGAAGAGAGAAATGAAAAAAGCCTTAAGAATTTTTTTCCACAAGATCCATTGACGCAGGGCGAATCTATAGGCGACGACCTAATCCTACATACTATGCAAAGTCCGACGGATAAAATCACATTTGAATAATAAATAATATTATCCCACACAAAATATTCAAAGCAAGACAAATAATTTATTTAAGCAAGACAAGTTTAGTCTTTCCTCCGCGTAGAGGACCAAAACAAGACCGCACGATAAATAAATTATGCAAATCACGATAATTATCTAACAGACCACTACAATTCAAGATATCCAAACTAATATAGTAACCAATCCAATACAAATATACTGAAAATAATACGTCCAATACAACGAGAACTCACCAAATAGTGGACCGACCAAGACAATGAAGAGCTCGGAGCCGAATGCGTTTTGACGGCGATCTAATGTGGAACCAGAGGCGTAGAAATATCATAGGTGGCTGTTCTCGGTGGCGAAAGGCGGAAACGGGACGAAAATGGATAGATCCGGCTAAGTAGAGAAGGATCCGGGCGGGGAGGGGTTGGATCCAATGTTTCGGCACGGATCCAGGTTGTTAATGTAGTGGGGAGGCTGGATCTGGACAGAAGAGTCCAGATCTGGGCAGATCTGATTGGGGGGGGGGGGGTTGGTGTGGCTCCACGGGAAGTGAGAGGGCTGGCAGCACTGTAGACAGTGGGGATGGGGGCGGTTGCCAGTGGAGTGGTGGCTTGAGACTGCTCTGGAGGGGGGTTTCAGCTGGTTGGTAGCGTGGAAACAGGGGGGCGGTGGCTGGGAAAGTGGGTTGCCGGTGGTTTGAAGGAGGTGTGAAGGTCGGTTGCTGTAGGGGAGGAGAACAGCCAATAGTTGGGTGTTTGAAACTATGGGAAATGAATAGTGATTTTCATCAAACAGTGAAATTCAAGGTAAAACAGGAATTCAGGATGGCGGCTGCGTTTGGCAGGGATTGGTGGCTAAGGGAGAGTGTTTGGGAGGGGGAAAAGAGGCTTAGGGTTAGGGCAAACCTTGGGGAAGGAGATACACACATAGTAGTCATCACCTAAGGTTCTACGGAGTCGGCACCGTGGGATGATCGCGGGAATCCGGAAACCAACTCTTCAAATTCTGCGATAACTCTAATCAACCCACTGACATCTTATTTATAATAAAATAAAGGCTAGGACATTCCACCTTCGATGACTGTGATTGGTCGGAGGTGGGGCCACTCAAATACAATGATAATAGACAAACATTAATAAAGTAATATATCAAATTGATTCGCAGCGCGAATCTGAACGTATCTGCGGAGTCCGATCGGTGTTCCGGGCGCGCCATATATGGAAAGTCGCCAATTGGACCCGAACGGGCCCAAAACTTGTCCTCCATTGCAGGTTCTCGTCTCTGCTCCGCATCATCCATCCCCTTTGCGTCATGGTGTGCCTTGCACCATTAATAACTAAGATGCTATGACACATATCGTTGCTTTGATCTATGGTTAAAGATCAAATCACGCACCCAAGACACACCTAAGTTGCACCGAAGACACACCTAAGTTGCACCCAAGACACACCTAAATTGCACCTAAGACGCACCTAAGACGCACCTAAGACGCACCTAGGCGTCCGATTCTGATGTGAACTAAAATCGGGGAACTGTGGTTTTAAATATAATTGTAGTGACCTATTTAAACAAATGCGGTGCGAAGGTATTCGCGGGTGATTTCAAGCGAATAAAGCGGTCGAGGCGTCGCACACGAACGTAAACGCTACCGCACGAGCATGCAACGCTATGAAGCTGATTCCACAAACTTAGCGATCAAGTGGGTGGCAACACAAAAGTGAAAACAACGTTAATTAAGGGATGAGAAACTAGAGCAAGTTCTAATAATAACTATTCATTTAAATATTAAAACACAAAATAAAGATTGTGGAGGAGCAAGGAGGGGTAGAGTGGTATACCAAAGGGGAAGGAGGCAATGGCTGGACAGAGATTGCCGGAAATAAAGGAGGCTAGCCGTGGAAGAGTCACTGGGAGCAGGTGGGCGATCGGGCGGCTGTAGCGAGCACTGGAGCAGGGAAGAGTCGGCTGGATGCGAGGAAATTGCCGGAGGAACTCTGAATCTGTCGGAGGAGGAGGGCGCCGGAGCTTGTTGGGGAGGGAAAATCACCGGAGGCCACTGGAGTCGCCGGGAAAGGGGCCGGAGAAGTCTTCTGGAGCTGTAGTAGCAGTCGACGGAGGTTTGGAGAAGACCTGGAGCCGGCGGCGTACGCGGGCGAACCGGAACAACGTCTGAAGTTGCCGAACTACTAGGAGCCAGCCTGAGGAGGGATCGCCGGACCTTGGTGGAGCATCAGGGAGCGGCGACGCAGGCCGGCGAGCAGGAGATGGGCGGTGTCGAGCTTCGTCGGGAGGAGAAAGCGCAGGAGCAGGCGGCTGGAGAGAAAACCGAGAGAAATGTTCTCGATCAGTTCTATTTCCAAGCCCCGTCTACAGTAAGGGGGGGTTTGTTTTATAGAAGGGAATTAGGGTTAGGAGTTAAGTGGGCTTTGGTGGTCATCTTTAGGGTGGGCTGATTTTTGACAACAAAAATAAAGGTTGTAAATGCATAGCTAATTAATATAAGCTTGCCCTAAATTAACCCACTCCTAATTAACGGACCTATGCATTTAGGGTCGCGTTGGCCGGTCACACCAACGCGCCAAACCAACATTGCGCGAACAACATGCGCGGTACCAAATTACATCAAAGCGCTAATACATGCGCGACAAAGCAAAAAAAAGTACAGGTACGATAAAAATACAATAAAGAGAGGCACCATAGGTTGCATCAATTCCCCCGGGGTTGAGAGAACTCGACCCCGACGAGAATGCAATGCAACCAATCACTATCAAGTCCACGATGGTGGTCAACGAGAAGCTGCGTAGATGTCCTGCTGGCGCCGTGGCTGCGATCCAAAACCTGCAAGTACCTCTCATCTCCAAACTCGCAATCCAGTAGCAAAATTTTATGCAAAACATTTAAATAAATAATAATTTTTAGAGCTTGCAAGGGATAACATAGGCGGTGTGCGTAGCAAACAAGTGGCGGGAGGGAAATCGTGAAACAAATGGAAGCAAGCTGTGGAAACAGTAGTACATGACGCAACATCCTCATGTGTAGCAGACACTCACGATCGTCCGCAAAACAAGGGCCGCCCGTCGCTTGGACGTCACCCGATAAAGTTTCACTCGAGTCACAACATTTGAAACAACTCTCAAATCTATTGATTATGATCTCCCACAAGAACCCATGGAAACGGGTGTCCCGATGAGAAGTATAAAACCTAGGGGTCATCTCAACTTTCCACGTACAACTCGACCCTAAAAACCCAAACCTTAAGCGGTCGTGGTGAGGTGCCCCAATGTGCTCGGCTGTCACCAAGGAACAACGACGCGGACTAAGTGCGTGCTCGTCAAATACGAAGTCAATAACAGGTGGCGCTTCCGAAGCACCCAAAATAGACGACTCACGAAAATCAGATGCCTCCCCCTGGGGCGAGGGTCCAGGCCGTCGCATAGCACAACATAGGAGAGGTGTAGTGGAGACTTCCAACGACGACGTAGATGCTAGTGAGGTCCTCCCAGGTGCTCTAGGAACAGGACCACTCTTCTGGGGAAGAAGAATAATCTTGCGTCCATCATGATCAAAAGAATGGGAGTTCCTCACGCCATCATGCAGAACATGTCGATCATACTGCCACGGTCATCCTAGAAGTATGTGGCAAACATCGATGGGGGCGACGTCACATAACACTGAATCACGATACACGTCCCCAATAGAGAACTCTACCTGACAACGATGAGTAATGGGTATAGTCAACGGACTACTGACCCCAGACAAATGGTACGACTGCTCTAAGGGGCGTGTCAAAAGTCCTAACTTCTCCACCATTCGCTGAGACACGTAATTTTCCATACTGCCGCTATCGATCATAATGGAACAAAAATGCTCTTGAATGCGGGCGGTAGTGCGAAAAATTTCCTTTCTTCGAGGAGCCTGTTCAGTGGTCTCGCAAAAGGTAACCAAACCAGAATGAAGAACACAAACGAGGTGCTCTGCTTGCTCGCCCTCGACCTTGATGACACAACCAGCCTCGGGCAGGGGCTCAGGCTGGGGGTCATTAAGGAAAACCCCATACTCGGGTTCACCCCCGAAGGTGGAATCAATCACAGCAACAAACTGGCGTCGCGGGCACTCGGAAGATTTGTGCCCGGGCTCCATACACTTGAAGCATCGAAAAACCCCAGTGTTGGGTCGGGCTCCCATGGGCTCCTTGCCTCGGGACGGGCCAGGGTGAGGAGTCGGGGCTCCAGTAATGGCAAGCGGTGGGGAATCAGAAGTGGTAGATGCGGGTGTAGTAGTGGTGGTGCTCGAAGTGGGTCTATCAGTAGACCTAGGTCCATCAGTAGACCTCTGACCAAATGTCCTCCTCTGGAGGGCCTCCACTCGACGTGCTCGGCTGGAGATCTCTCCAAGGTCCCGAAAATCATGAAGCTCTAACTGGTCTCGTATCGCGTATCATAGCCCATTCAGATAGCGGGCCACAACCATGTGGCCTTCCTCATTCAGATCTAAGCGTGACTGGAGGACCAGGAATTCGTTGGTGTACTCGTCAATGGTTTGTTTATCTTGTCGTAGGTTATGATACCTACGGTACAATGTCTGCAAGAAATCAGCGGGGACGTACCTCCTCTTGAGTTGAGTTTTGAACTCAACCCAGGTGGTGATAGGTGGTTGTCCCATCGTGTAGCGCATTCGCTCAACTTGCCCCCACCATGTGAGTGCGGGGCCCTTCAACTTCAGGGTAGCATACTCCACCTGCTGGTGGGCAGGTGTGCGCTTCCAGCTGAGGAATCGCTCAAGTCGCTCACACCAATCAAGACACCTCAGGCTCTAGTGTGCCTTCAAAATCCCCAACGTCCAATTTAATACCGGCATCCCATCTAGGGGGATTCCTATTATCTTGATATGCTAGTTGAGGTTCCGGTGGTGGTGGTGTGGGAGGTCGTGCAGGAGGGGTAGGGGGCTGAGCAGCAAATCCCTCTAAATGATATTGGGCTTCCAAGTTATTAACCGTGGTACGCAGTCCTATCATAACTTGGTTTGTGTCCCTCACGGAGAGGGTAAGTGTAGTGATAGCGGTCATAATTTCTTCCATTCGTTTTCCTATGTCTCCCACACTACCCTCTAGGTGCTCCACTCGTGAGTCTATAGGCAACTCGCAAACTTAGGAATTACGTGCAAGCAGGCGCTCGGCTATCCCACAATGGGAGTGAGATATCCCAGCAGCCACACCAAACTGATGTGAACTAAAATCGGGGAACTGTGGTTTTAAATATAATTGTAGTGACCTATTTAAACGAATGCGGTGCGAAGGTATTCGCGAGTGATTTCAAGCGAATAAAGCGGTCGAGGCGTCGCACACGAACGTAAACGCTACCGCACGAGCATGCAACGCTATGAAGCTGATTCCACAAACTTAGCGATCAAGTGGGTGGCAACACAAAAATGAAAACAACGTTAATTAAGGGATGAGAAACTAGGGCAAGCTCTAATAATAACTATTCATTTAAATATTAAAACACAAAATAAAGATTGTGGAGGAGCAAGGAGGGGTAGAGTGGTATACCAAAGGGGAAGGAGGCAATGGCTGGACAGAGATTGCCGGAAATAAAGGAGGCTAGCCGTGGAAGAGTCACTGGGAGCAGGTGGGCGATCGGGCGGCTGTAGCGAGCACTGGAGCAGGGAGGAGTCGGCTGGAAGCGAGGAAATCGCCGGAGGAACTCTGAATCTGTCGGAGGAGGAGGGCGCCGGAGCTTGTTGGGAGGGAAAATCACCGGAGGCCACTGGAGTCGCCGGGAAAGGGGCCGGAGAAGTCTTCTGGAGCTGTAGTAGCAGTCGACGGAGGTTTGGAGAAGACCTGGAGCCGGCGGCGTACACGGGCGAACCGGAACAGCGTCTGAAGTTGCCGAACTACTAGGAGCCAGCCTGAGGAGGGATCGCCGGACCTTGGTGGAGCATCAGGGAGCGGCGACGCAGGCCGGCGAGCAGGAGATGGGCGGTGTCGAGCTTCGTCGGGAGGAGAAAGCGCAGGAGCAGGCGGCTGGAGAGAAAACCGAGAGAAATGTTCTCGATCAGTTCTATTTCCAAGCCCCGTCTACAGTAAGGGGGGGTTTGTTTTATAGAAGGGAATTAGGGTTAGGAGTTAAGTGGGCTTTGGTGGTCATCTTTAGGGTGGGCTGATTTTTGACAACAAAAATAAAGGTTGTAAATGCATAGCTAATTAATATAAGCTTGCCCTAAATTAACCCACTCCTAATTAACGGACCTATGCATTTAGGGTCGCGTTGGCCGGTCACACCAACGCGCCAAACCAACATTGCGCGAACAACATGCGCGGTACCAAATTACATCAAAGCGCTAATACATGCGCGACAAAGCAAAAAAAAGTACAGGTACGATAAAAATACAATAAAGAGAGGCACCATAGGTTGCATCAGATTCACTGAAATTGAGCGCTCAATTCGCTGAAATTGAGCGCCCAATTCGCTAAAATTGTGCCCAATTCGCTGAAATTGAGCGCCCAATTCGCTGAAATTGAGCGCCCAATTCGCTGAAACTGAGCGCCCAATTCACTGAAATTGAGCGCCCAATTCACTAATTTTATTTTTGTCCCCATTTTTGCACCTCATGTGCCTTAGGCGCTCGCTTGCACCTTGCGCCTTTAAAAACATAGAATCGGCCTTATCAAGCTCCAATTGAGCTACTTGATAAATTATAAAGAGTATCTTTTCTTACAAGCCTAGCTTACTCGCTCTCTTCAATTTGATGTAGATAAAAGTCGGTCCACATAATACTACGAATAATTAAAATTTCCTTTATGAGCGCGATCCAGTTGAGGTGTTGCCGTGTGACCTTGAGGTCACAGGTTCGAGTCCTGGAAGCAGCCTCTTGCAAAAGTGCACGGTAAGATTTGCCTACATTTCACCCCTGTGGTGGTGGTGCGATCCTTCCCCGGACCTTCGCTGTGTGGGGATGCCTTTATCCGCCGGGCTACCATTTTTTTATGAGCGCGAAAATCATGTAACATTTTTTGAGCATTATTTAAGTCAATTTTCTTGGTATAGATAAAAAAAACCCAAAAAATATTTATTTCTTTGAAGAATACTACATATTCCATTTCTTTATTAAATTTGGTTAATAAACTTAGCCATTAAGCAGACAAGTTAAAATCTTAAGTCTACGCTTGACATTATTTTTTATATTTTTGGTTTCGTCTATTGGTTTAGTTTATTATAGTTTCAGTTTTAGTACATTTATGTTTTTTTCAATGCATTTAGATTACATTGTTGCTTTTTGGGAAAATAACACCTACCTATCCTAATAATCAAGATATATTATGATATATCACTCTTACCTTTAGGTGATGCCACATTTTCAAATGTCAAGCTACTATGAATTTAAATATATTGGCATGATGATTTTGGGTGCATGGAAAATTCATACAAGTTCAGGCTAGTGAGATACATGATCTGCTTTGTCTAGATTTCCTAGTTTACGTTAGTACTAAGGAGCCTAAAATTCCTTGCATAGTCCAATAATCATTTTTAAATGGCTGATTTCCTTAAATTAGTGTTTTTTTTCTTGAAATTAATTACTATTTTGATCACCATTGTGTAGGCACTCAGTTTAAGGTTCTGGTTGAATATGCTCCATCTCAATGCATTCCGAAGCCATGTACCAAGAAAGATGGTCGTGAAGGGACTATATTCAAGGGTATTTGATCAAATATATTGTTACTTTTGCAAAATGATGTTAGTCATTTCAATTTGGCATGTCTTGCATGAGGAGGTAGTTATTTTGTTTTGTTTGAAATATTTTTTTATTGATATTCAGATCCTGAATATTTAGAGTATCTTGAGCTTCTAGCAAAGCCTGCGGAGAATCTCCCTAGTGCAGAAATTCAACTTGAAAGAAGAGAAGCTGAAAGAGCTGGTATGTGTTTGTACTGAAATATAATTTCAACTCTATTGTTGAATTATTTGATATAAGTGGTATTGACATTCATTCGTTTAGGTGCAGCAAAGGAGACCCCTATCGTAACCCCTTTGATGGATTTCATCAGGCAGAAGAGGGCAGCTAGGAGTGGGTCTCAGGTATATTTTTCTATGCTTGTGTTGGCGTCTTGTCTCTGTTTTTATGAATTCAGATCGTGTTTAGTATGCAAACACATAAATTTAATGTTGTTGCTTACTCAGGCTAATCTTCAAAAATTAGTTTCACTGTTTAATGCCAATCCGGATATATGGTGCAAAGGGAGTTTGTGGAATTGTAGGCATGTGTGCAATTTTGCACCAGTAATATTAACTGCTCGTATCTATTTAAGTAAATTTGTGAAGAAGATGAACTCTTAATATGCTACGTTCTAGTTCTCTGCCATATCTCTACATGTTCTTATACTAGTTCTCTGCTGCAGTTGCCATTTTGCAAGTTTAACCCCCAAACCATACTTTACCATTTGTAGCGAATGAATTCGGTTATATGATACTAACTAGCTCATGTAATAAAAAAAAAACTATTGAATAGCAACTGCTGTGAACAAAAACTGACTTGGCAAGCATGAATAAAAACTGAAACAACCACACTGGGAAAATAGAATAATAGGAGTATTACTAGGGGTCGGGCACGGGTCCCTGTGCACAGAATGGAAGAGCAACATTACCCAACCGGCCAACCCCCTTTCTATACCCCAACAAGATTATTTTTCCCTACACATTACGGCATATATTGAGCAATAAAGTATTGTCGCTAGAACACAGTACTCACGGGAAACCTTTTCATGTTATATATAATATAATTGTTAATTAAATTAAATTAGTTATGAAGTTTGTTTAATATAGTAGATCTAAATTATATTAATATTTATATAATTTATGTATTTATATTTATTATCATATTATATTATAGGTAATATTTTTAGATAAAAATGTGTAATTAGAAGAAAATGATATGAATAAAATTGGAAAGTAAAAAAGCAGTCCAAATCAGTGGATTTCTTTAAAATGTAGTATAAATATATAGGCGTAGGAAATGTGAAAGTTATACAAAAAGATAAAAGACAAACAATTTATGTAACTTTTTGTGGTCTTGAATGTTTCAAGGTTCAAGGGGACCGAGGAAGAAGTCTGTCACAATGCATAGATATATGTATATATATATATATGTATGTATATATATATATATATATATGTATGCATATATATATATATATATATGGATATATGTATACATATATATATATATCCATATATCCATATACATATATCCATATATATAATTGTTAATTAAATTAAATTAGTTATGTATATATGGATATATGTATATGGATATATGTTTCAAGGTTCCAGAATTTTGAACTCATGATATTTGCAAACGATATTATTTCTTTATATATGGTAGAGATGTACATACATATATATATATATATATATACATATATATATACATACATATATATATACATACATATATATATACATACATATATATATACATACATATATATATACATACATATATATATACATACATACATATATACATACATACATATATATATACATACATATATATATATATATATATATATATATACATATATATGTATATGTATATATATATGTATGTATATATGTATATATACATATACATATATATATGTATCTCTCTCTCTCCCTCTCCATCTCTTTCTCTCTCTATATATGCTCTCAGCCGCCTTCTATTATTATATGACATCACCTTATATTATTATATGCCCTCTCTCCCCCTTATATATATTATTAGTTGTTATCCACCGCCTTCTATTATTATAAGCCTCTCTGCCGCCCTCTCTCTCATCTCTCTCCTCACATTCTCTCTCTCCTCCCTTTATCTCTCTCTCCCTTTCCCTCTCTTTCTTTCTCTCTCTGATCCTTCACCGGCTGTAGCTTTAGGGGAGCTAGAGTTTTTTAGTGTTTCCATCAGAAAAGATCTGATGGCTGCTGAATTAGTGAGATAGATCTAACGGCTGATATTACTTCAATGAGTTTATAATTCATTGCAGAAGTATTTCTTTATATATGGTTGATATATATATATATATATATATATATGTATATATATATGTATGTATATATAGATGGAGCCTAAGAAATAAATGAGCTGCTGCTTAAGCACTAGCTATCATTAATTTTTTATTTTATTTTATTTTTGTGAAGAAGCATTGCTGCTAACCGTACTTGAAGCATTCAATTATTTGATATCGAAAGGGTCCACCATAGTTTGGGATGTCGGTTGAGGCCAATTACCCTTTAATAAATTCAGGAGAATGCAGAAGATGAAAACCTTCTCAATATATAATAGATATTTGGTACCAAGTGTGTCAGTCTTTTTTTTGATATAAGCTTCCACTGTATTCTGAGCTCTATTTTGTTATGTTTGATGAGTATTTTGGGGTTGGTCTTTCTTTATGGATTTTATAATGATATTTGGAGATACCATGTTTTGTTATGTTACATTATTTTTATATTTTGTCCGTCTTGTCCTCTGTACTTTTTTCCCAATCCTATATATACAGGAGTGGTGTTGAATAATAAAGTATTCTCTCCTTTTCCAAAATACAACATGGTATCAGAGGTTTAGGGTTCTCGTACCTCCGTCCGCCAACACTAGTTGAGCTGTCACGGTTCCGATTCTATTAAAACCGTGAGCCGAATCACTAAAGTAATGGTTCTTCAAATTAGAACCAAAACCTTATTTGATTTGACCGGTTCTGGTTCCGGTTCCATTATAATTTTTGGAACCGTCGTGTCAACGGTTCCGGTTACGATTTAACAAGAACCAAAACCAAACCGACCACTAACAGTTCGGTCCGGTTTTATGCGGTTCGGTCCGGTTTTATGCGGTTCGGTCCGGTTCCAATCGGTTCCAACTAAAACCAAAATCAAAATTGACGGAATGAAATAAAAGTGGTCTGCAAATAGTAAAACTCAAACAACATCGAAATAGAAATAATTAAGTTGCGCACTCCTCAACGGTCTCTTCCACGATCGGCGAACTTGTATCCATCACCTTCCAACGCATTTAGACTCGCCACAACGTCTAGTCGGCTTGCGCGCGTCTCGTCGGCTTGCATGCGTCTCGCCGGCTTGCGCGCGTCTCGCCGGCTTGCGCGCGTCTCGCCGGCTTGCGCGCGTCTCGCCGGCTTGCGCGCATCTCGCCGGCTTGCGCGCGTCTCGCCGGCTTGCGCGCGTCTCGCCGGCTTGCGCGCGTCTCGCCGGCTTGCGCGCGTCTCGCCGGCTTGCGCGCGTCTCGCCGGCTTGCGCGCGTCTCGCCGGCTTGCGCGCGTCTCGCCGGCTTGCGCGCGTCTCGCCGGCTTGCGCGCATCTCGCCGGCATGCTTCTATGCGGTTCGTTTCAGTTCTATGCGATTACGGTTTGGGTTCAAACTGCATCAGCTTCACCCTTGATAGTAAGCATATATATTATAAATAGATTATAAAATAATAACATAATAATAATAATAATACTAAACGGGTTGCGGTTCAATTCTACTTCGTTACGGTTCGGATCGGGCCTACAAATTTTGAAACCACTTGAGACTTGTATGTTGCGGTTCCGGTTCCGGTCCGGAGAATAAAATGTAAGAACCATACCCGAACCAATGTTGTTCACGGTTTCAAAATTCAAACCAGAACCCGAATAATTTGCAAACGGTTTGGTCCGGTTCTTTGCGGTTCCGATTCGGTTTCGGTTTGATTTACGGTTTTCGGTTTTAAGTGACAGCTCTAAACACTACCGTAAGCTGCCTCTCCCTTTTTTTCGTTCTCACGCCGTCACTGTTGGTTTCGCTTGATCCCGTCGAGCTTTCTTCTTCGACACTGCTAGCGGACCGGAGCGTATGATCGACGACACGATCTCTCTCAACAACACGCGATCTGTCGATCGCCATTTGATCTTTGTCGATTCAACAATCACGCGGCTAGGTATTACGAACCGAAGATCGACGCCAATTTTTCCTGCTTCATCCAGCGCCAGTTCTATCGTCGATTCCTGACACTCCCACCTGTCGACCTTGACGATCCTGTTGCTACTTCTTTTGTCAACTGTTATATCTCTTTCCGCCGACTCCAACCGCTCGTTCCAGTGCCTCCAACCAACAGTTTGGCCCGTTTAGCAACTAACACGAGGCTCTCTCTCGTTCTGTAGGGGCGCCAATGCCATGGGCTCTTGATTTCCCCTTCCGGCATTCCCTCTTTGGTTTCTTCAATCACTATTGGAGTTATGGTTCCTTTCCCTTTTTCTATATGAGTGACTTTTATCTTGTGATACCCTTTGTATTTTCGTGTGCCTTCTCCTTGATTTCTATTCGAGTTTTTTATCTTTCTCTGAGTGTTCCTTGCTTCAAGATTCATGACTTCCCCTCTCCCAGAGGCGTCCTTGCACCTTATGGTGGCCGATCCCTGAATAGATCATCTTTGTTCATATCTGCCCACTTGTCTGATGCTATAGAGGACACCTCTGTTCCCCACTCTCTGGATTCAACTGCTGCTGAAGAAATCCTGTCTTTTCGCCACTTGATGCACGGTCCACCTGCTGATTTCCCTTTGTGTTTCACCTGCTGACACCCTTTGTGTTTCTGCGTGCCTTCTCCTCGATTTCTATTAGAGTGTTTTCTATGTCTCCGAGTGTTTCTTGCTTCAAGCTTCATGACTTCCCTTCCCAGAAGCGGCCTTGCACCTCGTGGTGGCCGATTCCAGAATAGATCATTTTTTTCCAGATCTGCCCACTTGTCTGATGCTATGGAGGACATCTCTGTTCCTCACTCTCTGGATTCAACTGCTGCTGAAAAAATCCTGATTTTTCGTCGCTTGATGCATGGTCCACCTGCTGAGCAGTCCAGTTCATCAACCTCTTCCTATGCCCACCAGGGCCCTCTAGGTGCTCATTCTGCTTCCACACTCCTGTCCTCACAGTGAATCATTGACTTAGGAGCTACTGGCCACATGACTGGGTCAGCCACAGGTTTTGTGTCCTACATCCCCTTGTCTGGCCGAGACAAAGTGAGCATTGCTAATGGATCTCTCTCTCACATTGCTGGGAAGGGATCTATTCCCTGCTCCTCTCTTAATCTCTCATTTGTTCTTCATGTTCCTACATTTACTTGAAATCTTTTATCTATTTGTCATTTAACTAACTCTATGACTTGCTCAGTAACATTTTTTCCTGCCTCTTGTGCTTTTCAGGACCTGAAGATGGGGACGGTGATTGGCTTTGGTAGACTATGCAATGGGCTATATGTGTTCGACCTTTCCACCTCATCATGTTCCAGCCTCGTCCAGTCTCCAAAGGCTCATCATACTGATCGGCTCTCTGATTTAGATGCCTGACACTGTCGTCTTGGCCATCCCCCCATCTCTACTATGAAGTTTATTGCTTCCTTTTATGCCTACTGCTCGGTTTGATGGTTTTCATTGTGATGTATGCGAACTTGGTAAACGTCATCGTAGTTCTCTTCCTCTTATGTCTCCGCGTAACTTGTTCCCTTTGCCCTTATTCATATTGATGTTTGAGGTCCTAGTCCTATTGTGTGTATTTCTGGTTGCTCCAGGTTTGTTTCGTTTATTGATTGTTACTCTCGTTGTACTTGGGTCTATTTGATGAAGCATAAAAATGACGTGTTTTCTCCTTTTCAACGATTTCATAAAATGACAACTACACAGTTCAATGCTACCATTAAGGTCTTGCGTAGTGACAATGACTGTGAGTATATTGATTCCCGTTTTAAAAAATACCTTAGTTATCTTGGTATAATACATCTAACTTCATGTGCTTACACTCCAGCTCAAAATGAGGTTGCCGAGCGCAAGAATCAACACCTCCTTAAGGTTGTCAGATGTCTCCTTCTCCGAATGAATCTTCCGAAATATTATTGGGGTGATGCAGTCATCACTGCTGCCTAGCTCATCAATCACATGCCTACTCGTGTTCTTGGGTTTCAAACTCCTCTAGCTGTCTAGCCACTCTCGGGGTTCGTCCCACTTCTCTCTCGCCTTGTATCTATGGGTGTGTTTTGTGCACTTCTATCCCAAATCCAAACTCGGCCCCCGCGCTCTGCGGTGCGTCTTTATTGGTCTCACCCACCCCAAAAGGCTATAAGTCACATTTCATCCCATCACCAAACAAACATTTGTCACTATGGATGTCACATTTCGGAAACCAGAAGCTTACTATGAGACCTCTCTTCAGGGGGAGACAAGTACTAGGGAAGAGAGTTCCCCTGTTCCTGTTCCCTTGCCTATTCCCCCTGCTTCTGTTCCCTTGCCTCTTCCTCCTATGCCTCATCCATTGCAGGTTTGTTATCCTATCCTTAGTGATCCGATGATGCCTCTTACTCCTATGCCTCCTTCATTGTATGTTTACTCTCGCCGACGACGGGGCATAAACACACAGGCCTTACCCACACTACATGGGCCACCACTTGATCCATCTTCCGGTATTGACAGAGGTTATTGTATTTATACTCAGCATCCCCTTTCCCTTTTTGTGACTTATGACTCCGTCTCATTCACATAGAGTATTTTTCACCTCCTTGTCTTTCATATCTATTCCCTGTTTTTGGCAGAAAGCTCTTGAGCACATTGAATGGAAGACAATTATGTTGGAGGAAATGATAGCCCTTGACAACAATCATACCTGGGATCTTTTCCACCTGCCTAAAGGGAAATCCGTTGTGGCTTGTAAATGGGACATCTCTGTGAAGCAGAATTCTCAAGGCCTGGTTGAATGGTACAAAGCTAGGTTGGTTGCTAAAGGATACACTCAAATAGCTGACATTGACTATCATGAGACATTTGCTCCGGTTGCTAAAATGAATTCAATCTGGATATTGCTTTCATGTGCCGTGTGCAAATGACGAAGTCTCAGTCAGTTGGATGTGAAAAATGCATTCCTTCACGGTGATCTTGAGGAGGAAGTCTACATGTCCCTGTCTCTTGGTGTTCTTCTAAAGTGGTCAGTAGGGAAAGTTTGCTGGCAAAAGAATGCTTTGTACGACTCGAAGCAGTCGCCTTGGGCTTGGTTTGGGAGATTCCACCGGGTAATGAAATCCTTTGGGTACAGACAGAACAACTCGAATCATACCTTGTTTTTGAAACACCAACATGGCAAGATGACTGTCCTTATTGTCTATGTTGACGATATAGTGATAACTGGTGATGACACAGAGGAGATTGCAAACTTAAAATTTAGGCTTGCAAAGGAGTTCAAAGTGAAGGACCTTAAAGGAGTCTGCACTTTGAGATTTCGTGGAGTCAGCACATCACGAGAGGTGATCAGATTCCTAGTGTTGTGTTCTTCAAAGTCTGCAATAGCCCTCCAACCAGCTCCTACTTATCTAGTTATAACATAACATATCTAAGGCAAACGTCGTGTACAACTATGATTGGCCGTATATAAACACTTGTGATGCCCAACACTTTAAATATGTTCCTTATCACTTGTTTTTGTTTCTTTTTTATGACAAAACACAGATGAAAACAGTGAACGCCAACGGTCTGTTCGGCCCCCTGGAATTGGAATTGCAGAATTTGAATTAATCTAATTCCAATTCCTGTGAGAATTGGAATTGGTCTGAATTCCAATGCAATTGTTCGGCTGCAGGATGGCTTTCTAGAATTGGAATTGTAATTGGTTTAGAATTTCTTTTTTTCTCATGCCTGCAGGATCGGACGACATGACAATTTGAAGTTGGAGTCTTGTGTCACTCGGGACGAAGTTATTACAACAAAACCAAGTGGTGGTGGGAATTATTTCTTTACAATCTCTAAGAAAATATAGAAATTTGCAAAAAAGGAACACAAAATTAGAGAAATCAACTTCAAGTAATGTACCAACAATTAATTATGATCGGAAAACGACGGTGAGATCGGGCGGTGATGGCGAGATCGGGTGACAACGACGAGATCGGTCGACGATGGCGAGATCGGGCGACGAAGACGAGATCGGGGGCGTGCTCAGGCGGCGACTACGAGATCGGGCAGTGGTGGCGGCGAGATTGGGCGGCTGCAGCGAGATCGGGTGGTGGCGGCGAGATCGGGTGGCTGCAGTTTTCGACGGCGAGATCGGGCGGCGGCGGCGACGAGATCGGGCGGCGGCGGCGGCGGCGACGACGACGACGACGAGATCGGTCGGCGGCGTTCGGCGGCGGCGGAGAGATCGGGCGACGACGATGAGATCGGGCAACGACGACCATAGTAAAAAACTGAATTCCATGAAAATCTGTCTTTATCCCGAAGAATTGGTTATAGTACAAAATTGAATTGCATGGAATTGGACCAATTCCAATTCCGAGAGAATTCCTAACATCCGAACACTGGAATTGGAATTATGTTGCCCCAATTCCAATTCTCAATTCCAATTCCAGGGGGCCGAACAGACCGCAAGGGTTGTTTCGTTTTGCAGGAAATGGAATTGAGGAATTGGATTTGATCAATTCCAAAAAATGAAGGAATTATGGTTTTGGTGAATTCCAATTCTATTGTTTGGCTGCAGGAATGTTTTGAGCTGCAGGAATTGGAATTGACCAATTTTGGTATTCTGATGCAGGATGAAATTCATCCATAGGAATTGCATGAAATTAAAAATTCTGTTTAGAAGTATAAAAACTCCAGGCATAATTCAAAATTTTAAACATAGAAATTAATAAACTACTTCAAAGAAACATAAACATAATAACAATAATAACTAAAGAGTCATCAAACATGAAATATTTCAGTACACTGCATGAAACTTAGAACATAAATTCAAAAGTTAATAATATACGACAGTCCGCTAAACATAAAATGTAGAAATACATTAACAAACTTCAAACAAACAAAAACACGACATCAACATGCGCTCATAAGTCATAGAACTGCGCTTGAAGCCACGTCGTCCTCATGTGGTTTGGTAGTGCCATGAACGTATCAAACTTCAGTTGATTGTCACCTAGAAGATCCATGGCATTCGCTAATTCGAGATTCTGCAGATACGGTAGTTGAGCAAGTGCTTCATAGATTTGAGTCATATTTACCCTCGGAGCTTCGCTGCTTCTTGTGATTGTGGTCGCTGCGTGATCCATACTGTTTGCCATTTTATTGATTGCATTTGCTATTGTGTCGTCATGAGTTTGCTTCCTCTTCCTCTGCCTACTGCTCCCCCCTGATGAAGACTCTGCTTCGTAGTTGCTTTCTTCACTCATTGACTCCCCATTCAACTCAATGACTGGCTCATTTGCCGTACTCGCAAATGCACCTGTTGCCTTGTCATTACCGCACAATATGCCTAAGGCTTCATTTGTTTCGGCGGTGGCACACGGAACCAGCGGGTGCAATCCCGGCTTTCGAACTGGAGGGAGGAGGCGGGGGATCGAAATTGAGATTTTTTACCTCCTTTTCTCAGGGCGGCGGGTGCAGACGCGGAAAACGCCTCCGCAGCTTCATTTGTTTACCCGCCGTGTTGTGGCGTTTGCCCCAAACACTTATCGAAAATGCGGGAATAAATGAAGCCTACGTCTCCCCAATTAATGATCACCTTATCTCTATAGTGCTTCACAATAGGATTAGCCTACATAACATGATTAAATCACATGAATAAAAATGGTAAAATAAATAAAATCAAATTATAGACTGTGATAAATGAATATACCTTGACATAATTGACCCAAACGTTTTCACTGTCGACTTTCACGGTATTTTGTTCCCAATCCCATCCAAAGCCACTTGTGTCCAGCATTGCTGATATCTCCTTATAATATTTATTCCATGTCTTCAGTCTGACAATGATCTTCTTCTTTGTGAAGTCCAGATTATCTAAATCTTTCATTGCCTTGATTTTTGCTGTGAAGGCCACCGCTTTCCATCCATTCGATGTTTTGTGACCTTTACCGTGCTCCTCAAGTAAAACACTAGAAAGAGTACGATCCATATCATTTGTCTAGTGAACATACAATTTCTCTTTCCCTGCCCCGCTTTCCATTTTATAATCTCTGTAAGTATATGCATCACATTAACATCAAATATTAAACAAACATATGTATCAAAATAACATCAGCTTTTAAGCAAACAACATATACAACTGTGCACAAAAAGTACTTCAATTCATGCATGACTTACAAAAGTTTCTATACAAACATACATATCAAAACATGATTAAAAACATATATATTTATACTATCTATTAAATCCTAGTACGGGCTTGATATTTAGTAAACATTTCCATAGCTATGTTGTCTCTAAATTGAGTCCAAGCATGTGACAATTGAATTGGATTAATGTTATCATCATATTCGTAGATTTCTTCCTCTTCCGACGCTTTAGCAGCTAATAAATCAGCATCGATCTCAACAAGCATTTGTGATTTAGTAGTCGGCCTCTTAACGACAAGGAAATTATGTAGGATGCAACATGCATTTATTATTTGCACATGTATTTAAATTTCATGTTAATATCCTAAACCAAATACAATGTGAAATCTAAAGTCATGTTTTTCGCACCTGAACCTTTATATGAAAGAAAGATGGTTCTCGTAGTATTGCCCAACGTTTGTTCAACCAAATGTTCTCTCTATTAGATTTCGTTCTATAACATGACGTAAATTGAATAACTCCTTATAATTAGAAGAGTTGTTTTCTTGTGTTGACCACTCCTGTAGATGATAACGCGTTGACCGATACGGTGCAAGGAAACCTGGACCATTGGTGTAACCCGCATCCACTAGGTAGTACTTACCCAACCCATCAATATATTAAATTTTCTAATTAATGAATGAAATGTTTTTAAAACAAATAATTGAATATTAATGACTTACCAGTTGGTACTTCAAAACGAGTGGTTCTTTCTAGCGCATCACGTAAGACTTTTGAATTTGAAGCCGATCCTTCCCTATCAATATATTAAATTTTCTAATTAATGAATGAAATGTTTTTAAAACAAATAATTGAATATTAATGACTTACCAGTTGGTACTTCAAAACGAGTGGTTCTTTCTAGCGCATCACGTAAGACTTTTGAATTTGAAGCCGATCCTTCCCTATCAGGTAAAACATATAGAAATTTCATCTTATTGTCACAAACACCTAAGACATTCATCGTTATTGCTTGTTTTCGATTTCTATATCTGCCATGATCTTTTGTGTGCACAGTCACTTGAATCTAATGCACCAATGCAGTCTTCGAACCATCTCCATCTACGTTCCGACCTAGACTCTGACAATTTGATGTAGTCTCTATTGAACTGTAGCACAACTCTAAGCACTATGTTGAAGTGCCTGCTAATAGTATATGTGGACCAGAGATACGTGTATCCAATATTGCGAAATTTCCTGTTGTGTGCGATAGTGTATAGAAATAGTGCAACAGATTCCTTCATCGACACATGTTTGCTTTCGTGGACAAGGCCTCTAGCAGATAAAATGTGACATAGTTCGCCGAATGGTGTTTACCCATACGCAAAAGGCTGAAGCAGTTGAGCTCTGTACCCTCATATACGCGTCTTAGCAATGAGGACGTAGTACAATATTCATATCACGGTCTACGGGTTCCAGAGGAATATATTCTAACGCTGCCCATGCACCAACAAGTGTTGTGAGATGTCCGCATTTCATAATATATTCTTTTATTAATTTCTCTCGCAACTCCGCTATATTCATCTACCATATGACAATGAAATTAAAATTCTCACAAACAATTCACCAAGACATATAATGTATAATGTGCATCAAACATGTCATTATGTAGATTAGATTTAAATTTACATACTCTGAATTATATTTGAAGGAAATAATTCGTTTGCATGGTAACTCCACAAAAGGAGAAAATTTAAATATATAACAAAATAATTTAGTTAAATTATTCCATTTGTTTTAAGGTGTTGAATGTTTAGGTTTTGTTCAAAAATCAACTTAGTGTTTGATCAAATGAATTGCCTACATTTTGTTTCCAAATCAACCTCTCTTCCATATAGAAAATCATGTGAATGACATACCTAAAACATGTACCTATGATAGAGGAACTGTGTTCCTAAGTCATTTATGGAGAACATTGAAGAAAAAATTAAGATTGACATTTCGTTTTAATAGTTTGCATCACTCTCAAACTGATGGGAATAATGAAATGGTAAATAAGATTCTAGCAAACTCAATTAGCTGTCTTCCTATGTTAACTCCATTAAATGTTTCGTTGAAAAGACCCACTTTTCTACACAGAGAGAAATCGAGGAGAAGAGGAAAAATTGCAGCGAGAAATCCCCAAAACGAAATGGACAAAACTTACCCCGGACGGCAGAGAAGGGTTGTTTCCCAGACGGTAGGGAAGGGGCGGCGAGAGCAAAAAAATCACGAGGGCAAAGAAGGGGCGGCGAGAGCAGAAGCCGCGAGTGCTCAGAGGAAGGAAGATGATCCTTTTATGCGCATGGAAGAGAATGATGTGACCACCGACGGCGGACAAGGTGCGGCAAGTGCAGGGTGTCGCGAGGGTTTCTCAAGAAGGAACTCCGAGCTCTACGCAACAATGAGAAATAGGCAGAGTTGTGGTGGGTGCAAGTTGCGGAGTACTTCTCTGTGCTGCGCGTGGAAGAGAAAGTGGGGAAAACCCAAAGGAATGGGGCGGGAATTGCGGAAAGCTTAAAATACTTGCGGTTTTGGTGAAAACCAAAAAGGGGCTTATTTCCTTCCAATCGAACTAAATGATTTATTAATCGCCAAAACCAATTCTAAAATCCATTTTCCTCCATCCAAACACACCCTAAAATAACTTCTTTTAATATGTTCATTACAATTTTAGGGATTTTTTTGGGGGTTCATCAAGGTGTAAATGTTTTCCATTCTGCATCTTATTCTTTACTTAATATCTCGTAATCATGAATTTATTTTCTCCAAGTCGTCTTTTGTTTCTTTTGCATGATTTTCAAATTTATTTCATTATTTGGATTATTATTTAAGATATGTGATTTGTGGCAGAGAGTATCTGGTAATGGTAAACCAAGCAGAAGAGCTGTAGTTATTGGTAACAGTTCTAATCCTTCTTCTAAACGTGGTTCTGAGAAGAGAAGACCTGCCTTAATGGTACACACACTTCATTTCCTACCTTTAATATTTTTCTTCATATTTTTCAATGTTTAATTGTATTGTATCTTGTTGTCATTCCTCTAAATATGAATCAGGCGAACATTTTAAGTGATATGAAAGTATCTGGATTCCTCTCTGACTTCTTTATGTTTTTTTGAATGTCTTCTCTAAATTGGTTGTTTTCATGGGTGAAGTCTAAATTTTGAAGAGGCCTTGAAGTAGGAAAGCTGAAGCTCAACAAGATCTAGTAGAATGAGGGCATTCTTGTTGGCACAATTTCAGTTAAACAATAAAAGTAATTTAAGTAGTATTTGATCTTATACAATCTTTCTTTTGAAGCGCAAAGTAAGTTTGAAGAATATTATTATCAATAAATTATTATGCATATTATATTATCATTAATTAAAGGATGAGTAAGTATGCATGTGATTCTCACTTGATTCTATTCTCTCTCGACCTCCCCCTCTTATCCATGTGAAGAAGGTTGAATAAAAATAAAATATTAAGTTTTAATATTACAGTAAAAAGATGACTTCCTTTTTGCATTAAAATAGACTAGTCGTTGTGCACGACGTTCCCCTGTGCGAAACGTGCCGCAGTGGCATTGCCTTCGACACATTCGATGCAGTGTTCAGTTGCTGACACACTGCATTTGTTGAATGACACCTAGCGTGCCTACAAATATTCAGTAATGTAGTATAATAATCCAATAATTTAATAACATAATAAATATTGTAACATTGAGAATGTATTTAATATTATAACAAGAACACTCAAGCCTTTATCCCACTATAGTGGGGTCGGCTATATGGATTCTTTGTCGCCATTGTGCCATATCTTTTGTCATAATCTCACTAATTCCTTAGTATATCATGTCTTTATGTTTCACTCCAAGTCTTTATTGGTCTACCCCTCCCTCGTTTAACATGCCTAGTGACTAGACTCTCACAACGACTAACAAGTGCCTCTAATGGCCTCCTTTGTACATGTCCAAACCATCTTAGTCGAGTTTTTCACAAATTCCCTGCAATTGGTGCTATTCCTGTCTTATCCCTGATACATTCATTCCGAATTTTATCCAGTCTCGTGTGTCCATAATTCACCTAAGCATTTTCATCTTTGTAACTCCCATTTTTTTGCTCATGTACACAATTCACCGCCCAACACTCAGAACCATGGAGCATCGCTGGTCTAATTGCCGTACAGTAAAACCCGCCCTTAAATTTTAATGGTACTTTATGATCACATAAGTTCCCTGACGTGCCTCTCCACTTCAACCAACTTGCTTGGATTTTATGTGTCACATCTTTATCAATACATCCGTCTTTTTGAACTTTCGATTCAAGATATTTAAAACACTCACTACGTGAATTATCTTGATCACCCAACTTAATAACAAAGTCATCCGTCTTTTTGCACCGCTAAATTTAAGCTCCATATACTCCGTCTTAGCCCTGCTCAACATAAAACCCTTCATTTCTAAAGTATCTCGCGAAGATTCAAGTTTTGCGTTTACACCCTCGCGCGTCTCATCGACTAAAACGATATCATCCGTAAAAAATAAACATCAATGTATTACTTATTGGATGTCATATGTCTAGTGAGCTCATCTAAGATAAGGGTAAAGAGATTTAAAGCCGAACCTTGATGTATGTCAATAGTGATAGTGAATTCCTGTGTTATTCATCTAGATGTCCTCACCCTTGTCACTAAAGTTATATACATATCTTTGATTATGTCAATGTATGATACATTTACACCTTTCTTTTCTAAGACTGCATATGATCTCTCTTGGAACTCTATCACAAGTATTCTTAAGATCGATGCATAACATATGCAAATCTTGTTTTCTTTCTCGATAGTTGTTAATGAGTCTCCTCAAAAGATGTATGGCTTCCTTGGTCGAGAATCCAAATTGATTTTCCAATTTGTTAGTCTCCCATCTTACTCTTCTTTTTATTACTCGTTCCCATAGTTTCATAATATAACTCATCAATTTAATTTCTCTGCAATTAACATAATTTTGTATATCTCTTTTGTTCTTATACAAAGATACCAAAATATTTTCTCTCCATTGGTCTGACTTTCTCTTTGATTTCAGCATCTTATTGAAAAAACATGCAAGACAAAATTTCTTCATTCTCTGGATATTTCCATACTTTGATGGGTATATCGTTTGATCCAATCGTCTTTCTATTTTTCATCTTCTTCAGAGTATCATTTACCTCTGATACTTGAATTTTACGATAAAACGTTATGTTCTTATACTCATGCAATTTACTTAACTTTTCTAAGTTCAATTCATTGTCTTTTGTTTCATTATAGAGTTGATAAAAATATCTTTTTCATCGTTCTTTAATATTCACGTTATCCGTCAAACTGTATCTATTTCATCCTTTATGCATTTTACTTGGCTTAAATCTGTTGTCTTTCTTTCTCTAGCTTGAACAATTTTATATATGTCACGCTCTCCATCTTTAGTATCTAATCGCTTATAAAATTCTTCATAAGTTTGATTTCTTGCTTTACTTACTATACATGCTTAGCTTCTTTTTTGACGACTTTATATCTGACTAAGTTTTCATCATTTCTACAAGAGCAGAGTGATTTGACCCTCTTTGCTGTCACTTTGTCTTGCACTGCCTCTTTCCAACACCAAGATTCTTTATTTGGGAGTGCACGATCTTTTGATACTCCAAATACGTTCTTTCCACTTATCCTTAAATGTGAAAATATAACTTCCTATGAAACATTATGATCAACATAAGCATCATCAACTAGTTGTTCTATAACCGTTGTCTTGAATGCTACTTGCTTTTCCATTTTCAAGTTTCACCGCCGAATTTTTGACAATATTTTTGTTCTTGTCTTAAATTTATTATATTTAATTTGTACGTCTAACACCAATAACCTATGTTGTGTTGTCAAACTTTCTTCTGGTATGACTTTGCAATCCCTACAAATCATTTTATCCATTTTGCGAGTCATAAAATAATCAATTTGTGACTTATTTGATTTGCTTTTAAACCTAATTTAATGTTCTTCCCTATTTATGAAAAGTGTGTTTGTCACAATTAGCTCATGTGCAACGACAAAGTCTAAAATGGTTTGACATTCTTCATTTCTTTCTCCATATCCAAATCCTCCATGAACTACTGTATAATATACATTTCCTTCCCTATATGCCCATTTAATTCTCATACTATGAAAATCTTCTATTACGTGTCTACGTCTCGCAGACACATTCACTCAAGTGGACCCCCCTTGTCATAATTTATGGAGCGCGTATATGGAAGTCGCCGTGGTCGTGGGCGCATTCACTCAAGTGGACCCCCTCGTCATAATTTAAGGAGCGTGCATATGGAAGCCGCCATGACGACATTCTTATAGTTTATTTATATGAATTTGTTAATTAATATTAATTAATTCATACTAATTAATAACCATCAATTAAGTTAATTATTTTGTATTCCTTCCTTTTGTATTTCTTTGTTTGAGTGCCTTTTGTATTTTCTTGTTTGATTGTCCTTCCTCATCTATATTTGGGGGAGAGGTTTATGTGTGAAATTATCTTGGAATGTATGAATGTTTCTAGTGTTGTTCCCTAATTCCATCTCTTGTTGTCCTCCTTCATTCTCGTTCACCCCCACCGGCCCTTCCCCTTGCCAGATTCCTCATGGAATTTATCCGTGATCCTAATAATTGGTTTGACCTGCCGCTCCGCCCGCACGTCGCCGCCGGTAGCTGCTCCAATCCAGAACTAGATCTGCTTCCGATTTTACATTGCACCGGATCGATCCGCCAGACTCACACATCTCTGTCGGCTCCAAACCCCATCTCCCGATCCGCCAATCCCGCATGCATGAATTTTGCACGCCAACATCCCGTTTCCGCCAATCTTCCATATCCGTCGTTCCGCCACTGTTCCGCAGCCGATGCATCACACAAATTCCGCATGCCATCATCGTTTGCCGCCCCCTAACCGATCCACAGCGCCGCCTGCGCGGTTGCCGTTCTTGCTTATGTGCATCAACGACGCCCCAGTCTATTGCAGGAAGGTCTCTGTCCCTCGGCTTCCGCCGACCTGCCGTCATCTGGCTGCTTTGCCTCGCAGCTTACCGCAGGGATGCTCCCTTTCCCTTCTGCAACCACTGTGCTACTTCTGCTTCCGCCGATCGATTCTGACTGCGCTATCGATAGGCGCCTGCTTCCGCTCCGGATTCCCTTGACACTGCAACTTCCGCTACTTCTGCTCGGCGTCTGATCCCCCCGCAACACCTCTGCCTTCCCTAGTTCCCTGTCCCGACCGTCCGCTCGACACCGCCCTGCTGCTGACTGTGGTCCCCTACGCAGCCGCTGAAATGGCCTCAAACACTCGCTCTGCCGGTATTATCTCGCGCTCGACGGACGGGCTTCCACAACCCCCACGAGTTTCACTGCCCTAAGCCATCTTCTCTACAACCGCTTCCTGCACCGTGTGAGAGTTTCCCTGCCATGCCGACCCCAACATTCCTCTACGACACCAACCCGTCCCTCCGCCCCGCAGTCGATCCTCCCGTCAAACTCGCACCGACCGCTGCTGCACCGCCTCTCTCCACGGTGGTCGTACCTCCATCGCTTCCACCTCCTCTCCTGGCTCTTGCTCCATTGGCCCCTTCCTTACCACTTCCACCGACCGCATCGCCGCCTCTTCTGCTACCCTGTACCCCGCTGTTCCCGACGAATCCGTTCCTGCTGCCGGTCGTCGCGCCTCTAACATCCTTTGTGGCCGCTGCTCACCACCGCTCCACCGACTATGCAAAAGCCACTGCTTTCGGCGCCCGTCTTTCTGACAGCACCGCCGCTACTCGCCAACACCGTCATCACTGCTATGCACTACCTGGCCTTGTTCTGGAGGGAGGTCAAGGTACCAGATGATCCGACCACCCGCTTGGTACACGTGCTTGAGGGTAAACTCGTTTTGAAGGACGGATGGAGTGTTACTGGTCCACGTATCGCGGGCACATTCACTCACGTGGACCCCCTCGTCATAATTTATGGAGCGTGCATATGGAAGTTGCCGTGATCGTGGGCGCATTCACTCAAGTGGACCCCCCTCGTTATAATTTAAGGAGCGCGCATATGGAAGCCGCCATGGTCGCGAGCACATTCACTCTAGTGGACCCCTCATCATAACTTATGAAGCGCGCATATGGAAGCTGACATGGCGACATTCTTATAATTAATTTGTCTGAATTAGTTAATTAATATTAATTAATTCATACTAATTAATAACAATCAATTAAGTTAATTATTTTGTATTCCTTGTTGAGTTGTATTTTGTATTTCTTTGTTTGAGTGCCTTTTGTATTTCTTTGTTTGGTTATCCTTCCTCATTTATATTAGGGGGGAGGGGTTTTTGTGTGAAATTATCTTGGAATGTATGAAGGTTTCTACCTGGCCTTATTCTGGAGGGAGGTCAAGGTACCAGATGATCCGACCACCCGCTTGGTACACGAGCTTGAGGGTAAACTCATTTTGAAGGACGGCTAGAGTGTTACGAGTCCACGTATCGCGGGCGCATTCACTCAAGTGGACCCCCTCGTCATAATTTATGGAGCGTGTATATGGAAGTCGCCGTCGCCGTGGTCGTGGGCGCATTCACTCAAGTGGACCCCCCTCGTTATAATTTAAGGAACGCGCATATGGAAGCCGCCATGGTCGCGAGCACATTCACTCTAGTGGACCCCCTCATCATAACTTATGGAGCGCGCATATGGAAGCCGTCATGACGACATTCTTATAATTAATTTGTCTGAATTAGTTAATTAATATTAATTAATTCATACTAATTAATAACAATCAATTAAGTTATTTATTTTGTATTCCTTGTTGGGTTACATTTTGTATTTCTTTGTTTGAGTGCCTTTTGTATTTCCTTGTTTGGTTATCCTTCCTCATTTATATATGGGGGGAGGTGTTTTTGTGTGAAATTATCTTGGAATGTATGAAGGTTTCTAGGGTTGCTCCCTAATTTCATCTTTTCCCATCCTCCTTCATTCTCGCTCACCCCCGCCGGCCCTTCCCCTTGCCAGATTTCTCCTGGAATTTATCCGTGATCCTAACATCTTCTCTCTTTGTAAGATCTCTCTTACTAAATCATCTAAGTGTTCTCAAAATTGCACTTTAATAGCTTCACTTAATCCTACTTGTGACGCGTAACACTGATCACATTAATAGTTTTCTTTTCTATGACCAATTTAAGAGCTAAATTTCTATCACCTTTTCTATCTACCCCAACAACTTCATCCCTCCAAGTAGTATCTACAATAATACTGTTATGGTCCTGCCTTGGTCGCGTAGTTCGCCGGCCGTATCTACTTTATTTTATATTTTTATTACGCGCTTGTTAGATCCTCTGTGTCTAGGCCCAAGGAGGGGGCGTTTTGGTGTTGCTACTTATGACCCGGATGGGGAACAAAATCCTAAGCAAGAAGATGTATTTTATTTTTAACTCTCTCTCTCTCTCTCTTAATTCTCTCTCTTCCGTTCTTTTACTTCCGCCAAACCCTAACCCGCAGCAACCCACCTTCCGCCAAAAGCCGCGAGCCACCGACGCCGCACGCAGACCGCTCGCCTCCATCGCCACCATAGATCGCCGGACCTCCAGGAAGGCCTTCCCCTCCGCCATCAAGGACTTCCTTCTTTTCCCCGGTGCACACACTCTCAATTCCGAGCCCGTAACAAATACCTACTCCACTGTTTATTTTATTTTTTTCCTGTGTACCATAATTTAAAGTCTTAATTATCTAAAAAATTAGCTTTCTCGCCCACCCATTTAGTCTCTTGCTGGCATAAAATATTTTTCTTTCTACTAATCATCATATTCTCTACTTCCATCGCTTCTCCCGTTTGTGTACCTATATTAACTCTCAAACCTAAGTCGATCATAATTCCCACAACATACTTCCCTAGGACGTCTAATATGTGATGACTTTTGCCTATTTAACACTACACCCAAGTCCTCTTGGAGGTGCAACGGTTCTTGTCAAGACGCCGCATTCGGACCATACGGCGAGGACTCTTGCATATTTAACACTACACCCAAGTCCTGGAGATGCAACAATCCTTGTCAAGACGTGACATTCGGACCATGCAGCGTGTTCCTTAGGGGGAACAACATAGCTTTGCACAATTTCTCAAATGATCCATATTCATAAGGATGACTAAATTTTATGCTGGTCGTCTACCTAACACAACCATTACCATTTTTCATCCGGGCTTGAGACCGACATAGGCTGGTTTAATGTATTTAATATTCAATACTATTAAATTCTTATGATTCTCAACAAGTATGAAAATAACTTGAAATAGTTAAGAGTTTTTTTAGCCAATTTTAAGAAAAATTAATTCAGAACCATCAAAATAAAAAAAAACTGTAAAATGAATGATTGCTTTAATATTAATGAATTTTATCACTCATTTTATTGTCACGGTATTAAAGATATATTTTAAATGTAGGAAAAGTTGGAGTAAAAATGAGGAAGCTTAATGTTTCCCCAAAGAAACTTCTTCCCTATTATATAATATATAGTATATATAATAAGTTATGGGTATATATGAGATCATCTTTTTGGAAGGAAAACTTCAAAAGTAAAATGGACGCTTCAGTTAAGTGAAACTAAATGATTAGAAAACAATCATTTTTTTATTAATTTTATGTAGGGATGCAAGCGAGCCGAGCTTGAGTCGAGCTTGGCAAAATTTCCAAGCCCAAGCTCGAGCTAATCAATTCGAGCTCAAATACATAAATTAAATTAGAGTTCAACAATTTTAAAAAGAATGAAGCATTATGAAAATAGTCCCTAAGTAGTTGTGATAAGTTGAATTTTGTTGGCACTCATTTTCTATCATTTTTATTGGTTTGTGTAAAATGTGTATGTATACTATATATCTTCAACTTCATCATTATAGTATCTTTATCCCAACTATTTGAATAGATTTAATATCATTTTCTCATTATTCTTGCTTACTTCTTCTTTACGTGTTTAAATCAATTTGCAATTTCCTTATCAATAATTTTTATCATAGTAATCTTAAGCTCTGTTTGGGGAGCTAATGCTGATGGAAAAGCTGTTGATCGGATAGAGCTGCCAAAAAGCAGTGATGAGAAACCTGCAGGCTGTTTGGAGTGTTTGTGCTTAAGTGATGATCGAATAGAGTTTTTCATTTACACTATTTGGCAAAACAGTTGTTTGAAAGTAATTTATTTTAAATAAAAAACATTGGAATATACATTCGCTTCCTTTTAAAAAAAAATTTATTCATGGTCATCTACAACATAAAAAGTATTCATTGCAAGTTTTATCCATTTTCTTATATATGTAACCATCAATTAAACATATAAAAGTTGACAAAGGTCGATCTCCCCCAAAAAAGCACCTTAAGCATGGTTAACCAATCAAAATCACTATATTGAATTGAAGAGAAGCATTATAGATTCCAATTGGAATGTTTTATTAGCATTCTCAAACAATTTGCTAAAAGACAGCTTCCAAAGGCATTTGATGCCATTAAATGCCTGCTCCATTCATCCAGTGAATTGATGCTAGTGCTGTTCTTAGACAGCAGAGAAGTCATAAACAGAAGATAATGATAATTGAGGAGTTGGACACACCCAGTGGAAGGTAGATGGACAAAGAGAAAGAAAGGCAGGGTACAAAACTGGAGGATCAGATGACTTCCAAACTAGTTCCAGCTATTTGAAAATTTCACACAATGCATCTTCAAAATTACGTATTAATTCCAAAATCAGCAAACTAGAAATCACAAATGTTCAGAAGGGAGAAGATTCATACGGGTTTATGAGGAAAGAAGGGAGGAAATGCATATTATTTTTCTAGCTAAAACAAGTGAAAAGAGAGTGAATGGGAGGAGGTCCATACAGATCTATGAGGGTGACTTCATTATGGGATTGTAGCGACTTGGCGATGATGCCTCTGGTGATCCTGCCACCCACCACCATCATTCTCTTGTCCTTCCCAGCCCCGCCTACGGCCATGGAAAGATTGCCCTCCAAACAAAACACAAGTTTTAGAAAGCTCAGAATGGTTCCTAAACTGGGAAAGAAGATGACTTGTGGTTGATTTTACCCAAAGGGCAATGGTTCCCGATTTTTTATAAGGAAACAATTGAGCAAACAAAAATCCGATCAGATTTGGGTGATGCCGGCGCAGAAATATCGGAATCGGATGGGAGGAGGGCTACGTAATGCGTATCACAAGGATGAAGAAACGACGAAATCAGAGCGGGCACGAGAAGGAATCACCTACAAGATAGGTTTGCGTAAAAGAGAGAATGCTTTTACGCACAAATGAGACACAGAATGCGAGGTGGGCTCAATTGTCCGAAAAGAAATAAAAAAGCTATTTTATGAATTGCTCTATTCCAAAAGTTGGTCAAATAAACAATTAAGGCCCCGTTTGGAAGGACTTTTTTCTTCCTTTTCGTTTTCTGTAAAATGTTACCGTTCATAATATTGTGTTTGTTTTCTCTATCAGTGAAAAACGTAGCTTTTCCAAAAGGAGTTATTTTATTTTTTTAAAATGTCACTCGTCTCTAAAACAAACACAATATTATGGACGGTAACATTTTATAGATAACGGGAAGGAGAAAAAATGCCCTCCCAAACGGGGCCTAAACAACTATGGCTGTTGAAATATAGCTATTCCATCCGCTAGAGTTGTTTGAAATAGAGCTTTAGATCTCCCACTCCCCTTCCTCATCCTTCCATATTAGCTCTTTTTATTCATTTAATTGGAGCAATTTCCACCCTTTCTTATACATCTTCAGCCCACAAAATCTATTTTAAGTATGTTATCTTCAATAAAATTTGCAATTGTTCCTCAATTGTAATCATCGCTTGGTTTATCTTTGATGCATTTCCCCCACTTCCTCTTAACATTCTCACCTCTGCCCAAGGTTGTCAGGAACGAGATCCTAGGTGGGTTCGTTTTGAGGTTGGATCGGATCGGATCAGATCGTAGGATCAGATCGGATCAGGTCGTAGGATCAGATCGAATATCGTAAGATCCTATAACATTCATAAATTAAGACTAAAAAAATAAAATTGAATTTTGTATCATTAAATTACATGCTCAATTAATAAAAAAAATCAATAAATTGAGTAGTATGTGAATGACTATATTAAATTATTTTGAATAACTAAATCAAAAAAATAATATCATACTAAGTTCAATTTCAGTTTCAGGTAAGACACTTAATGTTACTAACAATAAAAATAAATCTGGACTGAAAGCGATCGAAGAAACCGCCCTTGGCCTCTATTTGCAGTCAGCAATCAACACTTGGGATACGGTAAAGCAGCATGATATGATTCTGTGATGGGCTATGAGGGTGGGATTGGGATAAGATTAAACAATGGGTTATGGTCGTTGGACCGATTGAATGGGGTCGGGATAAGATTGGACATGTTTCTAGTTACCTTTGGTCATATCAGTAGAATCGGGTCAAGATCGCGATCCTAAAGATCCTAAGATCCGGATCGCGATCTCAATCGTAGATGTGCCGATTTAGATCCTAGGTAAGATCCGGATCGATTTACAAAATCAGGATCGTAGGATAGTAAGATCTTACCATCAGGATCGCGATCCTGATACTCGGTCATAATTTTTTTGCCCTACACTTGGATCCACACAACTTTGCCGTTCATTTGAGATTTATAAATCTACTTTGAGGTTTTCACTAAATTATATTATCACATTATTCTCGAGATTTCCTTCAAAACAACCGTGCCTTTTAACCCTAGAAATATATCCTTATCTATATCTCTCTTCTATTGATTCGATCGAAAGTACATAAATTTATGTTATCTCCGTATGTATGTTTTTAATAGAATTGATGATAATTATTAATATTACATCCAATCATAGTTTTTGTTCAAATATTCTTACGCATCCAATTTTGATGTAACCTATGAACAAGATTTTGATATTAAATTATATTGGCTATCAAATTAAGGTTTTCAGCGCTAATTCAAACTTAACAAATAATAAAATGAAATAATTAGTCTATTGTTTTGCAAGACGCGCACAAGACTTAATATTCGAACTCATGCACATAATGAAATGATTCATCCACAAACATATTAAGGCAACAATAATATGAAAGTGGAAATGCACAAGTTTTTCAAAATTAACGACAAACAAGTAATAATGGAAACTTGTGCAAGATCTGGCTTATATGACCATGCATCATAAACATAAAATTATACTAGCAAAATAAGAACAAGGGTAAGGTGGAAGTGTTTATCAAAGGTTCATAAGTACGACGTCGAATCCATTACAACCGGATATTGCTGAGAATGGAGGCTGGAAGGAGGGAGTAGGAATCAGGCCATGGACTAAGGGATTGAGCGGGGTTTTGATGGTTTTCTAGCCGTGATATTGGATCAGATAGTGGTATATAGTGTCTGACTGCGATCATAAACGATAAGGCTCAATGTTGGGAGATTCACAGAACTAGCTTTGTATTCCGGTGGTGGAGGTGAGATCGGGGAGGCTCATGTGAGGGGTTCGAAGGACTTGATAGGCGTGTAGAGCCAGGAAATGGCAGAACAAGTAGGGGTGATAACTCGAGGCACTGAAAAACGATGGAATGGCACGTTAATCTCGTCGAAAAGGGTGGAGGATGGTTCATCGGCCCCTTGGAGGGGTACCAATGATGGTGGTGGCGACCATTTTCTGGATTCAGAGCACCTGGGGGTCTTTTCATCGAATGTTGGAAGTTGGATCTTTGATGGCTTGATGGGAGGTCAAAAACCTAGGAAGTCAACCCAGATTTTTGTGTTATCCAACTTACCTTGAAGAAGAGGCGGGGGTTCGTATTATAAAGTTGTATGCAGGAATATAAAAAGATTAATTTACTGATAGCTTGGAATTTGAGTGGTGTCATTTTAATTTTTTGGAAAATATTAAGGGCCTTGAATGGATAACTTAATTAAAATGCTACTTAAAAAAACAAATTGTCTCTTAAGATTCTATTAAATAATAATGCATTTAATCAACATTAATTTTTGGAGAACGTTAATAAAGTATTTAAAAATAGTTGGGAAACAAAGTTCTCTATACCAACGTTATTGCATCTCTGAAAGTCATCCTTAGTAGATTGTGTGGGGCGGCTAATTTATAACTGTTGGAAAAGCTCATGTAAATATGCCCATTATTTGTATTTCTTCTTTTCTTCTCTTTAGTCCCACATCTTGTATATGACTCTCTTCTCTCTTTCTCCCTCCTATAAATGTGTATTCATACATTGTATTTCATTATTGAGATAGTATATACAAGGTTGAGTTTTTCCGTACATGGTATCAGATGGAGGCTCCTTCTTCGTGATTATTGGGGTCCGTACAAAGTTACTAGCATTTCTGGTTATCGTTATTTTCTAACATTTATTGATGATTATTCGCGGATGACGTGACTATACCTACTTCGTGATCGCTCCGAGCTTCCCCGTGCCTTTCGGGCGTTCCTTCTTGAGACCCAAACACAATTCTCCACGAACATCAAAACTCTCCGCACAGATAATGCTCGTGAATACACTAGCCACGAATTTGCGACTCTTTGCTCTTACTTTGGGGTTTTTCACCAAACCTCATGTGCCTATACCCCCCAACAAAACGGAGTCGCTGAGCAAAAGAATCGACATCTTCTCGATGTGGCTCGCTCTATCATGCTCCAAATGCACGTTCCCAAAACTTATTGGAACATTGCTCTTTTGACGGCTTGCTATCTGATTAACCGTCTTCCTTCCCCCATCCTCCACAATGCCGCTCCATTTAGCCTCATGTTCCCGTCTACTCTGACATTCTCTCACACCCCGCATCTTTGGGTGCGCTTGCTACGTTCACACCCTTGGTCCATACTTAGACAAATTGGATCCCCGGGCAGCCAAACACATCTTTGTTGGCTACTCACGGACACAGAAAGGCTACGTATGCTACTCACCGACTACTCGAAAGGTGACAGTTTCTGCTAATGTCACCTTTCAGGAGAATCTTCCTTTCTTCTCTGTTTCAGATCCTACACCTCCACCACCAACTGTCTTACGTCTTGTCATTCCCGTTACCACTCTTCCACCACCAAGACCTCCAGCCCAGGCCCCCTGTTGTCAAGCCTCCTGTTATTTGTGTCTACACTCGTTGCCTTCCTGCCTCCAGTGCCCCACTGTAGTCTGCCTCGCCCTCTGATGCTCCGAGTCCCGCTGATCCGGCACCAGAATCTACATCTCATTCTATAAAGAATTATGTATCCTTACATCGCCTATCTCCACAACTTCAGACTTCTGCCACTTCATTTTCCTCGATTTCTATACCTAACTCTGTGCAGGAGGCTCTCCAACATCCTGGCTAGTGGACGGCCATGGAAGAAGAAATGGCGGCTCCCTGGGCTAACCAGACCTGGACCTTGGTACCATTACCTACCGGTCAGACACCTGTTGGGTGTAAATGAGTCTTTGTGATCAAGCATGCCCCTGATTGAACGATTGACCGTCTGAAGGCCCGCCTGGTGGCTCGTGGCTTCACCCAACAGCAAGATCTCGATTATGAGGAAACATTCTCTCCTGTGGCCAAGCTGAACACCGTTCGTGTTCTTCTCTCAGTGGCTATGCATCGCCAATGGCCATTACACCAACTGGACATCAAAAATGCTTTTTTTCGACGGCGACCTTCAGGAATCAGTTTTCATGCAGCAACCGCCCGGGTTTGAGACCACGGGAGAATCCCAAGTTTGTCATCTTAAGAAGTCCATCTATGGTCTCAAACAATCCCCTCGAGCATGGTTTGACAAGTTCAGTAAGGCCGTCCGGCAAGTCGGCTTTACTCGGAGTTCAGCTGACTTCTCACTGTTCACACGTCATCAGGCAACGAGAACTGTTCTTTTGTTGGTTTATGTTGATGATATCTTAATCACTGGAGACGATTCAAAGGGCATCCAAGCAGTCAAACAGCATCTCAGCTCCGTCTTTCAGACCAAGGATCTGGGACATCTTCGTCACTTCCTTGGTCTTGAGGTCGCAAGGCGACCTGATGGACTTGTCATCTCCCAAAGGAAGTACTGCCTGGATCTCCTTCAGGATGCTGGCTACTCGGGATGCAAGCCTACTACTACTCCAATGGATGTAAATCATAAGTTGTGTGCGCATTCTTCTGATACAGACCTTCCTCTTCAAAATCCGGAATACTATCGACGACTGGTTGGAAAATTGATCTATCTAACGATCACAAGACCGGATATTTCCTTCGCTTTTGGGGTGGTCAGCAGGTTTATGCATGCTCCACGAACATCTCACCTTCAAGCTGTTGAGCGTATCCTTGGATACCTTAAAACAGCCCCGGGTCAAGGATTGGTATACAAAACCTCATCCTCTACTCCAACATTGGTTGCGTACTCTGATGCAGACTATGCCGGTTCCTTGGATGATCGCCTGTCAACCAGTGGTTTTTGTACCTATTTTGGAGGTCATCTCGTTACCTAGCGAAGTAAGAAACAAACAGTGGTTGCTCGATCATCAGCTGAAGCAGAATACTGATCGATGACATCTGTTGTCTCTGAGCTTACCTGGCTTGAAAGTCTCCTGGCCGGTCTAGGGGTAAAACTTCTCTCACTTGCCATCCTGTTATTCGACAACCAAGCGACTATACATATTGCGAAGAATCCAGTCTTTCATGAAAGAACGAAACATATTGAAGTAGACTGTAACTTTATTCGGGAGAAAGTCCAAATGAAGAAGATAGAATTGAAGCATGTTCCTGGTACTGAACAAGTGGCTGATATTTTCACAACGGCTCTACCTAGCACCCTATTCTACCAGTGTCTGCCCAAGCTTGGTGCATACGACTTTTACGCTCCAGCTTGCGGGGGAGTGTTGGAAAATCTCATGTAAATAGGCCCATTTATTTGTATTTCTTCTTTTCTCCTCTTTAGTCCCACATCTTGTATAGGACTCTCTTCTCTCTTTCTCCCTCCTATAAATATGTATTCATACATTGTATTTCATTATTGAGATAGTATATACAAGGTTGAGTTTTTCTCTACAATAACAAAGGACACAAACTAGATGATCATCATAATCACCTTTGACCTCTTTCACGCCCTCAATGTCCAGCTTAGGATCAGGTTACAAATCATTAATGTAAACTTCATGCTCACGACCATCGGTCGAATAAAAAATTGGGACAAAATGACGTCGTGGGCACTTTGATGATTTTACATTTGAAGCATCAAAATACTGCAATGCTAGACTTGAATTCAATGATCTCCTTACCATGAAGCAGGTCAGTGGGTGGAGTTGGGGTCTCAGTGGTGGCATGTAGTCAAGGAGGATCTAAGATCCTAACAATGGGGCCAGTGGTAATGCTCGAAGATCTATAAGTAGACTTAATCCCGAATGCCCTTTTTAGAAGTGAGGATTCTAGTCTATGGGCTTTGCTGGACACTTCACTTAAGCCTCCGTAATCGTGTAAATTGAGTTGATTCCCAATAGCATAACAGAGCGGATTCGGATAATGGGACACAATCACATCATCCTCCCCACAAAAATCCAATCTCGATTGTAGTACTAGAAATTCGTTGGTGTAGTTGTCTACCAAAGCCCATATTGACTTTCAAATTCTACCCAAGTGGTTAAGAGGCCAAGCCTAAACTGAAGAGTGTTCACTCTAATTGAATCTACTAAACTAGTACTGGTCCTTTAAGCTTAAAAGTCGCTTACTCTACTTGACGATTCATAGACATTTGTTTCCATGTCATGAATCTCTACATACACTCACACAAATCAAAACAACCCTCTGGCTTTACATGGACCTCAAAATCATCTATATCTGACTTAACTCCAGTATCCCAATAGGGGGGTTACATTGTTCAGGATAAGGGTGTGAAAGGTTTGTGGGTCGAGGTTTTAGGGTTCTTATGTTTAGGGATATGTTGTACTTCCTCTAAGTTTATGATGGATTCTATGTTGTTGACAAATGTGTGTAAGTCATTCATTACACGACCCACGCCACCCATATTAGTGGCAAGTGTCTCGATTGCTTTGATTAAACTGCTCATGCATCGGGTTAAGCTCATGCATCGGGTTAAGTCGCCCACAACACTCTCTAATCGTTTTACTTGCTTGCCCAATTTTAGTATGGAAAAGGAAATCTTCTTTTAATATAAGATATTTTTAAATATTCTTTGTATACAAATTCACTTAAAAACAATATATAAGAATTAGCTTATTATTTTGTTGGCTGCACACAAGAGCTAACATTCAAATGCATGCACGTCATTAAATGATTCATCCGCACGCAAAATAGGTCAATTATAATTGGAAAATGGAAATGGACTAATTCTTGAAAATTAACGGCAAACAAGTAATAATGAAAACTAGCGCAAGCTCTAATTTATTTGACCGTACAACATACACATAAAATTATACTAGCAAAACAAGAGCTAGAGAATGGTGGAAGAGGTTTACGAGAGGTTCATAAATACGGTGCCGGATCCATTACAATCAGATATGTTGGAGGGAATGGAGGCTGTAAGGAGGGAGTAAAAATCAGGCCGTGGACTGAGGGAATGAGCAGGAATTTGGAAGGTTTTCTGGCTCTGTTGATGTATATCAGACAGTGGTATACAATGGTCAAATGCTGGAAGCTGAATCATGGATGGTCTGATGGGAGGTCAGAAAAATAGAGGAGATTGTCTTTTTTTTGGTTTTCCCAGCTTGCCTTGAAGAAGAGGCAGGGGTTTGTTTTATAAAGTTGTATCCATGAATCAAAAAGTTTAATTAACTGATAGCTTGGAATAGAGGTGGCCAATTAAATTTTGGTGCACGTAAAGGGTTTAATTGCTAAATTAATTAAAATGGCAACTAAAGCCAAACGGTCTCTTAAGATTTTATTAAATAATAAAATATTTTATAAAGTATAATTTTCAGAAATTTTATAATACGTAAAGCACTTAATTTTAGTTATTAATTTCATTGCTTGCTCAAGTTCACACTATACCTAATTTGACGAACCACTTCATTCAGGATCTTATTGGACTGTTACTATAATGAGTCATAACAATAAGTGGACGCAATTTGCGTAATATAAAACACATGAGCACTAATAACATACCCAAAAAATAAAAAAGAAACATGCGCAAAACACGCATGATACATATACGAATAAAACATGCATATAAATAAAAACACAATGATGCAACTCAGGTTGCATCACATCTTCTAAACAACTTCATCATTGTTTCAACTTTTATTTGTCTTAGTAAAATTCTCACTGATTAGAACTACAAGATAGGCAAGTAGTTTACACGAAGGTTTCTCATTTCAAATGTTTTTTGTAAGCATCTTGAACACCAGTACAAAAATAATTTAGTCCATGCTAATATTTGGTTTACTGTTGTTGTCATGCAAAAGTATTGTTCAGTCCACAATTGTTTAAAAGACTAGTCAAGTGTTCCTTCATACTTATTTTGAAAGAAGTATTTTAGCGGAGCATATGGAGACCGCCCATGAAACCAAATTGATTCTTTGAAATTGAAGTAATTTTCTTGTCCCATATGTTCTTTATTTTATTCCAAACCTACATTGATTAACTTATAAGCTCGATTCTTTTATAATTAACGTAACACTCAATTTCTTTGCTCTTAAATACCTATGCTATGGTGGTTTATTTGTTTAGTATGCTCCGCTAAAATACTTCTGTATTTTAAAAACTCTCATATAATAATTTTATGAAGTAACATTTCCATCTTTCCTTGATGTCTTCCACTGTAATTGAAACTATACTATCTTTGTGGATCTAACTTGATCAAAGTCTCTTGATCTCTTATATCTTTCCTTAGCTATTTTATTTCTACCCATTTCTCTTGGTACCAATCTCATTACGTAAATTATAAAACCTATAGTTCTTTCTATGCTCAATGTTCTCTTTGCTGTACTTCTGACTTTATTATAATCAATAAGTCTTTGCTGCATTCTATTTTTTTACTTTCTAATATTATATTTCTTTCACTCATTAATCTTTTGTACTTTAATAACTCATCACCTTCTAGATATCTACGTATGATTTATCTGTGTTCTCCTAAAACTTCTATGGAATCTTTTTATTCGAACTTAGAATATTCAAAGTCGCCAACATACAAACACACACATTTGTTTGTGTGCTTGTACCTTCACACGTGCAACTAGAATAAGATCAGTTTCTTTAAATTTAAAAATTCCGTAAAAGATTTCAGAAAATCGCTCAAAAACTAGCAAGACTCCATGGTATCACGAGTTGTACATAATATGTTCTCTTTGCTTCTAACTAAATCACCATAAGACCTTATGGATTTTGGTTCATAGCTATTTCTCCGTAGGATGATCAAGATGAACAATGCTGGTATTCTTTAGTCCGGGATCAAAATATAATCCATGGCAGAGTTAAGTTTTATTGTTGAAATGGGAGATTTTTTTCTTTATCTACATCTGTGTGCCCATCATATTCGACCTCCTTCATTCATCTTGATTTCTTTGTTGTCTGAGTTACTATCTAGTGGTGTTTTGGCTGCTACGCTGGCTGTTTTGTTGTTGTTTTTGTGGATTCTCATGCCTATTTATTAGTAATTTTGGGGGCAGTTGCTGAGGAGTTTTGGTTTTTATTGGGCCTTTGGATACACTTATTATGTCAAGATTTTTTGTATTGGTGATATCTAACCTTTTTTGAGTAGTCAGTCTCCACTTAATCCTAGACAGAAAGATATCATGCTCTGTTTCCGTTAGACTCTATGTTTGCTTCTATACTTCTTACATGCTTTATTGAAGGCTTGATATGCTATTTACTATTTTTCACTAATCTTGTTGCTTTGCTCATTAGTTTGTTTTAGTTTCCTCAATTTATATTTTTAGTCAATCTCAATATGATTCAGGCAATGTTTTATGTTTAATTAGTATCAATGTATTCAAGTCCAACTAAATTTGCGCCAACCTTTGGCTTGACTCAAATAGGAATCTGATTTACTCAACTTCTTAGAATTATTTTGGCTTGCGCTATCTATCCTCATTATATTGTCGTTGATATACAACTAAGTGACTTGAATGGTGCATTAATGGCTTTTCTGCTATGGTTGTCTGTTACGAATAGAGAGATGCACGGACAAAAAGAACAATGATTGCATTAATTTGAACGAGCACGAAAACAATCCAGAGCAAGCTCCGATCAAGACCAAGGAGAACCCAAAATAACTATTACATTCAAGATGCTCCAACTCACAAATCCCCCCCTGTAGATGAGGGAGGGCTCACCTAATATGGCAACATATTTAATTAATAGTAATTAATTAATGAAAATTAATTAATATTAGTCAATCAATTTATAATTAATTGCTAAATCACGATGGTTTTCATATGCGATGTACTGTGGTCCCTGCGAGGAGTAGTCTCTCCAGAGAATGCGTGAGTGTAACATACCATCGCCGTTGAAAATCAACATTGCCCCCAAGATCGAGTTTATATTTTTTGTTGGGATCCTTAAGAATGTGAGGAATGTATAACTTGTGTCGGTGGGATGAAAGGGAGAGAAGATAAAAAATAAAACTGAAAGAGGAGGTAGCTGAAGAAAGGAAAAAAATCCCATTCCAAGAGGGGGTGGCAGCTGGGGGAAGAAAAGTGGTTGTGCTTTTGTTTGTTATGAGAAGAGGAAAAATAAATAAAAGAACGAAAAAGTTGATGTGACAAGACAAGATGCAAAATTAAAGAAAGTGAGAGTGTATGGTGGAGAGTTTTTGGTAGCTAGAGGGTGGTGTGTAGTGGTTGTAAAAAGGACAAAGAAAAAGGGAGAGTTGTGGGTCCCGCGTGGGCAGCTGCTGCAGGGAGAGCTGGGAGAGATGTTGCGGGTTCCATGGGAAAGAAGAAAGAAAAAAGGGGTGTGCAACTCAAGGAGATCAAATGTAGCCGATGAAACGATGCACGCGTCGGGAGATGAATCGATGCACGCGGGGAAGATCGCGGGTGCGATGGAGAGGAGTCGACGAGCCCGACGCGTGAGTTTGTGGAGGTCGTCGTCTGGCTGGACTCTGGAGAGACATGTCAGGACGCATCATCGATTGAGGAGGAGGCGATGTCAGCCCTGGCGGAGGAGTGCAACAGTTGTGAAATGGTTGGAGGCTTCGACATTGATCTACTGGCCCCGTCGAAGGCATTGACAGTCAGGTTGGAGGCCGAGGGAGCTTGGGTGGGATCGGTCTCTTTGTATCAACGACGACATCGTCATTACTGGGCTCAGTCTCCTGCAATGCAGATGTCAGCATGGGCGTGAGGTAAGGATTGCCACTCCAGTGGTCTGTTAACTAAGAGGCGACGGCGAAGGACTATCCCAACGAGCTGCGAGATGTTGTTGACTCGCGTGAAGGGACACAAGGATACTGTCTTGGTCGTCGAGGCGACGTTTAATGACGTTGAGGTGGGTGTCTATCATGGCTCAATCTCCGGCAGATTGGAACAAGCGGATGGGGGCGGTAGGTCAGATCATTGTTATGAATATATAAGATCCACAAACAAGAAGAACAATGATTGCATTAATTTGAACGAGCACTGATACAATCTGGAGCAAGCTCCGGCCAAGACCAAGGAGGCTGGGTCCTCCAAGATCCTTCTCTCCAAGAAGAGCCCAAAATAACTATTACATCCAAGCTACTCCAACTCACAAATCCCTCCCCCTTATATAGATGAGGGAGGGCTCACATAATAAGACAACATATTTAATTAATAGTAATGAATTAATATTAATTAATGTCAATTAATTAATATTAACAAATCAATTAATTGCTAAATCATGCCGGTCTCCATATGCGACGTACGGTGGTCCCGGCGAGGAGTAATCGCTCCGTAGAATGCATGAGGGTAACATTGTTTCAATTTCTTTTATAGGTAACCTCTCAGTTATCCCTTCCTTTTCGTTTTATATCTGCATGGCTGTTTTCCTTTTGCCCTCAGATCTTGTTTTCCTTTAGATTTTTGTATTGGTGGTATATTTGATCTTGATTTCATGATGAGTAATATAGTTGTTAGGCTAATCCTTCTATGCTTTTATGTTTGGATTCACAGTATGTTTCAAGGGACAATACAAAGAGTGAAACTGGAAAGGAAAAATCAACATACACATTAGTGGCAAGGAGAGATGAATGGCGAACTGAGAAATCCGACGACCTTCCATCTGCAAGCATGAAGGAAGAAACTCAAGCAGAAACAGGTTTCAATTCAATATCCAATGATCTTCATTGTCAGTGTTTTTCTCTACAGCTTCATAGATATTATGATGCTTTGGATTTTACCTGACATATTTTTTTGTTAATTAACTATTATTTTTTTTTTGGAAAACATTAAATATGATTTTTGTTTTCTTGCATAAACTTGCTTAAAATTTTACATTTTGTTTTTGAAAATCACTCTTTCATATCATACTAATATATATATATATATACTGTGTATTGGCTAAGTTGATTATTTAGGCTCTATTTGTTTGGGCGTTTTGTTCCTCCGTTTTGGGCTAACGCCGCCGGATGGAGGGTAAACAAATGAACCTCCGGCAGCGTTTGCTCCATTTCCACCCGCCCGCCTTGAGAAACGCCTCAAAAAGCTTCGTTTGGAGCAGTCACCTCCCCCCTCCGGTTCGAACACTCCGTTTCCACCCGCCAGATCGACCCGCCACCGCCGAACCAAATGGAGCCTTAGTAGATTTATGCTGAACGCATTTAGGTACCTATTGATTCATCACTATGATCTGAGTTCTGATATTATTTATCTTTCGTTTAGTGCACCTCTTAGGATCTTTCCTGTGAAAGCTTTTTTGCGAGGGTTCACAGCTTAGCTCACAGTTTTAGAGGTTCCTAGTACCATGTAGTCTTAAGAGTTTGGGCTAGACAGGGTGCTATCTAGATGCATGGTGTCTTGCCAAGCAAGTAATGTTAAAATGAGAGCTTGCCTCTACTTAAGAATCACATATCTACAAGACTACAACAAGTGGCTTCTCATACTTAATCTTCTCTTTTTTTCCCTTTATTGTACACACGGTGCACATTTCCTTTTTTTCAATGTGAACTGTCATTTCTACATGCTATTTTCTATTAAAATTTTGTTAGCGGGGAAGGAAAAGAAGTTTGAGATTGATTGCTCGTTGAACAATAAATGGAAGATACATGGAAAGGAGCTATTCGCCCTTGTTTCCAAAGCCTAGGTGTCTTCGGGAAAAAAAACATAGGAATTAAATGTCCAAAACAGAACCCACCTTCCCCTTACATGGGGTTACATCAAACCCTATCCTAGCCTAGAAGTCCTAAATGCTCCTAATAGGACTATTCAAAATATTTCACGTTTCCTTGTCTATTGTTGCCACCACCCATCTAAAATATACATGCAAGATTGGGAGGCACTTCTTGCTTCGCCTTATGCTGTGGGTCCCATGCTCATCAACACTTTCTTGATAAAATTTACCTTGCCCCTGTGGACAAGGAAAGGAAAGTGCAATAATAACTCATTTGTATTCATTGAGATGGAAGTATCCACTCCACATCAATGAACTATTACATGGTAAAATTGACGACTGTCTAGGTTAACCTAGCGAGAATCAAGCATGGCTTTGGGCTAGGAGGAGTATGTTTCTTTAGAGTCCAGGCTTTCAAGTAGTGACTCTTCCATGAGGTGTTTCTACTATCCTTTTGAACTAAGAAACATGAAAGACCAGGTGAATAAATCTTTTGGATGGTTTCTCCAAGACTAGGAACGATCCAATGAAATGGGTGCTCAAGTAAGAACTCAGTCGAGCGGTAGTCTAAAACTTGCAATGGTGTTGATACTTTACAGAAATCATGACTTTTGTAGTAGAAACCACACCTCGACAATGTTTATTTGCATAATTACTCATATGTTGTTGGCGAAAAGCTCGACTAAGATGGTTTGGCCATGTACAAAGGAGACCATTAGAGGCACCTGTTAGGTGTTGTGAGAATCTAGTCACTAGGCATGTTAAACAAGGGAGGGGTAGAATAATAAAGACTTGGAATGAAACTATATGGAAAGACATGATGTACTTAGGCATTAGTGAGTTATGACAAAAGATAGGGCACAATGGAGACAAAGAATCCATATAGCCGACCCCACAATAGTGGGATAAAGGCTCGAGTGTTGTTGTTGTACTCATATGTTGTTGGCCACGCTGCAAGTTGAATTTGAACTAAGATGGTTTGGCCATGTACAAAGGAGACCATTAAAGGCATCTGTTAGGCGTTGTGAGAGTCTAGTCACTAAGCATGTTAAACGAGGGAGGGGCAGAATAAAAAAGACTTGGAATGAAACTATAAGGAAAGACGTGATGTACTTAGGCATTAGTGAGATTATGACTAAAGATTGGGCACAATGACGACAAAGAATCCATATAGCCGACCCCACAATAGTGGGATAAAGGCTTGAGTGTTGTTGTTGTACTTATATGTTGTTGGCCTGCAAGTTGAATTTGAACTAACGGTGGGTCTCATCACGATCTAACAGGTTGGAGCTAAAGTCATCACTCAACACTTTTTTGGCATATAATGTGAAATATGTGGTGGTGAGTGCTTGTAAATGATCTGTTGGATGTGTTGTACAAACATTTGGCCCAAGATTGCCAAGTCGACTAGTGGAGGGGTTGGTCGAATGTAAGGCACTGCAAATACATCTCGGGGCTACTGCTGAGGACCCTCCGTTTTCCTATCGATTTGGTGTTGGTATACCAAACTCAATCGGAGATTGATGCCATGAATTTTGAAAGACACATGCCAAAATGACCTCATGGAGATATGGCCATGGTTACTCGCTGCTGAATGTGTGAATCCATGCAAACAAAAGATCTCCTGAACAAATAGCGTGCCGCTGACATGATCGTATGTGGGTGGTAGAGGGCCACAACGTTAGCATACTTGGAGTGGCGATCCACCACAATTCGATCAAAACCATGATATTTAGGGAGTCACAAAATGAAGTCCATAGAGGTGTCCTACCAGATTGTTTCAAGTATTAGTAGATGTTGGAACAATCCTACGGGGTCCACAATATCATACTTGGTCTTCTGGCTTGTCAAACATAAATTTATGAACACTCTTCATCTTGTTGTGCTAGAAGAGTGAAGGCTAAACGTTGAAATATGTGAAGTGCTCTCACTTGACCATTTGACGCGATAGAGTGAAACTCATGTAACAAACGAGGAGCCCAATCTGAGGAGTCGTACCTCGTACACTAAAAACATGTCCTCACAATGTAAGCAACCCCCAAACGGAAGGACAAATATGCAGGGAAGTCGGCAATGATTCCCGAGTAATAGTGGTCGTGATCAACTTCAGTCGGAATGATGTTCGGATCAAGCCATCATGGGTGTTAGATCGCGTAGAGACTTTTTCCCTCACATAGGAGAGGGAGTCAACTACAAAACTTTAATTGTCGGGCTTGTACTCAATAAAGAAATTGTAGCCGAGGATCTTGGCAATCCACAATGTTGATTCGACGTGATCTTCTCCAATAGGTACCAAATATTATGATGATCAATACAACTGATGAGTTGATCAAGGAGGTAGAGTCACCAATAATGGACAAGGACCAATGTTCACAGCTCCTTGCCTTAGATTGTTTTTGGTGGGGCCTTGACAAACCATGATTTGTTGTTATAAGTGATCTGTACCTAATCCCAACCTCAGATCGCACTCCACCACAAAAGACTCAATGATACCTGTCATAACAAACACATAGGCTGTTACCAAGCCTATTGGGGGCAAAGAATATGGCGTAGGTTTTTTCCAACAGAAAGTGAATCCTGAGTCCTTGCAGAGCAATGTGGTAAGAGAGCATGCAAGTTTGCCATGATGGTGGATGAACTTCTTGTTGTAGCCAGCAAGTTCAAGAATATTGCAAACCGTGTCTGGACATGCGTGGGCCACTAAGTTTGCTAAAACATTGGTGAGGTCCATTGCCGCCTCATTCGCTGAAATGATGTGCTTCAGGTAGGTGATCTTTGGTTGACCAAAAAACACTTCTCGTTGACACAACTTGTGACAAACGAAGAAATCCAGTATCATCCGCAAGTGGTTGACATGGTCTTGCCAAGAGGAGCTATATTGAAGAATGCCATAAAAAACTAGCATGAAATTAGGAAGATGCTGGTGGAGATGCCGTTCATAGTGGACTGAAAAGTAGCATGACTGCTGTAACCCGTAGGGCATGACCAATAACTCAAAGTGTCCAACATGATGCTGGCTTGTCCACATCCTCATGATGAACTTTGATCCGACGATTGCCAATGCACAAATGAGGAGTTCAATCTGAGGAGTCGTATACCACACGGTTGTCCTTGAAATGTAAGCGACCCCCAAACAACCAGAAGGACAAATATGCAGCTAGTTCCTCCTAGAAGTTAGCAATGATGGTCTTGTAATATTGGTCGTGATCAACTTCGTTACGAATGACATTCATATCAAAGCCATCATGGGTGTTAGATCGCGTAGAGAGTCTTTCTCCCTCACATAGGAGAGGAAATCAACTACAAAACTTGAAATGTTGGCTTTGTACTCACTAAAGAAATTGTAATTGTAGGATCTTGGCAATCTACAATGTTGATCCGACGTGGTGATCTTCTGGTCCAATAGGTACCACATTGTGATGGTGATCTTCTGCTCCAATAGGTACCACATATTGTGATGATCAATACACCTAATGAATTGATCAAGGAGGTATAGTCGTCAATAGTGGACAAGAAGGACCAATGTTCGCAGCTCCTTGCCTTTGATTTCACGATGATTTGTTGATGTAAGTGATTTGTAAACTCACTTGCATTAATATGTCCCCAATCCCAACCTCTACGCATCACACTCCACCAAAAAAGACTCATTGATACCTGTCATAACAAACACATGGGATGTTACCAAGCACGCCCGTGATCGCGTGGATGAACCTCTGGTCGTAGCTATCAAATCCAAGAAAGTCACCAACCACATGGACACCAACGCGGGCCACTAATTTTTCCGAAATATTGGTGATGTCATTGCCGCCTCATCCCCCGAAATGGCGTGCCCCAGGTTGGTGATCTTTAATTGACCGAAAGGCAATTCTTGTTAACACAACTTGTGACTAATGAAGAAATCTTGTATCGTCTGCAAGTGATTGACATGGTCCTGCCATGATGAGCTAAATATAAGAATGCCATACAAAACTAGAATGAACTTAAGAAGATGATGGTTGAGATGTCATTTGATAGGAAGGAGGAAGGGAGAGAGAGATCTAGAGAGAAGAAGACTAAGGGGATTTAGGGTTAGAAGAGGAGGGAGAGAATACCTTGATAATCAATTCCATAATCCCTCCATGAGAGCAGCCCCGGGTAAATATACCCGGACCAAAGAGGGGCCGGCCGGCCCCTCCAGTTGGGGCTGAACCCAATTGGTTCAGCCCCGACCTGCCGGTTCACTGGTTGGGGGCTGAACTGGTTGGTTCAGCCCCGTTGGTCGCCGCTCCCTTGCATCGCCGAACATAATGACCCCCCGTGAAGCGTAGCGGGGGCGTAACATTCCCCTTCCCATCAAGGAACAGCTTGTCCTCAAGGTGGTAGTCGGGGTAGAGCTCCTTGAAGTCCAAGAAATCCACCCAAGAAGTGTGCGCCGTCGAAAAATTCTTCCACTTGACTAAGAGTTCCGGCCGATACTCCGTGCCCCGATTCTTCCATTTAACCATTAACACATCCTCCGGCAGTGGCCGCAGTTCGCCCGCAGCAGTAACCTCAGGCAGAAGAGTACTCGGTTGTGTACATTGGCACCCACTTTCCTCTTGAGCAAAGACACATGAAAGGTTGGGTGAATGCGGGATCCCTCCGGCAAAGCTAACTTGTAAGCCACCGGCCCCACCCTGCTGAGTATACGAAAGGGGCCATAATATCGAGGAAAAAGCTTCTGATTGCCCTGAAGAGCAACTGATAACTATCTGTAAGGTTGGAGCTTGAGGAAAACTTCATCTCCCACCGCGAACTCCCATTCCTTGTGGTGTTTGTCTGCCTGCATCTTCATACGGTCCTGAGCTAGGCGGAGGTTCTCTCGGAGGGTTGCCAACATACTATCCCGATCACGAAGAGCGCGGTCGACCGCCGGCAGGGCGGTGCTGCCTGGCTCATAGCTACCCAAGGTCGGGGGAGGGCGCCCATAAACAATCTTAAACGGCGTCATCCGGCTGGCAGAGTGATATGAGATGTTGTAGCAATATTCGGCCCAATGTAACCACTTCGGCCAAGTCCGAGGCTCATCCATAACAAAACAGCGTAAATATGTCTCGACACCCCTGTTGAGAACCTCCGTCAGACCATCCGACTTAGGGTGATGTGCCGTGCTAAACTGTAAACATGTACCCTGTAACCGGAAAAGTTCCCGCCAGAAACTGCTCACAAAAGTAGGATCTCGATGAGAAATAATGGCACGAGGAAGGCCATGTAAGTGGACAATCTCCCGAGCAAAAAAGTGCGGCGACCGACTCGCCCGTGTATGGATGACTGAGAACCAGGAAATGCCCGTACTTGGATAGTTTATCCACCACCACCAAAATCACCGATTTCCCTTTGGACTTAGGCAGCCCGTCAATGAAGTCCATGAAAACCGTGTCCCAAATCTGCTGTGGAATCGCCAGAGGAACCAATAGTCTGGCCGGGGATGCAGTCCCGTACTTCTGACGCTGGCAGATCTCACACTGCCGCACGAACTACTGTATGTCCCGGCGCATGCCGACCCAAAAGACATTCGCTCGCGCCCTCTGAAGGGTCCGGAGCACCCCCGGATGGCCATCCATCAGGGAAGAGTGAAACTCGTGCATCATAACCGTTTTCCTTGCTGAGTCGGGGGGCAAAACCGCTTTTCCCTCATAGTACAGCCGACCATTCTGAAGATGATAACCGGGAGCTACCGTCTCTCCCCGCTGCAAAGCCTCCACCAAGGGACGTAAAGTAGCCGTACGCATGACCTCCTCATAAATATCATCTAATGAATCCACCAACGACCCAAAAATGTGAGTGATATTACCCTCCGGTAGGCGAGAAAGGGCATCCGCTACCACGTTATCCTTACCCCTTCGATACTCAATCTCGTAGTCATAGCCGAGAAGCTTAGTAACCCACTTCTGCTGTAGAGGAGAAGAGACCCTTTGGTCCAAGAAATGTTTCAAGCTTTGGTGGTCGGTGCGGATTTTAAAATGCCGACCCAATAAATATGACCGCCACATCGCCACAACATGAATGATAGCCAACATCTCCTTCTCATAGGTGGAGAGAGAGACCCAAGGTGCGGGGGGCCAACACCTTGCTGTAGAAAGCTAACGACCTCCCTTCCTGCATCAGAACTGCCCCTATGCCAACACCAGAGGCATCCGTCTCCAACACAAATGCCTTTGTGAAATCCGGTAATGCAAGAACCGGAGTGGTGGTCATGGCCTGCTTAAGAGCCTGAAAAGCTGCCTCCGCTTCCTCAGTCCAAGAAAAGGAATCCTTCTGCAGCAGCTGAGTCAAAGGACGAGCTATCTTCCCATAATATCGTACGAATCGCCTGTAGTACCCTGTAAGTCCCAGAAATCCCCGCAAAGCATGGACTGTGACGGGCCGCGGCCATGACTGCATACTTTGAATCTTCCTTGGGTCGGCCCTGACGCCCTGGCCGGAGACCAAGTGTCCCAAGTACTCCACCTCCTCCTGACCGAAGGAGCATTTGGAACGGTTGGCGTAAAGCCGGTGACAACGTAGTATGGCCAATACCTGCTCAACATGACCCACATGGTCCTCCCAATTGGCGTTGTAAATCAGAATGTCATCAAAGAAAATCAGCACGAATTTCCGCAGGAGCTCGCGGAAGGTCTCATTCATGTTCGCCTGAAAAGTGGTGGGACCGCCAGTCAGCCCATTGGCCATGACTAAGAACTCGTAATGGCCATCATGAGTCCGGAAGGCCGTCTTATGGATGTCCTCCTGTGCCATCAGAATCTGGTAATAGCCTGAACGTAGATCGAGCTTGGTGAACCGTCGTGCGCCATGTAGCTCGTCTAGTAACTCTTCCACGACAGGAATCAGAAAGCTGTCCTTTACCGTGGCGCTGTTCAGGGCCCGGTAATCCACACAAAATCTCCATGACCCATCTTTCTTCTTTACCAAGATGACGAGGGCTGAAAATGAACTCGTACTCGACCGAATGATGCCCGCCTCCAACATCTCGCGGACGCTACGCTCAATCTCTGCCTTCTGAATATGTGGGTAGCGATATGGCCGAATATTAGGGGGCTCGGCGCCCGCCTTAAGATGAATATGATGATCTCTGAATCGAGGTGGTGGTAATGTGCGTGGTTCCTGGAAAACATCAGAATATTCCATCAGAAGAGACTGTAACTGAATTGGTACCTCCGAATGTATTGTGTCGGCCGTTGGGACTTCCCTAAGGACGGCCATCACCCTTCCTTCCTCGCCCAAGCGCTGCATGCTCCGAAGATAAATCTCCTTCACTTGCGAAGAGATGATATCCTTCAAACAGAACTGTTTTCCCCCGTGGAGAAACTCCATAGTCATGTGCTCTCAGTCGAACGTTACCCTCCGCAACTGACGTAGCCACTGTACTCCCAAGACCATATCCGAGCCCCAGATGGGTAACAGGTAGACGTCGGTACACCCTCTATAGCCCTGCATCCGTAGCTCCACACCCTTCAGCACCCATTCGCATTGCAGCTTGCTGCCATCCGCCACCATAACATGGAAGGCAGCCCCCTTATCGATCACATGATCCACTCGTTGTGCCACCTCTGGATGAATAAAATTGTGGGTGCTCTCACTGTCCACCAAAACAGTCACCTTCTCACGGGCAATCCGTCCCGCGAGCGGAGGAGGGGCGCACCCCTCGAGAGCGTGTATGGAAACTCCGAACTCGGTCAAGGCCAAGTCCACCTCCAACTCCTCGTCCGGAGCCGGCTTTTCTTCCACATCCTCATGCAGCATAAAAACCTGTATCTTTTCGCACTTGTGGGCCGACACGAATTTCTCATCGCAGTTAAAACATAACCCCTTTTCCTTCCGAGCGGCCAGCTCACTCGACGAAAGCCGCGTCACTGTTGGCTTGCTACCCGTTGGTGGATCCTGCCGTGCTACTGCTACGGCCGCCGACGGCTTACCCGTGGCCCGGGTTCTCTGCCTGTTGACCGCTCCTCCTGAATGCGGGCTAAACTGATGGCGTGGTTCAAGCTGCGTGACATATAAGCATGAACCTCATCGCGCAATTGCTCCTTCAGCCCCGAGACAAAACAACTCAGCAGTGTCCTCTCCTCCCAATGTACCCGGTTGGCCAACTTCTCAAACTCTGTCCGGTACTCAGTTACTGTCCCCTTCTGTCGCAATTTCTGCAGTAGCGCCTCAAAATCTTCGTACTCCGGGTGCCCGAACCAGGCGGTGAACCCTTCCACAAAATCAGTCCATCACACATAATCTCTACCTCTTAGGAACCACCGAGTTCACTGAAATGCGTCGTCCTCCAGATGGAACGACGTTAATTGCACCCACTGCGCCTCCGGGACCTCCTGGTAACTGAAGAACAATTCCACCTTCTGAACCCATTCCAGAGCATCCCCCCTTTTAACTTGGGGAAGTTCATTCGTGTCAACTTGGGTGGCATGTACGCTCGAGGTCTCGCTTGCCCTTGCCAGCCCTGCCCGTGCCATGCCTGATGTCCCGGACCCATATGACCCTCGTACCCTCCTGCGTGGCCCCGAGGTGGCTGAACCGAATGAGGAACGTGTTGACCGGCCCATGGAACGTGGCCTTCGTACCCAACGGGAGGAACGCCGCCTCGCGGGTTAGGAAGAAGGCCTCCCGTACCTCCTGTAGCCCTCACAGCTGCTCCCGGCCCCCATCAGCACGCTGCCACGGCTGTCGGCCCCAATCCCCAAGAACAGGCCCGCTGGAACCCCCGCCTGGATGCCAGGAAGGTGCGCCTTCTCCCTGCGCGGCCGAACCAGGCGGAAAGCCTTCCGCTGCCGCCGTCCAAGCTCCCGCCGGAACCCCCTCCTGGACGCAGTCGCCAGAGGTACCGCAGGGTCGGGACGACCCCACGCCAGCCCCGCCGGCCGCCGATGCCACTCCGGTGCCCGCACGACCCAGATCGGCCGTTCCCGACAGATCGACGGACCGATCGGGTCTTCCGCCGCTCGATCCTTCATCGCACGTGCCTTTCCCTTTCAACAGCGCCTTGAGTTCCTCCATACGAGCATCCAGATGCTCCTCCAGCCGCTGCGAAGACACGCACATCTCTTCCTCGATCGCGGCTACTGAATCCGCCAAACCACCGTAGTTTTCCTCCAAGGTTTCCAAACGGGAAAGCTCTTCTTGTGTCCGCGTGGTCACCATCGTCGGAGAACCAAACCTCTGATACCAAATGATAGGAAGGAGAAAGGGAGAGGGAGATCTAGAGAGAAGAAGACTAAGTGGATTTAGGGTTAGAAGAGGAGGGAGAGAATACCTTGATAATCAATTCCATAATCCCTCCATGAGAGCAGCCCCGGGTAAATATACCCGGGCCAAAGAGGGGCCGGCCGGCCCCTCCAGTTGGGGATGAACCCAATTGGTTCAGCCCCGTCCGGCCGGTTCACTGGTTGGGGGCTGAACCGGTTGGTTCAGCCCCGTTGGTCGCCGCTCCCTTGCACCGCCGAACATAATGACGCCCCGTGAAGCGTAGCGGGGGTGTAACATCATTCATAGTGGACTGAAAATTAGCATGACTGCTGGTAGCCCGAAGGGCATGGCCAATAACTCATATTGTCCTGTTATTGGCTTGTTCACACACTCATTATGAACTTTGGTCTGATGATAGCCAATGCACAGATCGTTTTTGAAAATGATTCTGTCCACACAATTGGTTCAACAATTCATTAATAATCAGAATTGTTTTGATTTGGGGTGGTTGCCATGTTAAATTCACAATACTCGATACAAATATTCCCACTATTGTCCTTTTTTCGTACCAACAACATTGTTCTAGAGAAAGGACTCACACTAAGCTGAATAATATTGCACACCAATATCTTAAATACTGATCGCTCATTCTTATCCTTTTGTGCATTGTTGTGGTGATAAATGTTGGATCTTATGACGCCCTTGGAAGGAGGGGGGTGAATAAGAGATTTATGAAATTTTAAATTTTTAATAAAACTATCAGAGTTTATTAATGACGTTTCAAAATATTTTATAGAAATTTTAATTTAATAATTTTAAAAAGATTATATTGGATATTAATTATAGAAAGTGTAGGAATTCAATATTTATTCATTACTGTCAGCGGTAAGTTTTACCGTCAGACGCTAGCTCATAAATATTTAATTCAAGAGTTTCTTTCTTATAAAAACGAATCTTCCAATATATTTTGCAATACGACTTTTGAAGAATATTTTTCAAAATATTGATGACATGAAAATAAATTAAGATTATGAGATAGAGAAACACAATTTTATTTCATCAAAAATATAATACATAAATGTTTGATTTCTATAGCGCTAGAAACCGAGGCAAAATATGAAAATTTCTTTTTTATGCTTTGTCGGTCTTTCTCCCAAGAATCGGTTGGCTATAGCCTATCTTACCCCAGATACACTCTGTAGCCTCCCCTAGATCTAACCTTGACCTAGTCGCTACACACAAGACGACGAATTTTTTCCTAAGCCACATAAGGACCTAGTTGCCACAAACAATGCGAATTTTCTACGGAATCCTTCCCAGAATCCGACGTTCTCCTCGAACGATTTCTCCAAACCCGTTACAAAAAGTGAAAATAAAAGATTACAAATTATATAAAAAGTAAGAGTAACTCCCCTAGGATTTCTGAAGATGAAGACGAAGGCAATGTAGGCGTTGATGTTCTTTGTGCATTCGACCTTCGTGAAAAATGGGCGTTGTAGTCCTTTAAAATCCTCTTTCAATCTTTGTGTTCGCCCAAGAGAATTCTCTCAATCTTTGGAGACGAACCTCTCTCAAAATATTCGGAGTTCTGGCTTTGGTGGAGGAGCGATACAAGATTCTGGAGATGTCCTCTTGATCCCACGAATTCACATCTTATTATAGACATATCGCTGTTGCCAGCAATATCTAACTATCGCAGACTGTTTCTCCTTGTGCTGCCACGTGTTCCACGTTGAGGTGATTGTGCCGGGCAAAATAATGGACTTTGAGATATTGCGGGCGATAGCTCACAATCGCCTGACGATAACTCACTATTGCCTGGCGATATTGCAAGTCATGCACGCCATCTTGGATCGTACGGGACATTGCTGCCGTAAGTCTGACATCATCCGAGCTATCGCCAACGATATCTAACTATCGCCCGCAATAGTTCTTTTTAATTTGTCCTTTTCAGATTGTAGATGACATTGTTCTCATTTCCAAAGGGGGTGACACGTTCCGTAACTCTTCCTGGACTGAAAATTATGGCCGTTTGAAATTCAGCAATCAACACTCGCTTTTTTGCTGTTTCTAAAGTGTACATGCCTCGGGTCACACACATGGATGATGCCTTGTCTCCTCATTCAACTTGTATAACCTGCATACTATAAACATACAAAAGACTAGATCAAATACATCACGATATTTGTTATTCTCAATCAAGAGATGCAGAACGTATGCTCCAACTCTACCTATATGAGAAATTATTGAGTTTAAGAAGATTTGTGTTTATAGATAAGTGCGGTAAAAGATATGCATGAATAACATGTTTATAACGTGATAAATTTAGTGTAATAATGCATACTCTTCCTATATGAATGCTCTCTTACATAAGTGTTCCCTATATATTTTACTCCTAAATATAATAGCTAGTTCACTAGATTTCTCAATTTATTTCTCCCCCTTTTGTTATTAACAAAAGTGGGTAGAGATGAGTGTATAGGTGTGAGATTTACTTGAGCCTATCCATGTGTGCTGTATAATAATCACTGCTTGCGGCATTTATTTTTTGGACTAACTCATGAAGCGTATGAAAATGATAAGCAAATTTATGCAAATGATGTGAATGATGCAAAACAGACGATGCACTCGAATCATGCAACATGGAAACGTCATGTACTATATGAGAATATCCATGCAAGTCATGCATAAGATGCAAATGAATGGTGATCGATACGACAAACTGACTAAATGCATATGCTATATAACAGTGAAAATCCCTAAGGATGAGTGGCTTATCTGAAGGCTCTTTGGGTGGGGTGTAAAAAAACTTATTGAGTGTACGGAGACCACCCAACTGACTGACTGAGACATCGACAATGAGTTGCAGAATCAGGATTTGCCAAATGTCCCATAAGGGTTGTACATCATCCGAAGGCTCACCGGGTGGTCGATAGAAAAATTCGGTGTGAGTAACGTTATCAACCGAAAAAACGTCGTAGATGGTGACAAAAGAGCGTGTTGTATGGGTGTGATGGGTACCTCTCAACGGATAAAGTCTGTCAGGTGGCTTACCAGGGGTGTATACTAAAAGTCATCGTGTACGTGATGATCACTGTTGTGGAGACATGACCCATCACTATAGTGCATGCCTTTCAGGAGGGGAAGCTCGTCAAATGAACCTCTCAGGGACTTAATCTCGGGAGGTCAACAATGGCATGATGGCCCTCCAAGAGGAGAGCACCAACACTGGCAATGTCCATAGGAACAAGTAGGACATCCACAATAAAATCATTGATAGCTCCATGACTCTTGGTCGTGTCGTGGCTCGATATAATGCTAAGAGGGGAGCGGGAAGGGCCCATACTCAAGTGAGTGTCAATCGGTACCGTGTCGAGGGCTGTTTCTCTAATCGAAAGGTACACTAAGTCTAAGTGAGGTGTGGAGGATGTACATAGCATCACAGGGTCACTCATCCTCGCTCTCACGACCACGCTCACTAGCCATACTAATATCGCTCTTCATCTGTATCATAGGGTCATGATCAGATTCAACCTCAAGATCACATGAGCACCGAGTCTCGTCAAAATGAGAAGTATCAAAATCAGGTGTCAGGTCTCTCATGTCGGTGGGAGCATTACTCGACCCATCTGTGGCTTGACTTAAACCCTTAAACTTTCTTTCATGGATTCTTATTAAGGAATTCGATATGTGAGCCAAATTAACATCCAAACGATCAAATTGGTCAAGAACTAACCGTTGAAATTCGGCCTCAGGTATCTCTGTTTGCGGAATACTATGAGGGTCTTGACATGTGATGTGATACTGACGATGGTGAACTTTATAGGGCTCTTGAGGGTCATCTAGACTGTCGTTCCTAACATATTCAGATCGTTCTCGTAGGTGTACGTGAGTCCTACGATTGTGCAGTGGTGGTCGTGCATATACATATTCAGATTCCTCAACTAGAGGAGATGCGTAGCGGAGATGATCGGAACGATACTCAACTCTACCATCATAATGTCGTGGAGAGGTGTAGCGATGATATCGTGAGGTCCTCTCGTCGTGGTGGTCATATCTAGCATAATGGAATCCTCTCGATGGTTCGACCCGATCCCTGGAAGTTGTGTGCTTCGCGGGAGAATAATCATCGTAATAATAAGGGTGCATCTCAGGTGAAGGTGAGGGATATCGATAATAGTATGACATAGGACAACCTATAGACCCAATAATTGCGTGTTAACATAAAGCCCGAACCTGACTTTGATACCAATCTGACGCAGCATAAGTCTACAGGTTGGGGACAACCGATGCCCTAACTCAAAATGCAATGCAATGGAATACACGGCACTTGCAAATGAAGTTACGGTCAATTCTAAAACGACATAAAAGTATGCACGCGTTCCAATATAATGCGACTACAATGCAAGTGCAAATGAATTAGTGCAATAGCAATTTAATTTTAGCCACAAACAATTAATTATGATAAAGATTTCAAACAACTACACAGTTCACAAAATTTAATTAGAAATAGCAAGTTAAAATCCACAACTAATGGAGGCGCAATTAATTTAAGCGCACAACGAATAGGGGCTGCAAATCACGAGATATCACAATACTAAAGCAAATGTAAGGTAGCATCCAACAAAACATGTGTCCAAATACACAATAATAGAAAACAGTAATTCCAAATAGCGAATATGTATGTATATAACACTTTTTTATTTGTCTGGTCTGTATATAGTAATGGTTTGCATATAACAAATATGTTTATTCTAGATGTTTGATATTCTCATCTCCATTTCTTAAAGTGAATGTTAAAAACTCTTATCATTTAAAGATTCTGCTTAAATCATCATCATTAATAGCCTTAACCAAGTATTTGGCAGGCTTACGAATGCACATTTTTAGCCTTAATCAAGTATTTTTGCCCGACTTCATGAATTCACACTTTTCATTAACTTAAATGTCATTCATCTATTTTACCTTAAGTATCTACTTGTCTAATTGATGCATTTTCTATTGTTTGCATGTCTAACTTTATTTTTATCATCTTTGATTGATGTCAGTTCATTTATGTCTCTTTTATAATCATTCATTAATATAACCTTTCTAGTATTGCCACTCATTCATGTTAATATTCTCACTTCTACCGCATTTAATTTATGTCAACAAATGATTTTTTTCTTTTAATTCTTGAAACTATTCGACATCTTAGTCCGAATTCTGGTTTTATAAAATTTACCTTTTACTATTCATTGTATCATTTTATTGCATAGTTTTACATAGACATCTATCCAATTGAATCACCATATTCCCATTCTTCAGAATAATTTATCCAAGACACTTATACTAATCACACCTCAGTATCTCTTTATCTTATAGAATTATACTGATAATTGTTTATATCACTTGACTACATTTATCGTGTACTTGTGGTTTTGAGAACCGGACCGAACAATTAAAAAATCCAGTATTTCAAGTCATTCACGTGCAGATCTGTTATGATGGATTAAATATTAGAAATATTTATTATTATTTATAGTATATCTAATACAAAATATATAAATGTTTTAGTAAGAAAATATATTTCAAGAATATCTACAAATTGTAATTAATATTTAGTTAAAATAAGTATTAAAATAACAAGTATTTGTAGAAAAACTATAATATTTACTATTTGTAATAAATGAAAATATTAAACATTTTTTTATCCATTCAAAGCCCATCGTGCATTAAAATATCTATGTTGTATCTCCCCAAAAATGAAATAAAAAATCACTCTTTTAACATTTAAATCAATGTAAACCTATCAAGCACATATACATCTTCAAAAGCAGCGTACCCGTACCGGATACGTATCCGGTACCGGTACGTACCCGATACTCTACGGATACACCTATGTGGACACACTTGGACTTAGCACATCATTATACATATTGTGATAGGAGTCTATTTTTCTAGAGTAAGTGAAAGTTGGCTCTATTGTATGAAGCGTTGATACATATTGTGATATCTTGCTTCCATCGGGCGCAACAAGGAAATAAAACATTGCGGGGCGCTGCTTCTCATAACCGAGCACCACTTTCGCTAAAAATGACAGGCACGCCTCCTGGTGGGCATGAGTCATAATGAACCGCTCGGTTCACTGCTTCTCTTCACCAAATAACTTTAATAATGAATAATCTAATAGGCTCATATTAATATTTATTAGCTTATTGGCACAACAATTTTTCTATTTGTAATCCCATTATTTCATATTCACTTTTCTTCATACCTCTTTCTACTATGGTCACCCCCAAATGTAATAATTTAAGTGTACACAAAATTGTTCGTAAACTATTGTAGGTTATATTTAAATCTCATTAACATACATATTCGTTACAACGTCACATTTGCATATCTTGCACGATAAAATTTTCACCAAACTCTGAACTAATTATATTTTCTTTTCATATTGAGATTTGAGTCGTTACAACAAGTACATGTATTGAACGTGTTGATACAACGCAAACTATTAAAAAAAACGGCTAGCTTATCTCAAGACTAACCGAAGATTGAAGTTGTTGATCTCCAACATTGAATTTGATCACCAATAATGAAGAAGAAAATAAGACTGATGAGTAGACTTAAGTTTAATTTTTTCTCTTTTTGTTAAATATATAAGTTGTTAAATTTTGTAATATTTACGAATGCTTAATGTTTGAAAACTTTATGTTATGTTGCATTAATTTGTGGACTTATACTTCAAGTTATGATTTATGTTTGATGTTTCGATGTTTGGAGAACTGTTTATTGCACTTGTGATATATATATATAATATTTGTTATAACGTAGCATGCCGTACCCGGATCCTTGATCTTTATTTTTTGTCGTATCGCCGTATTGGGTACGTATCTTTCCCCATACCTGTACCGGTATCGGTGTTTCCTATGACCGATATCGAATCGAGTTCGAGTGATTTTGGCTCGGCTCGAAATCAAAATTTTCGACTCGAACTCGGCTCGAAATCGAAATTGATTTTGAGTCGAGTTGGTTCGACTCGAAATGGCTCGATTACGAGTCGACTCGAAATCGAATCGAGTCGCCTCGAAATCGAATCGAGTCGGCTCGAAATTGAGCAATTTTCCTCTTTATTTCTAGTTGGCTCAAAATTAAATTGGACAACCTATAAATTAGCAAATGAAACACTTAAAAGTCTTCATTCTTTTTATTTATGTTTAAATTTTATTATTTTTAATTTTAAAATAATGATATATTAATAAACACACAATATTTTTAATTAATTCGAGTTGATTCAAATCATATTTCGAGCGATTCAAGGCTGGCTCGAAATCGACTCGAAATCAGATTCAAGTGAAATTGAATCAACTCAAATTGAGTTGAATCAATTTTAACCGATTCCGATTCGGCTCAATTTTCAAGCGACTTTTGAGTTTCGAATAATATGCTCAGCCCTAGTGTTTCCTAAATGTAAACACAAAATAAACAAATTTGGATCAATGCTGAGTTCTTGTAACATTTATATAAGCAAGCAATTTAATGGAAAAAAATAATTGGTAAGAAAGGAGCAGTGTTCCAACAAACATGCAAAGCACTAACGCTAGAATCAGACTAATTTGGAGCTTGACAAACTGATTTGGATAAAGTGTTGTGGTATTTGAAGCATGAATCATTTACTTGGGAACAAATTTGCGGGCTTTAATCACAATGTATTCATGCATTTTTTGAATTTTCTAATTATCTTAATGAAAATTAATTGGAACAAGTGTCTGGGTGTTGCAACTTCTCAATAAGTACAAATCTTTTATTTCTCTTTTTAAAGGTTACATGTCATGACTCAACAATTATATTTGAAGTTTTAAAATATCCAAAAGTATCATTATATTATGTATTATGCACAAAAGCACATCAAATATGATGATAGAACCGTAGAAGTGAGTAACATTTTAGCAAACACATGAAGCTTACAGAGAGTAAAAAAGTAAAATGAATGCTAAAATTAAAATGAGCAAAAAAAACAATAGCGAGCCAAAAGCAGAGATTAAAGAGTTAACATCTTTTAAAACACTTATCGGGGAGATGTGATTGAAATGAAGAGCCATCAAACAGAGACGTGAGTTAAATGGAGAGCCATCAAAAAGAGATGGATGGAGAGCCATCAAAAAGAGATGGAGGTGACGAGTTTTTGGAGATGAGTACTGTGAATAGTCGAGATCTAGTTGGAAATTTGGATGGGAGCCAGCAAGTGATGAGTGTTCATATCGGTTCTAGATGGATGAAGAAAGTGAGTTTTCATATTGTGCCAAAAGCTGGGGAATTTTCCAAAGTAATGACCCTTTAATCTGCTCCCAATTGAAGATCAATGTCTATGCTAAGAACCACTTTGTTAACAGAAATCCTACAAGATCAATCCAACAGTTTGACCAGTTCCTAAACTGTTATTTCCTATGCTACTTTTGGGATTGGAAGAGATTGGGGGCAGACCAGCTCTAAATTTCCCAGTCAAGAACTACCAGGAAATTGGCAAAAATCGGTTAGGCGACCACTTGATCAGACAGCAACAATTTTGACTGGCTGGGTAGTTCTCAGCATAGCCGTCTCTGTCGGCATTGAGTTTGGGATCATTACTTTGATAAATTATTTGGCCTTCATCCTGAACTAAAAACACTTATTTCTTGCTTCCTCTCAAATCAATAGGACAGATGCATACTCGTCTTTTGCTGGCTCCAATTTTCATCTTCAGCCAGTTCTTGGCTCGCACTGGCACCCATCTCCCAAACATCAGAATCTCCATCTCCTTCTCCTCCAACTCTTATCTCTAGCCCCCTCTCTCCTTTCAGGTCTTTTAGAAGATGTCAACTCTCTATTCTTTGCTCCTGGCTCTCTATTATTTGATTCTTTTGCTCATCCCGATTTAGCATTGATTTTACCATTTTACTTTTCAAGCTTCATATATTTGTTGAAATGCTGTCAGCCTGTCACTGCTACCGTCTTATTTACTGAGTTTTGGGATATACTGATTAATATAATGGATACTTTGAATCTTTGATAACCTTCAAATTTAATTGTTGTGGTAGATGACCGGCTCCATTTAGAAATATAGAATTGAAAGGCTGCTAATTTTTGATAAGTTTTACCCTCAAACCCATTCAAATTTCCATTAAAATAATCTGAAAGTTGAAAAACACAGAAATACTTGCGGCTAAAGTTTATTAATTTTGTTCCTAATTAATTGAATATTTGTTGTTTATGCTTCAAAGGTCACATCTCCTTTGAAAGATAAATACCTACCCAACCAACATGTCCTGCTCCAAATAAGCTGATTTTAGCATTTATTTTACTGTTTTACTCCCTAGGTGCTTCACGTGTTTCTGAAATGCTGCTCACTGCTTACCAGTTGTTATGTTCATCGCATCACCTGCTTGTGTGTTTGTTGAAATGCTGCATCAACTCTGCTTCTTGAACCTGTCCAACCCACACATCTGATCCAGTTTTTAGAATCTTGGTATACTCTGGTCTTTGTTCTACCTTTTCTAAGTTTTCCTATCTTCTAAACAATACTTCTATTTTTCCAACATTTTTGTTATCTCACCTATCTAATGCTTTTGCATTATGATGTTAAAATGTTAGCATCTTATGTTTGGGTTTAGGATGTCTAGTGCTATACCCTTCTCCTTGTACTTTTTTGATTCTTATTGCCTTGACGGCGTCTTCATGCTTTGATTTAACATGAAGAAAAAGGGGCGAAGAGGGTGAGAGGGGACCCTCATCCTTTGTTTATCCTTTTGATTTCAATTCTAATGTTTTTGTGCCTTGACAAAAAGGTGCGTGTGTGCAGTGATATTCAGTTAATGTAGTAGGATGTTTTTTTCTTTCAGAAAGAATGCATATCATGATAGAGTTTGTATATACTTTACAAGAATTTCTTCCTTTTATGTTCTTATCCGTGTCATGTTCTATTTTAGGCCTTTTATCTTGGTGCATATACCTATATTTGCTTTTATTTATTGAATTTGTTTTTGGTCGGTCTTTCAGTTACTGTTCTTAATGGAACTGTATCCGGAGTGCCTGTTTCTGTAGAAACAGGAAAAAAAACACTACTACTTTTGAAAGGGAAGGAACGTGGAAGTTCTCATGTAAGCAAGCGCCTATACTTTACATTATGTTTACTTGTATATTTATATTCCCTTTATTTAAGCATCGCAGAATATTGTGTTTAATGTTCATCAAGTAACCAATGGCAGACACATGCAGGATGTTATATCACAAATTAGAAGCTCACAGGGTTCTGGTTCCTTTAAACAGATTCCACGATCCGAAGTTCCTGGAAGAATTATTAGAAGCATATTATCTAACAAGGATAGGCATCAGGTGTTGACATCTCAATCAGACCCTCTATCGATTAATGGTAACACTGAGAAGGACAAATGTACTCCCCGACCTCCTGTCCCACAGCTTAACTTGAAGGAAAGTTTGCACATATCTGGTGATGATACTGATGGAAAATCATTTGTAGATGAACTGTTTGATCCTAATGAATTACTTGCATCTACTGGTGACAATAAACATGAAAAGCGCCTGAGAAATAAAGATAGGCCTGATCGTGGGGTATGGGCCCCTCTTCGCCGCTCTTATAATTCTAATGGTAGTGCAATATTATTTCCCTCATATTTTACACTTCAACAGTCATTATCTGATTTATTATGAAAATCTCTGCAACCCAGTGAACAAATATTTTCCTTGTGAGTGTAGGACGTGGCACTAATTTGCTTTCTGCCAATGAGATCCCTGTCTGTCATGAGATTAAGCATGATACTCCCATTGGTAATCGAATACCAGAATCTAAGGGCCACCATGGAGGTGGGCGAGGAAATCATAATTTGGACAATGGTTTGTTTTTGTTTCTATGTGCCGTTTTTTGTGATTAATCATGATATTTCGTATTTTCTTGCTGTAAATGTAAATATTACAGTGAACTTGGTACTACACTTATATAGGTGCACATAGGAATGTTGGTCGTCGTGGCTCAGCTCATCTTTCAAAAGAGTTAGATAGCTTAAAAAGTGCAACAGAGGGGAAGCCGCCAAAAAGAGGTCCTCCTGGCTATGGTTCACATGAGGTGAGTTGCTTATTCTCGGGAAATACTTTTATGTCAATTAATGACTTTATTCACAGATTTTCTCGATACCTTTTCCCTGTATTTACAGAGGCAAGTGTGGGTTCAGAAGTCCGGTTCTGCTTCGTGATTGCCCTTGAGGATGTAAGTATTCTTCTTCATATTGTATCACTTCCGTTTTCTGTTACTAGTATTGATAATAGTATGCAATTTGAGAAGCATTTAGCTGTAACATAGTTTCCTTAATCTTTGTCATCAGTCACTCTATCCTTGTCATGTAGTTTAGAGGATCCTTCAGTGGACCTTATAATATGAAAGTTTACTCTATTTTTATTCACAAGAAATGTTTGTAGTCCCATTAACATAGTTATCCAAGATAGACCAAATTGCATTCGTTCCCAAGTCTTTACTTTTTTCATTAATTATTTATTATTGTTCATCTTAATCAGATGCACGTGAAGTTATATTTAGGCACGTCAAGTTATATTTAAGTTCAGTTTTCTCATTGACAGGATCCATCCATGTAAAGCTAGTAAAATGAATGTGCCTAAAGTGAACATAGCTAAGAGCCGTGTATGCTACTTATTCTTTGTTATTTAAAAAATATAGCTATATCATATCACTGGGCTGCCCTTTTATTAGCTATATCATATTGATGTGCCCGTTTAACACATGTACTATATATCAGCAAGTGTATTGGTCGTAATAAAAAGTAGTGAGAAAGAAACAAAATGAAAATACTAAATGAACGATTGATTGATATTAATTATATCTACATGAAAGAAACAAAATGAATTAATTATTGATTCAATAAAAATACTAAAACAAACAATTGAATTTATGATTTACAACTATGAGAATTAGAGTTAGGGTGATTGCTTCATACTCTGAATATTAACTTTAATTAATTCTGAGTGAATAATTGTGATTTTGTAAAAAAACTTTGCATGTATGACAGTGATTCTTCCTAAGTATGTCGAAACCCTTTGGTCCGGGCGAATCAATTATAACTCACTAGCAAACGGCACGTCGTGGACCAAACATGTCTAGAATGAAAGTAAAAGCAATTGATTGATGGTCCAACATCAATGATTACATACGAGACTAAAGTAATGACTAACTAAACTGGAATACACAATATGCACATGTTTAGAACTCAATTCATACAAAGCATAACTGAGATAAGACACATTTACTCAATATAGTCCAAACATTAATTCATATTACTACACAATCACCCCAACAAGAGAGTTAGTCTGCTATTGTTGGGCAAACCATCAAAGAATTGAAGAGTGAAGAAGAGATATGCATTATTTAGGTATTGGCAATATCAAGAAGAGAATAGAAAAATAAACTCTAAAAAGGTTGTCAATCTTGTAGGGAATCTACAATCTAAACTCCACAATTGCTTTGGAAAGAATGTTCCTTCAATTTCCAATGATCCTCCTCTCTAAAATATTTCTAAAGAACCTCTTAAATAAGCTTTAAAATACTCTAAAACAAAATGAAACTGGAGCTCTCAAACGAGTTCTCCTTTCTAATAAAAGGATGAATATATATATATTAAAGGGTAAAATGAACGGCCATGCACAAATATGCATTGTCGTGCTTTTGATATAACTGCCAGGAACTGTCAGGAAAGTGGAGAAACAGGGCAAACACACGGGCGTGTGGATAAACGCACAGGTGTACCTCCTGAAGAACTCACACTCGTGCATTCATATTGAACTACAAGCGCACGGGGGTGTAATGGTGCACAGTTATGACACACGGGCGTGTAATTGCGCGCAGTTATGACACATGAGCACTCGGACAGGCATGCGGTTTCCTTTCTTTCATCCGTCCAAAACACTAGTACTGTTAGCAACCATGTGTTTTGACACGGTCGTGCATTTTTTGCTCCTTTGCCTTTGTCAATGCTCCTATTTCATGCCAAGTGGTTCCATTTGCTCCAAATTGATCCAGTATGCTCCTTCATTGTACCTTATTGTAGAAACACAAAATTATGTCTAAATCCATCATCAAGACATAAAAACACAGATAATTAATGCATGGGGGTGAAATGAAGAGAGTAAGTGTTACCTATTTGATGTTATCACATATTCAATGAATTTATCAACGTACATTCACGGGCAAGAAGTCAACGCTTGATGTACTATGAGGGAGAGAAAAATAATAGACATTAAATGCAAATCATTTTGCAGGCAACAACGAAATCATTGCAAGGATAAAGTTGTTTGAATAAAAATAAAGAGTAAAGACTAATTTGTACTTTACAATTGGAAGAATTAATTTATAATTGAAAATACATTTGATAAAATTTTCAATAGAGAGAAATGCATTTTCCCAAAATGAAAACTGAAACCTGATGTAGTACAAATTAGGGTTTTGAAGGATGATGTTTTTTATGTGACCAATTTTAAATTTGAATGTAGGCTGAGCAGGCCAAAATTGAATTTTGCCATGAGTCTCTTTGGTTCCGTTTGGGTTGTGAAAGTGGTGGTTATGAACAGTTCGGGAACTTCCGACCTCACCTATGAAACTACATCCACTTTTTTTGTTCAAAATTAATTTTTTTTCTCTTGGAGGCGGAGGTCATAACCATTGTTATGCCAATCACATATTGTATGACAACTGTTTTATCCAAACTCGCCGGAGCAAAAACGCTGCGCCAAACGAATGGAGAGTCTTAGTGCACACCACAAAAGCCTTGTAGGAGTCGAGGAGGGTCGCGCTTCTGCCGAAGCTACCAGGGGAGAGCATGGAGCAATTATGGTTCCTCTTTGATGGGATAGCACTGTGAAGTGAGGAGGCTGGGAGCTGGGAAGTAAAGACTTTAGTAGAGACAAAAAGTTGTAGCAGGGGGAAGATCACAAAGGGCAGTGCATATAAGCACGACATTAATTGTTTATGAGGTATTAATTTTGTGTGATATTACTGCATTTTTCTTTGAGCCTTCAAAATCCATTACCGTAGATTTATTGCTGTTATTTTTGGTTTATCTGAAGTTATTTTTGCAGTCCTTTATACTTTGTTAATAGGCGTCAAATGAACCCTGTTCTCCATTCAAAATCCAGTACTTGTCAAAAATGCAGAGTAAGGTTTGCCTACATTTCACCCTTGTGATTGGACCCTTCCCCTGACCGTCACTGCACGGTGATGCTTTGTGCACCGGGCTGTCCTTTTTTTTTATTAATTTGAAGTAATTTTTGATGTAGCTTTCTTGTCTATAATATCACAAGTAATTTATGTAATACTGTAGTTTCTATTCGGTGCTATTTTCCCTAACATTTCGCGCGACACATTACTTTACTCCCTGCCGCAGATTTTGGCAGACGGCCGGTATCATTCCCCGCCTCAGGTTTATCTCAGTTTCGAATCCCTCGAGAATGGTGACGAGACATCATCGCTTTTGCCCACATTCACGACGGGCAGTGTGATTGCTTATCTCTTGCATGTGATCAATCAAGCTGGCATTTTCTACCATCGGGGAGGCATTTCTACGGTGGAGATTTCGCCAGCTAGACCGTTGTACACAGTGATAGTCGCTCTGCCTGTTTGGTATAACCGAAGGCTTGCTCCTGGAATATTCCTGAATAAGTGAAAAAAAAAACTACTCCCCCCTCCTCCGGCGATCATTAGAACAAAGCTTTCCATGGAAGCTTCCCCCAGTCCTGGCGGCAGAGCAGCATGGAGGTCTCTTTTTGGGTCTCTTCCTGCTCGCAACTTGGACTTGGACGGTCCAGATTCCATGGTTCCAGGATCTTGATGTGGCCAAGGATGTGTATATATATCAGGAACAGGCGAGAGCTTCTATGTACACTGTCAATATGAAGTTTTATAGTTTTACCGCATCATATATATTTCTTCTACTTACCAGCAGTAAATATTATATGTTTCCTTGAGAATTTTTAGCGCTTTCCACCATTTGTAGCTTGGGAGGAGGTGTGGCCATGAAAAAAATTTGGTTTTTTTTTATGGGTTCTGTGCTTGGTTTTGCCATATATCAAAAAAAAAAAATTAATGCTATTTTGTTGTTTTTGTATTTGCTTCTACTGATAAATCATGCTTGCTTCATTAGTCAAAAATTTCAAAGATTTGTCACACGGGCGAACAACAGCAAGATCTCCAGCTCTCTAGAGCTGGGCTATTTCGAGTAAAATCTTGTTCAGGGACCGTGGCTTCGAGAGGAAGGGGCTATGATCGCTGCCTTTGATCCTGTAGACTCCGTGGGGCGGGTTCTTGCGCACGATCTCGTCCTGGATTTGTGGCCTGAAAATGTTGTTGTCCATCGTCTGAATAAAAAATCGCCTCACGGATCCATAATTCTCCGGTGTGAGCACCAGCTTGTCCATCAGCGGCCTCAAAGGGACTGCGCCCATGGAGAGCGCTGCGAGCGCAATGTCCTGCAGGTTCACTTGAAGTCATTTAGCAAATTGCCTTACTCGTGTTCATCGAGGGCATGGGTTGAGTTGAGGAGGACCTTGGTAGGGCAGCGGTTGAAGTATAAAGCTCTGATTTGCTCTTTTTCCAGTCTGAGATTTGTTGGAGGCTTCTCTCTGCCATTGCCATATTCCAGGTTTTGAGACTCTTGCAGGAAATGTTCAGCTGATCCAAGCTGCAGGGAAATTGGCAAGAGAAAAATTAAACCATTCCTCGTGAAACATGATTATGGAGGTGATGGAGCCTTCAACTCGCCTCGACAAAAAGGTCGAAAGGACTCTGTCCTTTCGTCACCATGGTTGCGGAGACGAATATAGCTTTCGATATCCGTTCAGGGAACCGTTCCATAGCGAATGATATGACCGCCCCTCCACAGCTATGACCCACCAAAATAACCTGATGATCACGTTCTCTTTGTTAGGAAGGCTTGGAGCTGATCAGAAATGCAGTGGCTTCTGCGGTTTAAACCTTTTCATGGTCGGCGAGGCCGCCGAGATAATTTGTGAGGGGGTCCGCATAATCTTCCAGACCCGTCATGGCGTTGATATCCGTGCGATTGTTTGCTCCCGATCCTGCGAGATCCAAAGCAATAGGGAGCATGCCAGCTTCTTCAAGCAGAGGGACGATCTTGTACCAGCACCATGCTCCAAATCCTTCCCCGTGCACCAGCACGACTTTCTTCGTCTCCAACTTCTCCATGGCTATGGGGGCCTGAAACGTATGCTTGAGATGATGAAATGATGCATTCTGAAAGCATTCTTTTATTATGAGAGTAGATGTGAACCGAGCCCGGGCTCAACGTGCCGGCAAAAATAGTATCCATCATAACTCATTGTTTGTCGTAAAAAGATTGGTTCATCCTTAGGGATGTTCTTGTTTCTGCTTGCACACTCGAGGGACCATATGAAGGCCGAGGTCCGTATATACGATATAACTAGAAGAAACATCTCAATATGCTAAGGGTCCGTTTGGCGTGACGTATTTGCTCCTATGGGTTTGGACAAAAGTGTTGAATGTATTTGGCATGACAATGGTTATAGCTGTAACTAAAAAAAAGTACTAATTATGAACATAAAGCAAATGAAGTTCCTTAGGTAAAATCAAACGCTCATGAGTGACGGTTCGTAACCATCACGTTCACGACCACCGCTGACGTGCCAAACATACGCTGAATTGAGGACTAGAGTATCATGTTTCTAAATTCTAAGTAATATATTAGTTGCACAATGAGTGTCAAAATGTCTTAACCTAAAATTAATTGGCTGGAGAAGAAAAAACGTGAATGTTGATTTGAGTGAGCGAGACGGGTAAGTTTTCTAAGGCTCTGTTTGAGGAGACTTATTTTCACCGGTCAAGCCGTTACGATCGCATGAGCCGGACCTTAATTAAGGTCGTAACCGCTTGACCGGTGAAAATAAGTCCCCCCAAACAGAGCCTAAGTTGTGTGATTATTCTCAACATGTAGCCGGGTTTGGACATCTAACATGCATACTATAATTTTACTGAGTGACGCGGGATAGGTCATTTGACAGCCTCTCCTCTGATACGTGAAATATTTTTGCGCGAGAAATACATGATCCTCTGTGTGTGAGGGAAATTTGACACAAAATCGGTAATCCAACGGTTGAATCCAATCTTATCCAAATTCCAATCGGTTTTCCCTCATCAAAAATTGTGCTTGCACTGTTTTGACTTTTGATGGTGGGATTTTCCCTGCACATAGAGAATCGTGCGTTGCCTATATTTAATTTTTTCCCTAAACCATAAATCCTAAACCCTAATACATGTAAGAATCCATGAAACCAACCAAAAATCAATTCATTAGAGGCAGAGTTCTGAATTTATAACGAGTGTAAGAGGCTATGTTAATTTCTAGTTGTGATACTAGAGACTAAGGCTCTGTTTGGGGGTCTTTTTTTCTTCGATCGAGCGGTTACGACCGCATGAACCGGACCTTAATTAAGGTCGTAACCGCTTGACCGGAGAAAATAAGTCCCCCCAAACGGAGTCTAAGGCTCTGTTAATTTCAAGCGGTTACGACTGCATGAACCGGACCTTAATTAAGGTCCAATTCATGCAGTCGTAACCGGTTGACCGGTGAAAATAAGTTCCCTCCAAGCAGAGTCTAAGGCTTCAGTTGGTATGGCGGTAGCGGCAGTGAACGCGGTTGGTACGAACCGTTTTTCGTGAGGGTCCGACCTCACCTAAAGAACTTCATTGACTTCTATGCTCAGAATTAGTTTTCTTTTCTGCATAGTTGTCATAACTGTTTTCATGTCAAATATACATGGTGTTGTTTTTGTCTCAACTCACAAGAGCAAAAATGCCCCAACTTACCCTAAAATCAATGTTTGGGTTGACTCCAATTACTAAAAATGTCAACGCCGTGGACCACTTTTAATGAGAGTTTTGACGGTTTTTGGCTCTGGCGCGATAAATTTAAAATGGTTTCGGCGGAATTAGGCCAGGTTTGGCAGAGAATTTATCGGGAAAGATCCGTCGCCGTCCGACCGCAGCCGCTACGTTCGCTGCTCATCCCAAAGAGGCGGCGGTTCATACAGCATCATTTAGAGATCCGCTCCCAGACCAGCTAAAACGGTCGTGTTGGTTTTTCTGTGTGTTACTGTTCTCAACACGTACATTACTGCTCCTTCGGCAGAAGAGATTCAAATAGTCAACGGTTGGGTTGACTCGAAACACTTAAAAGGTCAACGCCTCGAACCACTTTTGGCCTTCGTTTGACATGATGGTTATGAGTCTAGTTCGTGACCGTCCACCTCACTTAAGGAAGATCATCCACTTTTAGTTCAAAATTATTATTTTTTATTATTTGGCTGTTGTCAAAATTATCAAAAAAAAGTCGTGCGAAATGGAGTCTTGGAGATTGCTTGGGAGGGCGGCGTCCTTCTGGTGAGGGACGGAACACCACCGGAGATCACTACCGGTTGGAGGAGCTCGGTTTCGCCACCGGTGGCGATTGCTCCTGTTTCACTCAAAAAAAAGGGAGCAATCGCCACCAGTGGCGAAAAAACAAATGCCCGGCACCGCCGATGGCGTTCGCTCTCAATCAAAGCTTTATCCGGTTCTGTTTGGCGCGGCGGTAGCGATAATGAACGTGGTGGTTATGAAGAACGCGCAACCTCGCATAAGTAACCACAACAGTTGTCAGGCCAAACATATATTTAATGATAATGACATTTTTGTCCAAACCCACGAGATGTCAACATCTCTCTCTATAGCTTCTGAGCACCCTTAATCATCTCTTTTGCCACACGAGCGCTTTCGATTCCGGGTAATTTTTGGGTCAGTATTTCTGATCATGAACATGGTCCTGTACTAATGAGGAGCCTGCAAAGGAGGTGGGGCCCACGCAATTGTGACTTGTGTCATACACTTTTGCGCGGGACCCTCATTATTTTAGGCTGCTCATTAGTTGTCCTGACCATGCTCATGATCAAAAATCATGACTGATGGGTTCCCCCTTTTTATGGAAAGTCATGGGTGGGTCCCACCCCCCCATGATCTCTCATGGAGATGATGGGGGCGGACCCCCACTCCCTCCCCTCATGGGGAAACCGCCGCCATAGGAACCGCCGCTGGCAAGAGGCCAAGCCACCACCGGCGGCCGGCCCTCTCACGGCCACCACGACCGTGGCCGGCCTCGGCCATGGCCGCCCCGGCCATGGCCGACCGGGGCCATGGCCGCCCCGGCTATGGCCGACCGGGGCCATGGCCGCCCGGCCATGGCCGGCCGGGGCCATGGCCGCCCGGCCATGGCCGGCCGGGGCCATGGCCGCCCGGCCATGGCCGGCCGGGGCCATGGCCGCCCCGGCCATGGCCGCCCGGCCATGGCCGCCCGGCCATGGCCGCCCGGCCATGGCCGGCCGAGGCCATGGCCGCCCCATGGCCGCCCGGCCATGGCCGGCCGTGGCCATGGCCGCCCCGGCCATGGCCGCCCGGCCATGGCCGGCCGTGGCCATGGCCGCCCGGCCATGGCCGCCCGGCCATGGCCGGCCGGGGCCATGGCCGCCCCGGCCACGGCCGGCCGTGGCCATGGCCGGCCGTGACCTTGGCCGCCGCCGACCTCCCTCGCCGGCCGCCCGGCTGTCGCCGCCGTCATGACGGCCCGCCATCGTGGGAAGCCCCCCCGGCCGTCCGATCAAGGGGAGAGCCCTCCCTGCCGTCCGATTAAGGGGGTAACCACCCATTTCCCCACCACTAACCCACTATGTTAGTGGTGGGGCCCGCCATAACTTCCCCCTAGAGCCTATAAAAGGACCCCAGGGGCTTCTCATTTCCTAACTTTTCTCCTCCTACGCTTCCCCCTTCTTCTTCTTCCTCAGGTGGGAGCTCTCTCGTTTTCTCTGCCAGCGGCCACCCCTCGTCGTCAACCACCGGTGGCCGCCTCTCGCCGCCAACCACCGACAGCCACCCACAACCTCCAGCGGCCACCAACGGATATTAGCACCCGCCAACAACTACCAGAACCTGTCATCGGTTATTGGCACCCCACCAGAGCCCGGTTGCAAGGGAAGCACCCCAAGGACCGAGGAAGCCGCACAAAGGAAGCTGCGACAACCCCAGGACACGCGTCGCCTCCGAGCACGTGCGACTGAAGTACCTCGCGCATTTCCACCATCCAAGTCCCGTTGGCGTGGCAGTCTGTTGCCCACCAACGAGTGCATATACTCTCTCTCCTCCAGATTGTAACGGGAGCGGCCTGTCGCCCCGATTTCCCCCATCAAACTGTAAAACTCCAACAAACTAGTGGATTTTGATCGGCACCGACCCGCTCACGTGGTTTTTCACCCGGTTGAAGGGTTTTCCACGTTAAAACTTCCCGTGTCCATCCCTCATTCTTCAATTGACTGTGTGCGCGCTCGACCGCTCCGAGAGCTAAGGCGGTCCAAGAATATCCGGCCCGACCGGAGCATCGAGTTAGACCGCAACAGTTTGGCGCCGTCTGTGGGAAACATTCCCAGCATTCATTCGCAGAGCAAGTTCACCATCCCTGCAACCGCGATGGCAAAAAGAAATGCCCGCACCGCCGACGGGTCCGCACTTGGTAGACACACTGAACCAGCACGTTCTCACTCCCTGGTAGACGTGCCACTGACTGCCGAAGTAGCTCTCGCTCCCGTCGCCGCCCTGGAGGGCCGCGTCCGCCAAATGGAAGAACAACAAACGGAAATGCTTGCATTACTCCGAAACATGGGAGCACCTCCTGTTTCCTCTATGCCGCCAGCCCCAGCAAATCCTCCGCTGCAACCAAACCCGGAAAGGGTCCAGGAAGAACCCGAGGATTATTCGGACGCCGCCAACTCCACTTACCCAGCTCAAAGAGGAGTAAGAGCAGATCATCTTCATCACCACCTCGCCGACGACATTCACCCCCCTCCTCTCGAAAGATTTACTCGGGAGGAAATTCGAGAAGTTATAGCCGAAGAATACCGCCGGGCTGGAAGAAGAGACTTTCAGGCTCACCGACCGCTCTGCCAAGGCTCCCCCTTGACGCCGCAAATCCTCGATCATCCCATTCCACATGGATTCAAGCTTCCAAACATCGAGACATTCGATGGAACCTATGATCCACTCGAACATGTCAATCACTTCACCACCATCATGAGGATTTACAATGCTCCAGACCAGTTGCTTTGCCAAGTGTTCCCAACAACACTCAAAGGGCAGGCCCGTACATGGTTCCATTCCCTGAGAGCTGGCACCATTACCAACTTCGCAGAGCTGACCCGGCAATTTACTGACCAGTTCATCGCAAATCGGAGAATCATTCGCGATCCCTCTCACCTTTCAGGTATTCGACAAAATGAAGGAGAGTCCCTCAGGGACTTCTTTCGCCGCTTCACCTCTGAGGCACGTCAAATTCCAGGCGTCGACCCCGAGCTTCTCAGAGGCGTCTTCCTTGGCGGACTCCGCCCCAGCGGCTTTTATTCAGCACTCATGAGGGAGACCGTGCCTAGTTATCCAGAACTTGTTCATCGAGTCGAGGCCCAGATAGCAGCCGACGAAGCTATTGAAGCGCACCGACAGCAGTTTGGAGGAGGACAGAAAAGGAGGAAAGAAGAGGAACCAACCCTCATAAGACAAGAAGAGCGATGTCAGAGTGAGCGTCGCCGCAGTAGCCGTCAGCGAGACCTTCCAAGGAATGGGGGGCAACATCCATTTCAGGAATACACCCCTCTGAATACCACCCGCACTAATGTGATGTACGCCATTCAGAATGATCCAGCCTTCCAACGACCAAGAGCATCACGACCAAACCCCAAGGCAGACCAGACAAGATACTGCGAGTTCCACCGCGCAACGGGTCACAACACTGAAGAGTGTGCCGGTCTAAAAGATGAAATTGAACGTCTTGTCCGACAGGGGCTCCTCGGGAGATTTTTGCAAGGACAAGCACAGATCCAAGCACAAGGAAACGGTGGAGGAAGGCAGATGGTAGGCAACATAGAGACCATCGTCGGATCCCCAGCAATGAATACTTAAGACGGACGCTCCCCCCGACGCAGGACGACCCTCTACAACATACCTGCGACCAGGAATTTGTGTCGCATCCATCCCTCCATATTTTTTTTTTATTAATGGTGTTAATCATCTGCTTTTTCCATCATCTTGCTTTGCCACTTTAGAACAGTAAAAGACATGAGCTCAGGCTTGCACGAACCAAGTTTATTTTCAAGTACAATATCATATTTGTTTTAAGGTAAAACTGTGCTGGCAAACCGAATAAGCAAGTTCTTCAGCAACTTTGCCCCTTAAACGTCATTCCATCATCAGAGCCGGTCCCTCTCGTGATCGCACCCGGATTGAGCACCTACGTTCTCCGACGGTCGGATTGAGTACTTACACTCTCCGATGCCATCGCAAGGGCCTGCCCCCCTCGCGATCGCACCCGGATTGAGCACCTACGCTCTCCGGCACCCGGATTGAGCACCTACGTTCTCCGACGGTCGGATTGAGTACTTACACTCTCCGACGCCATCGCAAGGGCCTGCCCCCCTCGCGATCGCACCCGGATTGAGCACCTACGCTCTCCGGCACCCGGATTGAGCACCTACGTTCTCCGACGGTCGGATTGAGTACTTACACTCTCCGACGCCATCGCAAGGGCCTGCCCCCCTCGCGATCGCACCCGGATTGAGCACCTACGCTCTCCGGCACCCGTATTGAGCACCTACGTTCTCCGACGGTCGGATTGAGTACTTACACTCTCCGACGCCATCGCAAGGGCCTGCCCCCCTCGCGATCGCACCCGGATTGAGCACCTACGCTCTCCGGCACCCGGATTGAGCACCTACGTTCTCCGACGGTCGGATTGAGTACTTACACTCTCTGACGACACCGTGGGGGCCTGCCCCCCTCACGAAGAAGCCGCGAACATCCCTCGTGCAAACTAAGCCGCGAGCAACCATCGCGCAAACTAAGCCGCGAGCAACCATCGCGCAAACTAAGCCGCGAGCAGCCCTCGTGCAATCTAAGATGCGAACAACCCTCGCGAAAGTCAAAGCCGCGGTCGCAAACCGTGCAAATCAAGCCGCGAGCCAGCCTCGTGCAAGCACGACAGCAAACCAGCAAAGCCGCGAGCCAACCTCGTTCAAGCTAAGCCGCGGTCACAAACCGCGCAAGGCAAAGTCACACGCAAATCTTGTGCGAGCCAAGCTCGTGCGAGCAAAAGTCACGACCCAAGCTTGTGCGAGCAATAATCGCGAGTCAGTCTCGCACAAAATGACATTACACGTCAAACTTACGTAAAACAACATCAACTTCACCAACGGAGGTATCGGTCAGCCTCAATAAAAATGGAGGCGCCGTGTTTGCACCCATGCGCCTTACCGCACCAAGTTTCCCTTTTAGACCTTGTACAAAGAGTACTCGGTGATACACTCGGGGGGCAACAGAAACTCCACATCTCAGTAATCTCTTCCCTTGGGCGCTTAGTCCGCCATGCATGTTACACCTTGCGCACATCGCATATACAGCGTGTATCGCGCACGCATCACTCACTCATCGTACACATTACATACCGTGCACATCGTACCTTGTGCACACGTTACATACCTCGCGCCTTGCGCACATAAGGCGCAATTGCGCATATTATAGCAAGTACGGAAAGGCCCATGACGGTGCTTCCAGAATCGCAGGGCGAGCAAGAGCCCACGCGCACAACACTTGCTTGGGCGCGCAAGATACGCGCAAAGCCCGCTCGCGCACACAAGAGCCCACGCGCACAAGCCACGCGCCAAACTTGCGCAGGCAGCCAGCACGTGCGCGCGCGACACGAGCACGCGTGGCCGAGGTGAGAAGGGCCTGCGCGCCCACAACCTGCGCGCGCGCAAGGCCTGCGCGCGCGGCCAGCCTGCGCGCGCGGCCAGCCTGCGCGCGCGGCCAGCCTGCGCGCGCGCGGCCAGCCTGCGCGCGCGCGGCCAGCCTGCGCGCGCGCAAGGCCTGCGCGCGCGGCCAGCCTGCGCGCGCGCAAGGCCTGCGCGCGCGGCCAGCCTGCGCGCGCGGCCAGCCCGCGCGCCCTGCGCACGTGCGGCCGCGCCCGCAACCAGCGCGCGCGCAAGGCCTGCGCGCGCGGCCAGCCTGCGCGCGCGGCCAGCCCGCGCGGCCAGCCCGCGCGGCCTGCGTGCGGCTGGCCGCGCACGCGGTCTGCGCGCGTGCGGCCCGCGCGCTGCTAGCTCGCGCAAGGCCTGCGCGCGGTCAGCCCGCACGCTGCTAGCTCGCACGGCCAGAGCCCGCCCCAGCGGCCTTTCCTCGCACGCGCTGTTTTGACACTCGTGTACCGCACCGGCCCCCGTCCGCAGGCATCCAGGCGCCCATTCACCAAGCCTCCACGCAACATAATACCGCAATCCATCGTCGCCGCCTCGGATCTCTCGCCGGGACCCACCATGACAGCAAGGAATTCCAGAAATCTCTCCTCACGCTCGCTTCGTTCCCGGACAAGTAGAGATTTGGGGGGCATTTGATGGGTTCCCCCTTTTTATGGAAAGTCATGGGTGGGTCCCACCCCCCCATGATCTCTCATGGAGATGATGGGGGCGGACCCCCACTCCCTCCCCTCATGGGGAAACCGCCGCCATAGGAACCGCCGCTGGCAAGAGGCCAAGCCACCACCGGCGGCCGGCCCTCTCACGGCCACCACGACCGTGGCCGGCCTCGGCCATGGCCGCCCCGGCCATGGCCGACCGGGGCCATGGCCGCCCCGGCCATGGCCGGCCGGGGCCATGGCCGCCCGGCCATGGCCGGCCGGGGCCATGGCCGCCCCGGCCATGGCCGCCCGGCCATGGACGCCCCGGCCATCGCCGCCCGGCCATGGCCGGCCGAGGCCATGGCCGCCCCATGGCCGCCCGGCCATGGCCGGCCGTGGCCATGGCCGCCCCGGCCATGGCCGCCCCGGCCATGGCCGCCCGGCCATGGCCGGCCGGGGCCATGGCCGCCCCGGCCACGGCCGGCCGGGGCCATGGCCGCCCCGGCCACGGCCGGCCGTGGCCATGGCCGGCCGTGACCTTGGCCGCCGCCGACCTCCCTCGCCGGCCGCCCGGCTGTCGCCGCCGTCATGACGGCCCGCCATCGTGGGAAGCCCCCCCGGCCGTCCGATCAAGGGGAGAGCCCTCCCTGCCGTCCGATTAAGGGGGTAACCACCCATTTCCCCACCACTAACCCACTATGTTAGTGGTGGGGCCCGCCATAACTTCCCCCTAGAGCCTATAAAAGGACCCCAGGGGCTTCTCATTTCCTAACTTTTCTCCTCCTACGCTTCCCCCTTCTTCTTCTTCCTCAGGTGGGAGCTCTCTCGTTTTCTCTGCCAGCGGCCACCCCTCGTCGTCAACCACCGGTGGCCGCCTCTCGCCGCCAACCACCGACAGCCACCCACAACCTCCAGCGGCCACCAACGGATATTAGCACCCGCCAACAACTACCAGAACCTGTCATCAGTTATTGGCACCCCACCAGATCCCGGTTGCAAGGGAAGCACCCCAAGGACCGAGGAAGCCGCACAAAGGAAGCTGCGACAACCCCAGGACACGCGTCGCCTCCGAGCACGTGCGACTGAAGTACCTCGCGCATTTCCACCATCCAAGTCCCGTTGGCGTGGCAGTCTGTTGCCCACCAACGAGTGCATATACTCTCTCTCCTCCAGATTGTAACGGGAGCGGCCTGTCGCCCCGATTTCCCCCATCAAACTGTAAAACTCCAACAAACTAGTGGATTTTGATCGGCACCGACCCGGTCACGTGGTTTTTCACCCGGTTGAAGGGTTTTCCACGTTAAAACTTCCCGTGTCCATCCCTCATTCTTCAATTGACTGTGTGCGCGCTCGACCGCTCCGAGAGCTAAGGCGGTCCAAGAATATCCGGCCCGACCGGAGCATCGAGTTAGACCGCAACAATGACCTAAAAATTTTCCCTCGATTCCAGACGCAAGGGCACATAAGCGTCAGAAATCAGCACCAAAACATTCTTTTCTTTTAATTTTACATTGGATTTGAGTTCACCGGATCTCAACTAAAAGCGCCTTGTTTCTTAAGCTCTGTTTGGCGCGCCGGTAGAGCCCCAGTACAGAACGGAAGCAACCGCCACCGCACGGCAGAAAAACAAACAGACGCGGGCCTTCTTCGATTGCTCCCGCCAGCGCTCTGCCGAACACTTTAAACCCTCCTTCCGAACCGCCACCCTCCCCCTCCACTTCAGAACTCCGGCAGCATTTGCTGAATTTCCCGGCGCCGCCGCCGCCCTACTAAACAGAGCCTCATTGAAAGCCAAAGAGAGTTTCTTGCCTCACAAAGACAATCGACAAACAGAACGCATGGAAATTTAAAAAATCCTGTACGCGCTTCAGAGAAATTTTATTCTTACGATAGTGATTTTTTAATCAAAATTGCTCCTTTAATTTATATATATATTTAATTTATTATGATCGCGCGAGGAGAACCATAACAAGAAAAGAAAAAAAAAAGGCATCTTTTTGTTCTGTTGCGGATATCTGCTCTGCTCCTCTGTTTGGAACCAACCGACACAATCGTCAATAGAGAAGTCCGGCCAACTTACGGCGGCGGCCGGCGGCCATAGATATCACTATACACAAATAATGATACAACCATTGAAGATTTTCAACGAACCTGCTTTCGAATGGGCGGCGGCTCCGAGAGCGAGCGGCGCGGCCGCGGACGGGAGACGATGCGGTTGATGATAAAGCTTTCGAAGCTGTGGGAGGGATGATCGGTTTCTTTCTGCTGGAGCACCAATTTCCTCTGAGATGATGAAGAAAGCCGCGTCTCCTTCTTCGTTCGGCACCCCCCGAAGCCGCCTTTCAGGTCCCTTATGGGCATGCACATCTTGTTGCCCATCGCCTTTCAGAAACAAGCAGAGGATTTACAGGGGAGTTCAAGAAGAAAACTTTGTTGTCGTTCTGATAGATATACAGCGGAGGAGGACGATGAAGCTGACTTTAACAACATAGTTTTTTTTTTCTTAATTTATAACTGAAGGGCTGAACTCCGTGTGGAAAAAGGGGAAATTTTGTTAGAGGCTGGGTTAAAAGCAACGTTTTAAAAATCGGATCGGACATCGAACCAGTGGAGTGAAAGGTTCATGATTCAAGCGGTTGATGCGGTTGATGCGGTTGATCCGGTTTAACCGGGGTTGAACCGTGACAGCTATAAATGACATATATAATTCAACTAAGGTTAATAGATTATACACTTACATCATATCAGGAAAGAGAAAAAAATAGGGAATGATTTATTTCCCTGTTTGCATTTCTCTTCTTTGGCAAGAGATAATTGGCTGCCATTCAAGCATAAAATTATTATAAGTGCCGGTCATGAGTTGTAGGAAATATACAGCCCGTGAAAAGAACCATTGCCTTTTGGTTTTTTTTTGGAGAGTCGCCCGCTTGTTCGTGGAGGAGCCGCCTTGGAGATATGAGATCCGTCTCTCTCTAGTTGTCGCCGGGCGTGTCAGAGTTTGTCGCCGGCGTTGCAGTGATCGTTCTTTGGAGTGAGAGGCGCGGTGTCGACGGCGTGCGCGGGTGCAGTTAGCCTCGACGGTGTTTCTCTCCGGTGGTGGCGTTATTCTCCGGTGGCGGCGTTGTTCTCCGGTGGTGGTGCGGTTGAACGTCGGACCTCGACGTTGAAGGTTCGGTGAACCTTGTGCGTCCGCAAAGCGGATTGCAGTCCAGATCTACTATTCTCTTGCGGATCGCGCGCGTCCGGCGCATCCACGTGCGTTTCACCGGACGGTCTATTTTTCTCCTGTATTTGATTTATATTTTCATTATAATAAATTTGTGGCCGTTTTGTGTTCTTGTTACTGCAATATTATTTTAGCTGTGCCTGCAAATTGTACCGGATTTTACAACAAGTGGTATCAGAGCCAGGTTCCGTGTAGGTGACTGATTGGACGTTCCGGTATTAGTTTTGGGTCAACGGTAGGTGACGACATCGGTCCGCTCCCTATCTTCCCAGATCTGATCCGTGAATTAATCAGATCATCTAGAGGTACTGCAGACAGCTATAGCAGCGAAGAACACCGTGTTGGCTAGATATTCGGTGGAGAAATTTGATGGTAGCGGGAACTTTCGCCTATGGTAGATTCGGGTCAAGGATATGCTGGTTGAGCAGGGGTTGATCCAAGTGCTGCGGGGGCGTGATACTTTGCCCGCTCCGGTGAAGGATTCTGAGTGGACGGAGATGGATGAGCGCGCCACTAGCGCTATCAGGATGTGCGTCGACGACAAGGTGTTGTTCAACGTCGGTATTGAAGAGTCCGCCGGCACGCTATGGGAGAAGCTGGAGGGACTTTACATGAGCAAGTCGTTGACCACGAGGCTGTTACTGAAGCAGAGATTGTACGGCCTGAAGATGCAGGAAGGTGGAAACCTGCAGGAACACTTCAACGTGTTCAATGGACTTCTGAGCCAACTGCATGTGGTTGGTGTGAAGGTGGAGGAAGAAGACAATGCCTTATTGCTTCTTACCTCGCTCCCGACGTCGTATAAGCACATGCAGACCACACTGCTGTATGGGAAGGATACAGTAGACGTGGAGCAGATTACGTCTGCGTTACTGTCCAGTCAGATGCTGTCAGACCCCGCTCCTGAGGGTGAGCATGCTTTGGCAGTAGGAGAACGACGAGGGAGGCAGTTCGAGAAGGGATCTGGAAGTGCACGGGCCAGATCCGCATCGAGGAAGGCAGTGACGTGCTACCATTGCAGGCAGAGTGGCCATATCAGGAGAAATTGTCCGCAGCGTGTGCAGTTTTCTGGGGACGTCCAGGGTGCGGGCAAGGCGGCGGTAGCTACGGCAGATGATAGTGATGTTTCTCTCCTCATCACTGAGAGTCCATGTGACTGATAGTTGGGTATTGGATTCTGGTGCTTCGCAGCACATTTGCTCGGATGCAGGGATGTTCAGTTCACTAGAGGTGACGACTGGGTCGGTCTTTCTGGGTGACGGCTCAGTATGTAAGGTCACGGGGATAGGGACGGTGGACATCATGATGCATGGTGGAGCAGTGCGTAGGCTTGAGCGGGTACATCTGGTACCCAAGCTGCGCAGGAATTTGATATCGTTGGGCAGACTAGACTCCAGAGGATGCAGTTTTGCGGCGAGAGGTGGAGTTCTGACGGTGACACGAGGACGCACCGTGCTCATGCGAGCTATGCAGTGCGGTAGTCTGTACCGGCTGATGGGGACCACGATGCGAGGTGGTGTGCTCATGATTTCTGCGGCTGACAGGGTTGATGGTCGAGATTGTGCAGGGGATCGCCCTTCTGGTAGTCTGACTAGGCGAGTCAGATTCAGCGATCCAGTTGCGTCGACTTTCAAAGGTTGAGCCCGAGCAGGGATGAGTCGACCGGAGTAGGTCGGCTGACGCCTCATGTTCTTGAGGTGGTGCTTCGTGCAGACTGGTGCTACGTGCAGTGTTGCTTCGCGCAGTTGATGACTGGTGCAGATGGTGCTGTGCATGGAGTGATTCGTGCAGGTGGTGGCTCCGGATCTCGAACCAAGGTGGTGATTGTTGGTTTGGCTCGAATCCGGTTCAGCCCGGATTTTATTTTGGAATTTAATTTTTCCAAAATGGATATCATCATATCAGGAAAGAGAAAAAAATAGGGAATGATTTATTTCCCTGTTTGCATTTCTCTTCTTTGGCAAGAGATAATTGGCTGCCATTCAAGCATAAAATTATTATAAGTGTCGGTCATGAGTTGTAGGAAATATACAGCCCGTGAAAAGAACCATTGCCTGAAGGTTTTTTTTGGAGAGTCGCCGGCTTGTTCGTGGAGGAGCCGCCTTGGAGATATGAGATCCGTCTCTCTCTAGTTGCCGCCGGGCGTGTCAGAGTTTGTCGCCGGCGTTGCAGTGATCGTTCTTTGGAGTGAGAGGCGCGGTGTCGACGGCGTGCGTGGGTGCAGTTAGCCTCGACGGTGTTTCTCTCCGGTGGTGGCGTTATTCTCCGGTGGCGGCGTTGTTCTCCGGTGGTGGTGCGGTTGAACGTCGGACCTCGACGTTGAAGGTTCGGTGAACCTTGTGCGTCCGCAAAGCGGATTGCAGTCCAGATCTACTATTCTCTTGCGGATCGCGCGCGTCCGGCGCATCCACGTGCGTTTCACCGGACGGTCTATTTTTCTCCTGTATTTGATTTATATTTTCATTATAATAAATTTGTGGTCGTTTTGTGTTTTTGTTACTGCAATATTATTTTAGCTGTGCCTGCAAATTGTACCGGATTTTACAACACCGTGACAGCTATAAATGACATATATAATTCAACTAAGGTTAATAGATTATACACTTACAATTTATACCTTCATAATTTAATAATTACTCACACAAATTCATGAAATAAGTAAATAACATAGTTTTACAAAATTTAATGTTTCAAACTTCAAAGCATAATAGTTTTTCAAAAGCTAAATCAACATCAACAAAATGAAATCAAGATTCATCATATTATATCATTGAAATCAATCCAATCATATCGATCATATGATTTCGCTCCAAATGCTTCAAGATCAGCTTGTTCAAGAATATTGTCAGCACATTCATCATCTGCAAAACCAAATATAAAATCATTCAATTATACGCATACAATGATACAACTATACAAGTACATAAATATAAAAATATTAATAATAATATACATATTAGATAATCATATACATAATTACATATACATAGAATGATAGAACTAAGACCTTACTATTAATTTGATCATTTTGTTAATCACAACCGTGAACTTCTCTATCAATTGGCATACCGTGTTCCTCATATATTTCACTTTCCAAATCATTATAATTAAGCTCTTGAGTTGGCTCTTCTTCAACTACCCAGAAGTCCACTGTATCAATACTCGTATAATCCAAAGGGTCATAATTTCTTTTTAAAAGTATACCCTACAAATGATGACAATGCATAAGACATTAAAACAATTTAGTAAAATTTAACATGTCAAAGCAAACATAAATTTTGCATACCTATCCCTCATATTAAGGTTATAACGAACATAAACAAGATCATTGAGTCTTTGATGCTCAAGATGATTTTTTCGCTTTGTATGAATTTGCTCAAAGACGCTCCAATTTCTTTCACATCCAGAAGACGAGGAAGTTTGACTAAGTATACGAATAACAAATTTTTGTAAGTGGGGAGCACTAGATCCAAACATTCTCCACCATTCATTTATGAAATAAAGATTATAATCATTATATAATTTAGTTAAAAGCAAATATAGAAAATTATATAATGAAAGTAAATTAATTTTCTATTTGTATTCATCCGGTTGCATTTCTTTCGACATTTTGATGGCGATGGGCTTCCCAAAGCTCTCAAGCTTATCACGATATAGTCTAACTTCATTCATTGCAGCTGAAGATTTATTGCAAATGTCTTGTTTCCAATAAGATCAATTAAGCCCTGCACAACTTCTGGTTTATTGGAGTAATTAACTTGATCATATTGAAATGAAGGGTTCAAGAAATATGTTGCGGAATGAAGTCTTTGGCGAAGCTGACGATCCCATCTTTCCTTTATAACGAGTGTATAGGGCTTAAATAATCTTTTGACATTTTTGAAAATCAACTTAATTCTCTTTCTTGCTCTATACATTCCATCGTAAACATAGCCAAGTGATAGTTTCTCATCAGAATCTACAATGCATAGCAATCTTATTAGTGGACCTGCAACCTTTGTCATCACCAAGCACATGTTCCAGAAATGATTATCCAAAATAATATTAACAACTTCTTGACCTTTGCTTAATTTTGCAAGTTTTGAATCAGTATAATATTTGCTAGTCACTAAAGCCTGCAAATCATGTTTATGTTCGTACAAACTTTTTAGTGTAATAAATGTTGTGGCAAACCGTGTTGCTGTTGGGCGAACAATCTCTTTCCAGCCTTCTCTTTTCCTCAACCAAGATAAAAGAAAGATATGATTGTAAATAAATGCAATAACCTTTGAAGCTTTTTTGGCAATATCCACCATATGACTTAACTTTTCAATATCCTTTAAAATTAAATTTAAGCAATGAGCTGCACATGATGACCAATAAATATTGCCATATTTTTCATGTAGTAACTCCCCTGCTTTTTTATAGTTTGCTGCATTATCTGTAACAATTTGAACCACACTTGTTGGACCAATCCATTCAACTACTTCTACAAATAAAGAACACAAAGTCATCGCATCTTTGGTAATATCTGAAGCATCAACTGATTTGCAAAATGAGATACCACGAGATGAATAAACCAAGAAATTAATTAATGTTCTACTCCTCATATCAGTCCACCCATCTGCCATTAACGTACATCTAGTAGCTCTCCAGTTATTTCTATGTGAATCTACAAGAAGTCGACATTCTTCTTTGCAATCTCTAAGTAAATTAATTCTCATCATGCGATATGTAAGCAATTTATAACCAGGACCAATTGAAGCAATTGCATCAATAGTTTTTTATGCAAATGCTAAATTTAAAGCATTTATGGGTATACAGCTATCAAAAAACCATCTAGCTACCGCCATATCAGCACGATGTACAACCTCTTTTGAGGACAAGACACTTTTCAATGATGGTTGTGATCCTGCTGATGTTCTAGGGGCAAAGTAATGGTCAACATTATCAATTTTTCTCTTTCTTTTTTCTTGTATGATGGATTTTCAGACTTTGGAAGAGAAGCTCTATCATCATTCACATGATCACCATATGGATTTGTACTATCCAAAGATTCTTGTGCTTTTTATTTTTTTCGATTATTCCTTTCAAGTTTTCTTGCATCTGCTGTCAAATGTCAGGTGAAACTTTTTTTGCAAGGATCGATATTTCCTTTAATCCCAATAAGATGTTGTTTCATTCTATTAATTCCTCCACCTTTATAAGTTACTCCACAATGTAACCATCAGAACTTTAAATGAGACTAAAATGATTCCAATCGGAATCATTTTTTTCACGAACAGTTTGTAAGGAAACATTAGATGGTTCGGAAGAAGAGTCCATTTTCTGATACAAACATAAAATAATAATTGTGATGGTTTTGACTTTTGATGGCATGCATATCACACATCATGCTAAGAATTATTGCAAGTTAACAAAATACACAAAATAATTAAAAATCTATCTACTCCGCTTGACCCTCTACTGATCAATACTACGGAGCAGTCCTACAAGTAATTATCACATCATCACATAGACTACATGTTTTGATTAGCCACTACTTGACTAATACCTCAAAGCACCTCTAAAATATAAAGTGCATGGATATAAAGTGATATAGTTAGTAAGTTACCTGAGAGCACTCTTCACGAATATCTAATTGAATTTTTTCCGAAGATGAGCCTTCTCATCAATGGAAATAACACTACAAAAGTACAAATTGAAAAGTAATTGTTAAAGTAGATTCTTCAATAATAAACTAGTAAACTCAAACACCAAATGTCATAAAACTGTTCAAAACAAAAAAGAATATACTAAATAATGCAAGTAGGTTCTTCAAAAATATACTGATAGTTATCATTTATCAATGGAACAAAATCAAAAATAAATGGAAATATATTATTTTTGATCCGGATGTGACTAAGAACTTAAATCGTCCCCCTAATGATTCAAATATTGTAAGTGACAAATTAAACTTGAACCGTCCCACGAAAACAAATGATTGTGGAAGACTTAGAAAAATGCATGTCATAAAAAATTCTCAAATAAAAAGTAAAAAACAATGAAACATTATGATCAAGTGGGTAGTAGTAATAGCGGTCTCCAGACTCTACACCACCAGGGGCATTCAAAAGCAACACATGGAGGGTAATATGATTGTCCACTGTGTCAAGAAGAATTTTCCAACATATGATGGAAAAGAGAAATCATTGGGTTGGTTGCTTAGGTGTAAGCAATTCTTTGGAAATCAAGGGACTGTAGTGATACAATGGACTGCCTTATCCCCCTTCATCTTTTGAGAGTAGCAACAAGTCAGAAAGCCAAAACCATGGAGGAAGAGGAAGGATACCTTGAGTCGGGTGCCCCCAAGTTGTGCGAGGAAGAAGATCGGGACCTCCTCTCCTGTGGCTTGCAAATCACGTGAGGAAGAAGGTGGGAATCTCATGCCAAGAAGAAGATCGCCGGGAGGAAGCTGAAGAAGATCGCCAGGAAGAAGATCGGGAATGGGGATATGCGGCTTGCCTGCGAGTTGGGGGCTAAAGTAAACAGCCTAAACCTAAGATAAAAGTCATATCCACCGTTGGATTTGAAATCCACGGTGGTTTTATGAACCAGACGGTTAGGGTAAAATCGGGCCGGTTCCCGGTTGCCCGGTTTGACCGGCCGGTCCGCCGGTTCTTGGCCGGTTCTTGGCGAATCCGGTTTTAGAAGCTAATCGGACCGGACGGGAGACCGGTTGGCGGTTCGACCGGTCGAACCGGCCGGTCCGGTCCGGTTTTTAAAACGTTGGTTAAAAGTATTCTACGGTATTTAAGTATGAAGTATGTATTTATAGTATCTTCAGCTTAGAGTCATGAGTTAGCTCTGACACGTTACTAATGGGTCACGATCGAGTCGATCCAGATATGTGGAGAATTTTGTAGATGGGTTACTCTCAGCTATCCTACGACGGAGTTATTTTCGCGGAATAATGCAGTATTCTAAAGATATTGTCAGTATTGTCAAATGCGACAGTATTTCAATCAATCATGTTTTGTTTGCAAGAATCAATGGTTTGATGCGCATGAGCACCATGATCTTAGGTGGGAGTAACACACATAATTTTTTTTTTGATATGTGCGGGCATACACAACAAAATATTCAACAAATTTGTGTACGATGCAGTCTATGGTTATAGATTGGGCTACCGAAGTTAATTAAGAAGATTTTGACATGTGTCCATCCGCGACTTTATATAAAGATAATGTTCGAAATGTTAGAAATGAAGATGATCCATTTCACGATTGAGATGTGCTGTTATCAAACGTGACATGTTCAGTAATCCCATCATTTTATATTTTTTTAATCAAAATTTTTTAAACTTTTAGATGTATTGTCATCAAATCTTGTCCGTCAAATCTTGAAATGACTGATACCCTCCATTTCTTCAGAAATGAAGAAGATCGGGATCCGTCTTTTTTCCCAAATTTTTTGGCTAAGGGGAGTGTTCCCGGAGGAAGGAACGATATCCATCAGCCAAGCCCTTGGATGCACCTTTGAAAAGCATTTTTTTTTCTTTTCCTTTTTTTAATAAAAATGGCTGGTGTTGGATATAAGGATTGGTGGCTTGGATTTCACCCGCTCCCAAATGAAGGAACGCTACCCACTCCTAAAAATTATTCCTTTTTTCCTGATGAACAATCCCTCTCCTTCATTTCCTAGATCATATGATGTTTACACTTGGAAGTAATATTGGATATGTGAGATAAGAAAACAAATTTGAAAAAAAATCTTCATGAGATTATAAAATATGATATCTGAGCAGTCCTGCACAAAAAGACTGTCGGTCCAGTCCAGGACCGGTCTTTTAAATGACCTGTCTTTTGGTCGATCGGTTCCGGACCGGTCCCGCTCAAACCAGTCCCGGTCCGGGACCGGTTTTTCTCTTCTTGAGGAGGACCGGTCCTAACCGGTCCCGGACCGTTTTTTTATTGGTACTCTGCTATTCTGAATCGATTGCAGCATTCTTTTTTATTAGATTTTGTATGAATGTTGTCTATAATCAATTTTTCGCTCTAATCTCATATAAGTTGATGAAAATGGAGAGAATTATAGTCCAAAACCTATGAATACGAGTGCATAACCGGTCTAATTAACAGTCTTTTACCGGTCCCGGTCCGGGACTGGTCTTTGGTGAAAAAGGGGGGACCCCTGGGACCGGAGCGATCCTAACCGGTCCTGGTCCCTAGCCTGTCTTAACCGGTCCGGTCCCAACCGGACCGATTAGGACCGGTTTTTTTGTACACCACTATTTATGAGACATGACTTTTGATATTTTAGATTTTTTTTGATATAAATATGTAAAAATTATATTTTATCTTTTCTTAGTAATTTATGATTTCTCTTAAAAATCTCTCCATGAATAATTCACAGATTTTTTCACTCAGAAACGACTCCGATAAGATGAAGGATAACAACTTCTTGAGATCTACACAAATTATCTGTCTTTTTTGGGCCTACACAATTATTATGTCTGAGCATTTGTGCAGATTTTATGGAGAGCAGCGACTTCCTACACAACCGATCCAAGGAAGAGAACTAGGTAGACACGGGTTGAAGAAGGCTTCCATGCCAATTTTTTTAAGATAATTTTAAGGGAATTGTTAAAAGCACCGCACTTTTGGCTAATCGCACCGCTTTGTTAAAAGCACCGCAGTTTTTCACATATTGTTAAAAGCACCGCACATTGTTATCTGCACCGTAATTGAGATAAACGCACCGCACTTAATTTATGAATTAAAATAGGTTCCCATTGAATTACAATATTAATATATACTCAATAGAAAAAATATTTGATACAAAAAAACCATCAAATGTGTTGTCCAAATTGTTATACTCTTTTCTTCAAATATGTGTGATCTTCATAAACAACATCTATAATATGGACCAATAATACTTGGGGCACAATTCACGATGAGGACCAATAATATTGCAACAATTTACTTCTAAACATAGAAACAGTAATGAACTCTCAAAGAAATTTCAGAAGTCTTTTAACATAGGTGATTGTTAACCGCAACTCTTTATTGGCTAGTCGCGCCCAAAAATCTCCTAACTTTTCACATTTTTTCGATATACGCTTTGTACACGCAATTTCAGGAAAAGTGTTCAACACGAAAGTTGTAGATCTCGTCGAGATCTACAACTTTCGTGTTGAACACTTTTCCTGAAATTGCATGTACAAGGCGTATTTCTGAAAGGCGTAAAATCTGAGCGTGAGGAGAGACGGCGTTGGCGCTGATATCTGCCGGTGTCGGCGACGGAAAGGGCTGGACGGGGCTGGAGGAGGCGGGAGGAGCCAGCGACGCGTCAGGAGGCGTGAGGAGAAGATCGGGATTTTAGGACTGCGGTGCGAGGAAGCAACAGTGCGGTGCGAGTATATTTTTAGAGTGACAAATTTTAAGTGTTAAAAGACCTAAATGCGATGCGATTAGCCAAAAGTGCGGTGCTTTTAACAATTCCCAATTTTAATTACATATTATTGATAACAGGCTATAGGATGGTGCCAGGGCTTGTTGGGGAGATGGCTTCAGATGTAGGATTAGATTGACGAGCAGAGTAAATCGCGAGTACCAAATGACCATAATGTACATACATTTTCAAATTATTTTGAATTTTGAAAAAAATATTAGGGAGAGGAGGAGGGGTAGAAGGGGCATATTAAATGTTGCATCAAAGGTGGCTTATATGTATACGAGTGTTCGATTCAGGGCTCCGCCGCTATGACCTCGCGCGACAGTACCTGACCGGCCACGACGGTCTTTGCCCGCTCCCGGCGGGCTTCGCCCGTCCGCAGCTGGATCCGCCCGACCCGCAACATATACATATGCGTGCTCAAAATGACCGTAAAAAATATAAATCAAGAATGCAATTTTTATTTTGTAAAACAAATTATATTTTAACGTTAAAACATTAACCCTTCTCTTATCATTCCTAGCTAGAGACAATAGTTTTAGGATATCTAGTGTTTTTATTTTTTTTTACTTTAATATTGCAAAATTGTGTAATTAGCTAAAAAGATATTGTCTTTATAATATAGTAATATAAAATTTTGTATAATTGTGTAATTATGAATACAACTATAAGGGCAATATAGAAATATTTGCAATGTTTCACCAAAGATTAGTTTTTTGTATAATATTAGAGATATGAAGGAGTATAAATTAATTAAAAAGAGAGAAAAAATATAATTTGGAGATGGGATACTAAAGAAAAATTAATGGACTTTACCTAATGGGCTTTACGACAAATAAATCTTTTAGTCAACAATTTTTACTGTCGAACATTGCACACGTGTCCCTTACATTAGTAGGTATTATATGTAAAGCCCATGGAAGCAATTCCAACAGCTGGTAGGATTATAAATGAGAAAGCAATATTGAAATAAAAAATTAAAAATGATAATTTTCATTTTTCACGCGCAATTTGAACTCCAATAAAATATTTATAAAATGAAAATAACATTTAATTCAGCTGAATAAAATAAAAGATAATATTATCCTAATAAATAAATGCAGTTTCCGTGCAATTATGCTCAACACGTTCCACTACAATTCAATATATATTTTAATATCTTACACTTACAGGGAATGCTTTCTGTGAGAGAAATAATATTTTTATTTTTATTTGTATTTGTATTTTCATTTTCTTATTGGGAATCTTTCCATCCTTAAAGTCGTGCTTGAAATGTCAAAATTTAAATATATTGTATTTATTTTAGGACGCTGATTCACATCGTATTTTTAGCTATTCGCACAAATCGCTATTCGCAAGGATTTTTTTGAGATAATGGTTATCCGTAATCAAAACGCTATTTCCGCTGCATTTTGTAACTTCAAAAAAACAATAATTACGTATTTTTTTCAACGCCAAAACAAATCTAAAAATATATTTAAAATATATATCACAGTCTAAATATCATATGCAAAACATATTCCGTTGTTAAAACATCATCCAAGAACACGTTTTAAAACATCAAACTACCCTCCAACAAACAATTCCCTAATTACAAAAAAGAAAATATTTTTCTAAGAGATTGAACATGAAAGATTAAGGCTCTGTTTGGGAGGACTTATTTTCACCGGTCAACTGGTTATGACCGCATGAACTGGACCTTAATTATGGTCTGATTCATGTGGTCATAACCACTTGACCGGTGAAAATAAGTCCCCCAAACGGATCCTAAGAAACATGAAAAAAAATAGAGGATTGTACTTTTTTTGTTGTTTTGGGGAAAAGACTGGTATGAGTTTTCACAAAAATCAACCACCTACTTTCTATCTCTCCTTTCTACAATATCTTTCTCCTCTCCTCACTCCCACTCTTCCTCCTTCGTCCAGAAGCTCTGCTGTCAAAAAGGGGAGTTGTCGGCCGTGGAAGAAGGGCCGCCGGATTTGTGGAAGAGTCGCGAAAACCCTACCGCGAGATGGAGTGAGAGGGCGAACGATATGTACGCGTGAGGAGGGCAAACGACGTGCGTGCTGATAGGAGAAATAAAACTCCAAAAAATTACAAATTCTGAGTGCGAATAGCCTAAATCGTAGTGCGGATATCAGCGCCCTTATTTTACTGTCCAAATTAATTTATTATTGATCCAACACCAACAGATCCCAAAAAAATTGGGAACATTGTGTCTCCATCTTCAATGAATCTATCTCCAACGATCACCGCCCACCCAAAAAAGCCCTAATATGTTTTAGAAGCGTATAATTTATGCTCTTCCAACTTTGCCCTTGCGAGAGTTGGATCAATATTAATTTTCTATATATTTTTAAAATATATAAGAACAGTCTCACTAAAAGGCACGCTTCCACGCGCATCAGACAACTTCGAGTTACTAGAAGGCACTCGTGGTCGTTTTGACAACGTATTATTATATACATCTACCTAATTGAATTAAATAAGTATTGTTGCGGGTCACCCGATTTTTTCCCGGTCCGGAGAATTGGACCGACTTAAATCAGAGTCGGACCGGGCTCACAAATAGCTAAAGAAAAATCAGTAGCAAATGACAAAAGACTTTGTTTGACATGATAAACCCAAAAAAGAGTGAAAAATCCGAAAAGAGTGAAAAACCACGTGACATGATTTGTGCCGAGTCAAAATTCACTATTTTCTTGGAGTTTACAAGAGTTTGAGATGATTTCTCGGAGGATGACAGACTACCTCTCCGTTACAAGTTCAAAGTACAAAAATGATGAAAAAATGGACTAAGTCTCCGGAGCCTTGATGGAAGCACTCCGACTAGGAAAATGGCTAAGTCCACTGAACCTGATGGAAGCGTTCTATCTGGGAGAAATCTCCAAGTCCACCGAGCTTCGATGGTAGCGCTCCTGCTAAAGCGGAGCCTTGGTGAGAGCGCTCTCATAGAGAAGAATGGCGTGCCTCAGAAGCTTGATGAAGCCTTTGCGCTAGAAGGGGGACAGAGCGAATTTCTTAGCGAAGGATCGGTCTAAGTCCATGTCCTTGCCAGAAAACCTTAGAGTTCTTTCTAGCCTCTATAGTTGTTTATCTTCAAATGAAAGCATGTTGGTCTTTTTATAGTTTTCTGGAGGGTCGCATCGGTAATTGCGTCGGAGCGTGATTTGTGCTGGCGAATGACGTCGCTCCGTTTTTGTCACCTGGATCACCAAATTGAACAAAATGATGAAAGTGCCCCTGGGCGGCCCGGGCAGGGTGCCCAACGGCAGCGGCAGTCGGTGATGGCCGGAGGTGGCGGTGGCGGCCGCTGCCGGCGCGCATGCGCGCGCGCGGGTCGAGCGCGTACGTGTAAGTGCGCGACCGCGCATCCCGCACGGGATGTGTGGGGACTGGTCGTGTTCGCGCATACTGGCCTCTTGCGCGTGGGTGCACCATGCACGCGTGCGTGATTCCCCTGGCTTGGCCCGCCGTGCTTGGGGCATTTTGCATGCTTATTCTAGCGCGACCGCTCGAGTCTATTTGGCTTGACTCGGAAAGTTTCAAGGGAAACCCATCAAGTACATATAAATTTACTCGTAGCTTCATTTCATTGCATTTCTTCAAGAAAAAAGGTATTGAACGAGGATGGATTTGATCGTCATAATGCGTTGGAGGAGGGAGAAGGAGAGTAGCAAGAGTACTATCATGTAGAGCACATGAAGCCCCTTTTACGTGATGAGATAGTTTTCTTCTAAGTGTGAAAGTGGTTAGACACCTTTGATCATGCTATTCACGCATGTGTTTCATGACAAATGTGAAAAGGAGTAGCCTCCTTTGACCAGGAAACCAACATATGCTCTTAAAGAAAGTTTCTAGAAAATTGGCCAAATGAAGCTTGATGACATTTGACATGTTCTTTTCACCGAGAGAAGCTTAATGGAAGCTTTATCCACATGTCAACTACCACATCTATCTCCTTAGTTTTAACTCTATAAATAGGCATAAAAGAGGAGGGGGTAAGACATCCACTTCTCTCCAAATTTAAGCATTTAAAATTTTCTAAAGTGGGCTTTGTAACAATCGTCGTAGTTTAGGAGAGCTTTCAGACGGCGTTCTATGACGTTGATGAGGACTACTTCGGCTACACGGATTGGATTTGAAGCAGATTTAGGCAAGGATTTAAAGAAATATCTTGGAGAGAATTTGTGTATCCGTCTCGATTGTCTGTCACTGTCAATACTCAATAACTTGCAATTTTTTTGTTATTGTTTGTTGTGTAATATTATGTTGTGCGAATTTTGTGAAAATCTCGTGTGGATTGAGGAGGGAAATATTATAATCACCTATTTGTTTTTTCATGAATTTATAGTATCTGCTTTTCTGGTTAGACTCAGATCGTCCCGTAATTTTCATCCTATTGGGTTTCCACGTTAAATCTGTGTATCACTTCTATTCTTATTATTCTGTGTTGTGTTTTGGTTGTATATTGATATACTGTTAAACAGTCACGCTAGTACTTGCTCGTACTAATTTGTAGGTGCTCTAATCGGGCTTGCATGCTCTTTAGTACAACAAGTGATATCAGAGTTAGGTTCATTATCAAAACAATTATCAGGCTGACTTGTCTGATATTTGAGACAAGTCGTTCAGATATTTCGGGTTAGTGATCTGGCGCAGTAAGTGACGACCATTTATCCGCTTCCTATCCTATTTGATTTCTTTCTTCGAAATAGTCGGCTCAAAGAACTAAGGTCAGTCCAACTAGTGACAGAGCATGATGGAGTCTACACCAGGTTCAGCCTTCGAGCAAATGGTAAAATTAAACAACGCGAACTACCGCTGGTGATGGAAGATCTTATGTGCGTTAATGGCTGACATGCTCATATCTTTGAGGAAATTTCTAAAGACCTGTATCTCAATAAGTGAAAGGTGGAGCACCGGAAGCTATGTGGATTCATCAGACGATTTTTAGATCTAATCGTCTACAATCATGATTCAAGTATAGTTGATGCAAAGATATTTTGGAAGACTCTCAAGACATTATATGCCAAGAGTACTGACATCAATACGTTATATCTATTAAAGAAGTTTGGAGAGTTCAAGTATAGAGATAGTTCGCCTATCTTGGATCATGTGAACGAATTCAAAGGTATTATTGATCAACTTACTGCTGTGAAGGTGACCTTCGAACGAGGTCAATGCATTATGATTGTAGAAGTCTCTTCCAGACTTTTGGGAGATGGTTGTAGTTTCTTTGATCAACTCCTCTGCTAGTGGCATCATTACTATGTAGATTGTCAAGAATGATATCCTGAATGAGGAGATGCGAAGAAAATGTCAAAGACATTCAGGCTCTTCTTCATGAGCTGATGTTTTCTATATCGAGCCTAAAAGGAAAGACAGGAGCAAGAGTAGAGGGAAATAATTATAGGAGCATAAATAGAAGGAAGTCTGGGTCCCGCTACCAGAATGTGGAGTGTCACTACTATAACAAAAAGATCATATTTAGAAATTTTATTACACTCTAAAAAATAACTAGAAAAAGAAGGGAGAGTCCTCAAATAAGAAGACAAACATGCATACGGTGGTCATTGTCTCTATAGAGGAGGACAATGTCATCATTATAGAAGATGATGTCACTGTTGCACTCTTGTGTGATAATATGAGCTGGATTGTGAACTCATGTGCTTCTGCTCATGTCTCCCACAATATAGTGGTGTTTGCCAGATATACAACTCACGACAATGGAGTTCTAAGAATATGTAACAGTGTCACGTCTAAAGTCATCAGGAGGGGAGACCTGCACCTGAAGATGAGCATGGGAGGTTTGTTGATTCTAAAGGATGTTCAATACGTACCGACTATTCATTTCAATCTAGTTTCGTGTTGGAAAGCTAGGTAATGAGGGACACTTATGTGTCTTTAGTGGAGATTTCTAGAAATTGATTAGAGGGTCGCTCGTAGCCGCTAGAGGCTGGAGAGATACTAGCCTATATTATATGAAGGGAAGACCTGAAGCTTCTTAGGCCAACACTGTTAGGGATGGATCATCCACCTTCTATTGGCATAGGAGAGTGTGGCATATCAGCCAAAAAGGACTAGATTGTCTCTCCGAGAAAAAGATGATTACTGATCTATATGAGGATCAGTTGGAGAGATGCGAGCATTGTATGGCTGGAAAGCAAAACATTGTATCATTTTAAAGCTATAGCTCTGCCAGGAGATCTGAGCCACTAGATCGAGATCGTACATACTGATGTTTGCGGACCATTGAAGATACAGACGAGAAAAGGAGCGTTTTACTTTGGGACGTTCATTAATGATCATTCGAGGAAACTTTGGGTCTATGCTATTAAGTCGAAAGATGAGGACTTCGGTATCTTTCAGAGATTCCATGCTTAAGTGGAAAGATAATCTGGGAGAAAGCTAAAGTGCATCAGGTCCGATATTAGAGGAGAGTATATTGGTCCATTTGATGAGTACTACAGAGTGCAATGAATTAAACATGAAAAGACTCCTCCCAAGATGTCGCAGCTGAATGTCGTAGCTGAAAGAATGAATAAGACCTGACATATTTTGGGGTGAGGCTTTATACAAAGTGGCATATGTCATTACAGGAAGATGTTCTTAATAGAGTTTGGTATGAAAATGTCCCTTCATATAATCACTTGAGGGTCTTTAGCTGTAGAGCCTTTGTGCACGTCCCTCGGGACGAAAGATCAAAATTGGATTCAAAGACCAAACAATGTATTTTTCTGGGATATGGACGTAGCGGCGAGTTTGGTTACATGTTCTTTGATCTAGTTGAAAAGAAACTATGCAGTTGTGATGTTATATTTTGAAAGGATCAGACTATGGGTGATCCAGAAAGACCGAGATGGCTGACTCTCACACTAATGCAGAGTCTCCTATGAGTGGAGATGACGATACTAAGGAGGTCGTAGAAACCGAGCCGATACATGGCACTAAGCCACTTCCAGATCATGAGGATACTATTGATAGTGAGCCTATAGAATACACCACTAATGGTGTGCCTACACCACGAGTTGTGCTCGCTCCACAGGGGTTTGATAGCGTCAGACACCCATCTTTGAGACACTCCATTACCGAGTATATTCTATTGACTGATGAAGGGTAGGCCGAGTGATTTGACGAGGCAGTGCAGAGCTCAGATAAGAAAAAATGGATAGCTACTTTGCAAGAAAAAATACAGTCTCTATAGGCAAATCATACATATGATTTGATGAGATTTTCTTAAGGGCAAGAAGACTCTAAAGAATTGATGGATTTTCAGAGAAAAGCAGGGAGATCCCTCAACACCATTCAGATATAAGGCCAGATTAGTGTTGAATATAAGTTAAGTTCAATTCAATCCATTACTTACAAAGGGTTTTAGTCAGAAACATAGATTTGATTTCGATGAGATCTTCTCTCTTGTTGTGAAGATATCATCTATTCAGATTGTTCTTGGCCTTGCTGCGAGGTTAGACTTAAAGATCGAGCAGATGGATTTCAAGACCGCCTTGTATAGAGATCTTGAGGAAGAGTTGTATATGGAGCAAACTGAATATTTCAGGATGAAAGGGAAGGGGAGTTTGGTATGACGCATGAAGAGCTTATTTGGCCTGAAGCAGACACCGCGATAGTGCATGGTACAAGAAGTTCGATACTTTTTTTGGGGAGATCAATTTTATGAGAACTACCCTTGATCATTATGTGTTTATAAAGTAGTATGCTCTAGAGGATTTCATTATTTTACTCCTCTATGTTGGCGATATGTTGATTATTGGGAGGTGCACTACATGCATTAATGGCTAAGCTGAAGCAGCAATTGAGCTCCAAGTTTGTAATTAAGGACTTGAGAACTGCGAAGAATATCCTAGGGATGCATATTCTGAGAGATAAAGGCTCTAAGTTACTTTAGTTATCACAAGAAAGATACATCAGGAATGTGTTATAGAGATTTAATATGGATCAGACGAATAAGGTAAGCACGCCGCTTGCGACTCACTTCAGACTTACCACGGACCAGTGCTCATGCACACTTGAGGAGAAAAAGGAGATGCAAAAGATCTCATATGCTTCTGTAGTTGGCAATCTTGTGTACGTGATTGTGTGCACCCACCTTAATATAACACACGTGGTTGACGTTGTTAGTGAGTTTTTATCCAACCCTGAGAGAGACCATTGGAATGCTATAAAATGGATTTTGAGGCACATATATGGGATGTCAGACGTGACATTAATGTTCGGAGACAGGGATCCAGAGCTACTGAGCTACATTGATGTGGATATGGTTGGAAATTTGGACTCCAAGAGATCTACTTTTGGGTATCTGATCCTATTTGCGGGGGAGCTGTGTTATGGCAGTCTAAACTGCAGAAGTGTGTTGCACTGTCGACTATAGAGGCAAAATCTATTTTAGCCACTGAGGTAGGTAAAAAATTTATTTGGATAAAACATTTCATCAAGGAATTAGGTTTCACTCAAGAGCGGTATACACTGCGTGAGAATGGAGCATATATGCTTATGAAGACCTTCTCGAGAGGGAAGTTCAAGCACCGCGTGAGAATCACTGGTATGAGGGTTCTCTTCATATAAAGATAATGAGGGAGAGAAATAAGTTGTTGGGTACAGTTTCTGTCCTTTGTGGAGAAAACTATTAAATTCGAGTCTTTCTAACTCGAATTTGATGGCACTGAATATATTGACAGAAGGTGCATGAAGACATATTGATGGAGGACTTAGCGGGTGACAAATTGGAGATTTGAAGGAAATTGACAGAATGATAAGTTTCTTCACTTAGTCAAAAAGGGAGAGATTTGATGAGATAATTTTCTCCTAAGTATGAAAGCGGTTAGCCAACTTTGATCATATTATTCAAGCATGTGTTTCATGCCAGGTGTTAAAATGAGTAGCCTCCTTTGACCTAGAAACTAACATGTTTTCTTAAAAGAAGCTTCTAGGAAATTGGTCAAATGAAGTTTCATGACATTTGACATATGTTTTTGACCTAGGGAAGCTTCGAGAAAGCTTCATCTACATGCCAATTACCACTTCTACCTCATTGGTTTTAGCCATATAAATAAGCTTTAAAGAGGAGGGATAAGACATCCACTTTTCTCCAAGTTCAAGCATTTAAAGTTTTCTAGAGAGGAATTTGTGGCAATCGTCTTAGTTTAGGAGAGCTTCCGGACGGCATTCTATGATGTTGATGAGGAATACATCGCCTACACAGATTGAATCTAGTGCAGATTTGGGCAAAGATTCAAAGAGGCATCTTGGAAAGGATTTGTGTATTCAGACTCGTCCTCCATTGTCGGTAACTTATAATTTTAATTATTGTTTATTGTGTAATATTGTGTGGTGCAAAGTTGGTGAAGATCTTGTGTGAATCAAGAAGGAAAAGTCTTGTAACTGCCTATTTATTTTTCATATTTATAATAATGGCTTTCTTGGTTGGGCTTCGTTCGTCCAGTGGTTTTCACCTTATTGAATTTTCACGTTAAATCTGTGTATCACTTCTATTCTTATTATTATGTGATGTGTTTTAATTGTGTATTGGCCTACCACTAACCGACCGTGCTAGTACTTGCTCGTACTAATTTGTAGGTGCTTTAGTCGGACTTGCATGCTCTCTAGCCCAGCATTACACTGTCACTCATTCATGTTAAGCATGCACATCAAGTTAATATCTTTAGTCCTATGTATACTGATCGATAAAACACGATTGTTGCATATTGCCTTGACACAATTATAATTTACAGTATTATATATGTACATGATATTGCTCAGAATGAGCATAATTATAGGGATCTCCTCTTTATATTTTTAAGCCTCTCCTATCCGGAAAGAATCTTAATTTTACTTACACAAACGCAGCTTCACCATATAATCTGTCGGGAACCTTAGCCCCAAAGTTCCTTTATACGCCTCCCTTCGGCATGAACACGAGTGCACCGCTCTCCCACACCTTCACATATACACAACTCTGTAGCACGTCCACGTCCGCACATTCTCTTAGCAATTTAATGTGTTTGCAGCTTTCTAACACACTCGTACAGTCGTGACTCCTCGTAAGGTACCCTGTAACGCTCCCGGTTTTTCTGTGATTGTTTAATCTTTGTTTGGCGTTACGTTGGTGCATTTTCGGCCCTTGCCATTGTTAGAGCGTGGTCTTAGCTCTTTAGGCTCTCTGAATGACTTGTTTTGTAGTCTGTTTGCAAGGTTCCCTAGCGAGCCGGAGTCTGTTTTGGTGACTCGGTGGAGCCTCTCCGAGAATGCTTGTGTTTTGGCTTCGGGAAGTGTTAGCCCGAGTTTTGTTTGTCGGATGAAGATTCCGACTTCGCCACTAGATTCGTAGCATGGGTATTTAGCTACGGTGTGAATTTCGTCAAATTCCGAGAACGTTTGTTTTTTGCGTCGTTTTGGCGTGTTATTTAATTGCCTGATATAATGATATCAGTGGCCGGTTTTGCTTGGGTACATGTTGTTAGCTTGTTAGCTTGAATTTTCTATATGTATATATATGTACATATATATATAGTGGCTGCTTTATAGTATTATATTCTCAGAGATAATATTATATCATGTATAATATTATATCATGTATAATAGTTTAGTCCCTTCATATAATCACCCGACGGATAAGCTTCCAGCGAAAGGAGACGGACGACGGAAAAGCTTGAGCTCCGGCCGGTGATTTCTTGCAATCTAGAGCTTGTTTTTCTCGGGTAAGGGCAAATCTAGACTGCTCTCACCCGGATCTTCCTCCCTAGGTAAGTATTTCTTATTCTAGAGTTGTCTTTGTAAGCTAGGGTTTTTCGGGTTTGCTCATCTTCCCTTTAAAGCTTCAGGTTTGCCTCTTAGGTGGCCGATCTTGCCACTGGTGTCGAATTTTGGAAGGCAGCTGCTGTTTCCTGGAGGTAGAGGCAAGTGGCGCTCTTTGCCCTTGCCATCCTTGATTTTACTCCAATTAATCTTGTTGTTGTAGCTCATTCTTTCTTTTTCTTAGAAGCTAGGGTTGCTGCAGTTTTCATCCCAGCAAGATCTTGCTCGATCTTGTCTAGTTTTCATTTATTCTCTCTCTTCTTATTCACTGTTTTGTGTCCAGTTAGTGGCTGGAGGTAGGATTTTAGTTTGCTAGTTTTAGCCCAGCTTGGTTGGTAGCTGTAGCCGGGTGGAAGGGGTAGGAGAGAGGAAATTAGAAATTATGTTTGTCAACTCTCTGTGAGCAGGCATTGAGTGTTAGATTAGGGCAGAAGTTCATTTTGTAGGCCAAGTATAAAAGCATTAAGTGTGGTGGACACACTCAACGCCTAGCTGTTTGGTCTGGAGACTAAGTCCAAAAGCATCGACAGCGTTGAGTGAGTGGAGCTCACTCAACGCCGTCTGCCTTTGGTGTTGAGTGAGTTGAGCTCACTCAACGCCGTCTGCCTTTGGAGTTGAGTGAGTTGCGCTCACTCAACGCCGTCTTACAAGAGACTTTTTCTAAGTCTTTTGGCGTTGAGTGAGTTGAGCTCACTCAACGTTGTCTGCCTTAGGATTTTTTTCTAAGTCTTTTGGCGTTGAGTGAGTTGAGATCACTCAACGTCGTCTGTCTTTTGGCGTTGAGTGAGTTAAGCTCACTCAACGTCGTCTGCGTTTGGCGTTGAGTGAGTCGAGCTCACTCAACTCCGTCTAGTCTGGTGATGTTTTTCTTATAAGTCAAAAACATTGAGTGTGGTGAAGTCACTCAACGCCTTCGGCTGTTAGCGTTGACAGCGTTAAGTGAGCTGAACTCATTCAACGCCGTCGTCCAGTGAGTTTTTGCGGCTAAGTCTTTTGGCGTTGAGTGAGTGGAGCTCACTCAACGTGGCGTCGAGTAGACTCGACGCCTTCTCTGCTTAGATTTTTGGCGTTAAGTGAATGGTACTCACTCAACGCGACGTCGAGTGGAATCGACGCCTTCTCTGCTTAGTGTTTGGCGTTGAGTGAGTGGTACTCACTCAACGCGGCGTCGAGTGGACTCGACGCTTTTTCCTTAGGCTGGTGTTTTTCTCCCGAGTTGGTTAGTATGGGTTTTATTTCGGTTTGGTGTTGTGTTTTCGACTAGTTTTTTTGGATGCTGAATCGTGGATTATGGCAGGTGGTTTTTTTTCTGGTGGCTCTGTAAGGGGTGATTTGTGTGTGCTGAGCTGTGGCCACCATCAGTTAGGCCCCGGTTTGGGCTGGTTTGGTTAGGTGTGTAGACCCTGAAGCTGCCACTAGTTGTTTTCACCCTGGAGAATTTTTGGGTCTGGTTGTTTGGAAGAGGGTTGTTTTTAGCTATCAACCTGGACCTAAGGTTTTACCACTGCTATTAATTCACAAGATAGGAATGTTAGTTCCTTCCCTTTTCTAAATGACTATATTTTGGCATATGTTTGCCTTGTTGCTGCTGCAGGTTTTTAGCAGGGCATGTTGCTAATTTCTCGCACTTGGTGCACTTTGATTATTCTTTGGACAATGTTTTACTTTTGCTGTCTTGTTTATTTCCTTTTGCTAAGTTTGATAGCATTCTACTGTAAGGGTATGATAAACCCTTTCCTTTTTATTGCTTATGACCTAATGCTCAATTTCTATTTGATTATATTTTGGCTGAGGTTTTCTTTCTTTGAATGCCTCGGGTTCAGAGCAGTAGCCGGTTGGACGGCTAGTTTTCTTTTGTGGGCTTGCTAGTGATCTCATGGGCTGTTGAGATTCTCCTTCCTCAGTTTGTGAGGTAGATCTTTTCTTGTTTCCTTCTGTATATACATGCATACTCGCCAGTGGGTTCGTGTCAGGTTGTTGACGCCCACTAGTGGCTTTCCTTGTGATGCTAAGTATGTGACTTAAACTGCTATTTTTGCCTATTTGGAGGTTATTTACTTGCACTCTGGGATTTATGCTAGAATGCATGTTAGGTATTTTAACTCGTAAAAGCATTACGATATGTACTTCATACATGCCATATTTCTAAACCTAAAGTACTATTTTCCAAAGTAACGTAAAGACTATTTTCATATTATACTAAATTTAGAGTCCTGTATTTCATGAGTTGTCCTTTTGGGACGTTTACAGTTATGTAGGATGTCAAATCACCTTAACCAAGGTATTTTTCCGCAACGTATAAATATATTTTTACTTATGGACTAGTTGATCCACTGTGCCGAGGGATACGACCATCCATCTAATTTGAAAGATGTTTTTCATAATAACTTATGATTTCAGTTTAACTTGTTTAGGTTGGTGTCTTGCTTGAGCGTCTGCAGTTATCCCCTGCATGACGTGACATCGCGACACATATTTTCTCTTACTCTGATAAAAGTTTGTTGTTGAGAAAATGTGGGTCGTGACATACCCTCTTTCAAAGGAGCATGCCCAACAATCCCCATATCGCCCTCAAACAGACCAGACATTCATCGAACAAAGAAGGGTCATTCTCCTCCGCGATTATGCGGGAATATCATTCCCCCCATATCTCAAACAGATCTACCATCCTCTGATTAAAGCTACACACATAACACATTTGTGCATGCGAACATCCGTGGACACATGCTCTTAAACACACCCCCAATAAGGGAGGGAAAATGCCCCCTATGCCAAGGGAGTGTCAACCCCCAACACAAATGTCGAGCGACGACCTCCGAAATCCCAAACAATGAGCTCAAGAACCCTCGGTAAGTGAGTATAAAGGTCCCTCTACATCATATTTGAGCGTCTATCTCTGACATCAACGTCGAGTGACAACCTCCTGAGTTAAACAACAAGTTAACAAACTGGTAAGGGCGGACAAGAGTCCATCTAGGCATCTACGCCACATCTAAGCATTTACCTCCAACATCAACGCCGAACAACGACCTCCGAAATCAATCCCAAAAAAATGCACATAAACCTGAGGTAAGGGCGGACAAAGGTTTCCCTTAGACAACCAGACGTCAAGTTCTGGCACTAACGCTGAACATTGAGCTCATAACTGAGTGAAGACCTCTGGTTCTTATGCTAAGCGACAAGCTCATGATCAAGCAATAGTCTCTGATGCTAACACTGAGTAGCGAGCTCATAATCGAGCAACAAACTCTAGTGTTAACTCAAAGTTGCGATCTTGCAAGTGCCGACTTCCAGGACCTGCACAAAGTAGCAAGCTCATAACTACACAAAGGGTGATAAATCGACTGAGTAAAACTCACAAAGCAACATGCACGAAAGAAGAAATCTCAATATAAAGATCGAACAAACAAGCTCGCGCACCCTAGAATATACAACCATCAGGAAAGCACTTTTTTCTATGAAAAAAGACCTCCGGAAATTGGGGAGCATTTGATGGGGTTCCCCTAAAACTGTTTCAGGTTTGGTCTGCTCTGTCAAAATCATGGTCCCAACCGGATCTATGAAATGGGCCACCTCGACCAAGTAAAAATGCTTGGGATCCGGATGTACGAGGAAACTAAACGAGCTGTAATTAGCATGCTTGAGGGGAGGGCGATTAGCAAGCACGCACACCCAATGTTTGTGTACCATAGACTTAGTGTGCGTAGAACGCACACCCAACGCTCGTGTCCCGCCCACACGCGCAGAACACATGTGTGCCCCTTTTGCGCTGGGGCATAGTGCGCCACGTACCCCCTGCGTGCGCGTACGCACAACACACATAATGTGCTCCCCCACGCATGTTTGCAGTGCACCGAAGCCCCCCCCCCCCCCCTCGCGCGCCCTCACGCCAACGCGCACATGAAACACACCCCGTAGTGCGGCCCCTGAACGCTCTCCTTTACGCATCAGGTCCATGCCTCAACCTTCCCCTGTCTCCACCTTCCGGTGTCATCAATCGACGTTGAGACCTCCGTCCTCGCCATTGAACCTTCTCGGGCCGCCCGATTTTCCAGGACCGCCTGGGCGGCATGGATGCCATTTTCCGAAATTTTGTTATTCAGGTGATCAGATTTGTGCAACCTCATTTGCTGGTTCAAATTCTATGAGGATGCAATTACCGACGTGCCCCTTAAAAATGCTATAAAATGGTCATAAATCGCCATTTGAAGAGAGATTGCATTTTGTACTAGAGTTTTCTCAAGACCTCCTTCAAGAGCCGCTTGAAGATCTCATTCGAAGTTTGAATACGTCATTCAATTCTCAAGTCCTCTGTCAAGAGTGGCGTGAAGATCTCCTTCGAAGTTTAAAGACCTTCGGTTCTCAAGTCCTCCTTCAAGAGAAACTCAAAGATCTTCATCGGAGTTCCAAGTCCTCATTTGGTTCTCAAATTCTCCTTTGAAGATGGCTCGAACATCTACCACAACGTCCGTGCTTCGATACCAGAGCCCTTGTTACAGTATTCATCCTTCCAGACTCCTCCAGAGCGCGCTCAACTACGCTATTTCAATCAACCAAGAGGAGCTCTGAACTTTTTCGGCGAAGACTTGACACTCTTCTCGCTCTCTCGCTCAAGTGTTCACTCTGCTCGCTCTCTCACTCACTTGTTTGCTCTGCTCAAGTGTTCACTCCACTATCCATAGTGTCTGCTCCAGCGACAGCTTCAGAAGTTGTTCCAACGAGTTCTAAGAAAGACTTTGTTTATTTCTCTTTCAATCACTTGTAAGTTGGGCGATGACTTGTCCCCCCAGGATCCAAACACTTGTAATTGCATACAAATTAGTAGATTTGATCGGCACCAAATCGATCCCATGATTTTTTCCCTTTCGGGATTTTCCACATAAAATATCTTGTCGTTTCTACTTTTGGTTCTCTTTTAACTGTTTGCACGTTTGACTCACTTTCGAGCTATGGTGATACGATTCTTCCGGACCGGAAGAACGTTAAGCGACCCGTAATAGAATATATATTTACCTTTATATTCATATTTATTTATTTACAATATTAAAAAGAGAAAACTTGTCTAAACATTCAAAATTATAAAATATAACCTTATTATTTTAATCTAATGACTTAACATATGTTATAATATATTCTAAAAAATACAATACTAATTACATCATATCTCAATTTAAAAACAATGATGAAAATGTTGAAATATTTTTTATATATTCTGATATTACATTTTTGTTTTTTTGAAAATTCCATTAAATAATAATAGCAATATCAGATATTAAATAACAAGATTATAAAAAACTTGTAAAATAAAAAGGATAAGAAATAGAAGAAATCAATATCTATATATATATATTAGAATCGAATTTGTGTAAGACATATGATCATCGTCTTAATGAAAAGACATCACTCTCCGGCAAAGCTTTCATCTGATGTTCACTACTCCAAGGTACAACATCCAGCTAGATCCCGAAACTCTGATGTGCGCAGACACAGAAGAAGCACAGTGCACCTGAACTCCCAACGTGAAGAAAATTGAAGCACGAAAATTTCAATGTAAGAGCAAGAAGGCGGGTATAGTTTTTCAGAGAACACAAATAAAAACGATTCAGAATATCTCTTATATAGGACTCTTGAAAACGACAAGAAATTAACCACAAAATAAATTACAACAGTTATTGTTGCGGCCAAACTCGGCGCTCCGGTCAATCCGGACTAACTTGGACCGCCTTAGCTCGCGGAGCGGTCGTGCGCGCACACAGTCAGTTGAAGAGGGGAAAATAAACACAAGGAGTTTTAACGTGGAAAACCCTTCAACCGGGTGAAAAACCACGTGATCGGTTCGCTGCCGGTCAAAATCCACTAGATCGGAGTGATTACAGTATGTTGGGTGAATCGGGGCGACAGGCCGCTCCCGTTACAATCTTGAGGAGAGAGAGAGAGTGTATGCAACCGTTGGTGGGCAACAGACTGCCTCGCCAACGGGACTCGGACGGTGGAATGCGCGGGGTGCTTTAGGCGCGCGCGCTCAGAGGCAGCGCGCATCCAAGGGTTGTCACTTCCTCCCTTGCTCGACTTTCTCTGTCCTTGGAGTGCTCCCTTTGTAAATGAGCGCTAGTGGGGTGCCAATAGCCGATGACAGGTGCCGCTGGCCTACGACGAGTGCTGATAGCCGTTGGTGGGTGCTGATAGCCGTTGGTGGCCGCTGGACGTCACAGGCGGCTGCCGGTGGTTGGCGGCGAGGGGCGGCCGCTGGTTGTTGGCGACGAGGGGTGGCCGCCGGCGGAGAAAAACGGGAGAGCTCCCACCTGAGGAAGAAGAAGGGGGAAGCGTAGGAGAAGAAGATGATGAAATGAGAAGCCCCTGGGGTCCTTTTATAGGCTCCAGGGGGAAGTTACGACGGGCCCCACCACTAACACAGTGGGTTAGTGGGTGGTTTTGTTCCGATCGGACGGCCGGTGGGCCCTCTCCCCCAATCGGGCGGCGGGGAGGCCACCCCGGGGCGGGGCCGCCCGGATGAGGCCGACGGCGAGGAGGCGGCTGGACATGGCGGCGGCCGGCCATGGTTGCGGCCGGTCATGGCCGAGGCCGGCCATGGCCGCCGCCGGCCATGGCCGAGACCGGCCATGGCCGCCGTTGGCCATGACCGAGGGCGGCCATGGCCGAGGCCGGCCATGGCCGAGGCCGGCCATGGCCGCGGCCGGCCATGGCCGCGGCCGGCCATGGCCGCGGCCGGCCATGGCCGCGGCCGGCCAAGGCCGCGGCCGGCCATGGCCGCGGCCGGCCATGGCCGAGGCCGGCCATGGCCGAGGTCGGCCATGGCCGCTGCTGGCCACGGCCGCGGCCGGCCATGGCTGCCGTCGGCCATGGCCGGGGCCGGCCATGGCCGGGGCCGGCCATGGCCGGGGCCGGCCATGGCCGGGGCCGGCCATGGCCGGGGCCGGCCATGGCCGGGGCCGGCCATGGCCGGGGCCGGTCATGGCCGGGGGCCATGGTCGTGGCCGGCCGGAGGGGAACCGCCGGTGGCGATTTCTTCCGCGGAAGGTGGGAGAAAATGGGGGCCCACCCCCATGATCTCCATGAGAGATCATGGGGGTAAGGAGGGCCCACCCATGATCTCCATTGGTGGGGATCATGGGGGTCTCCTCATCTTTATAAATTAAGGTGGAACCCATCACAAACGTCGATTTCTACCTGCTCCGATTTCGCAAACTTTGATTTCTACTTGCTTCGGTTTCACTTGCGTCAATGTACTCGACGCATGCGTTGATTTCTCCGTCTGATTTTATTACGCGTTTATTTTCTTTACGCGTTTTCCGGTCATTACTTCTATACGTTGGAAATCCAACGTTTCCCTGCACAGTAGAACTTATCAATTATAACTGATGGGTTCCACCTTAATTTATAAAGATGAGGAGACCCCCATGATCCCCACCAATGGAGATCATGGGTGGGCCCTCCTTACCCCCATGATCTCTCATGGAGATCATGGGGGTGGGCCCCCATTTTCTCCCACCTTCTGCGGAAGAAACCGCCACCGGCGGTTCCCCTCCGGCCGGCCACGACCATGGCCCCCGGCCATGGCCGGCCGCGGCCATGGCCGGCCTCGGCCATGGCCGGCCGCGGCCATGGCCGGCCGCGGCCATGGCCGGCGGCGGCCATGGCCGGCGGCGGCCATGGCCGGCCGCGGCCATGGCCGGCGGCGGCCATGGCCGGCGGCGGCCATGGCCGGCGGCGGCCATGGCCGGCGGCGGCCATGGCCGGCCGCGGCCATGGCCGGCCGCGGCCATGGCCGGCGGCGGCCATGGCCGGCCTCGGCCATGACCGGCCGCAACCATGGCCGGCCGCCGCCATGTCCAGTCGCCTCCTCACCGTCGGCCTCATCCGGGCGGCCCCGCCTCGGGGTGGCCTCCCCGCCGTCCGATTGGGGGAGAGGGCCCACCGGCCGTCCGATCGGAACAAAACCACCCACTAACCCACTGTGTTAGTGGTGGGGCCCGTCGTAACTTCCCCCTGGAGCCTATAAAAGGACCCCAGGGGCTTCTCATTTCATCATCTTCTTCTCCTACGCTTCCCCCTTCTTCTTCCTCAGGTGGGAGCTCTCCCGTTTTTCTCCGCCGGCGGCCACCCCTCGTCGCCAACAATCAGCGGCCGCCCCTCGCCGCCAACCACCGGCAGCCGCCTGTGACGTCCAGCGGCCACCAACGGCTATCAGCACCCGCCAACGGCTATCAGCACTCGTCGTAGGCCAGCGGCACATGTCATCGGCTATTGGTACCCCACCAGCGCTCATTTACAAAGGGAGCACTCCAAGGACAGAGAAAGACGAGCAAGGGAGGAAGTGACAACTCTTGGATGTGCGCTGCCTCTGAGCGCGCGCGCCTAAAGCACCCCGCACATTCCACCGTCCGAGTCCCGTTGGCGAGGCAGTCTGTTGCCCACCAACGGTTGCATACACACTCTCTCTCTCCTCAAGATTGTAACGGGAGCGGTCTGTCGCCCCGATTCACCCAATATACTGTAATCACTCCGATCTAGTGGATTTTGATCGGCAGCGAACCGGTCACGTGGTTTTTCACCCGGTTGAAGGGTTTTCCACGTTAAAACTCCTTGTGTTCATTTCCCCCTCTTCAACTGACTGTGTGTGCGCTCGACCGCTCCGCGAGCTAAGGCGGTCCAAGTTAGTCCGGATCGACCGGAGCGCCGAGTTTGCCCGCAACAGTTTGGCGCCGTCTGTGGGAAACATTCCTAGTATCCTTCGCAGAGCAAGTTCATCGTCCCTACTACTGCAATGGCAAAGAGGAGTGCTCGCGTAGCCGAAGGATCCGCACTTGGCGGACACACTGAGCCTGCCCAATCTCACTCTCTGGTAGATGTGCCACTGACCGCTGAAGCAGCTTTCGCCCCCGTCACCGCCTTGGAAGGGCGTGTCCGCCAAATGGAGGAGCAGCAGACAGAGATGCTCACACTACTTCGAAACCTGGGAGCACCTCCAGTTCCACCAAGGTCACCTCCGCCAGCTAACCATCCCCCACTGTTCGACCCACCAAGGAACCAAGAAAATCCTGTAGAAAGAGAAGAACCTGAAGACCATTCAGATGCCGCCAGTTCAGCTCATCCCCATCTAAGAGAAACATGGGCGGATCACCCCCGCAATCTAGTTAGCAATGCTCCCATCCACCCTCTCCTAACTCGTCGAGAAATCAGAGAGGTAGTTGCTGAAGAATGCCGCCAAGTTGCAAGGAGAGATTTCCACCCTCATCGACCGCTTTATCAAGGCTCCCCCTTGACTCGGCAGATCCTCGATCATCCAATTCCACAAGGATTTAAACTTCCAAACATCGAAACATTTGATGGAACTGACGATCCACTCGAGCATGTCAATCATTTCACCACCATCATGAGGATCTTCCATGCCACTGATCAACTATTATGTCAAGTATTTCCAACTACCCTCAAAGGACAAGCTCGAACATGGTTTCACTCTTTGAGGCCCGAGACCATTACTAGTTTTGCCGAATTAACTAGACAGTTTTCCGATCAATTCATCGCTAATCGAAGGATTGTTCGAGATCCATCTCATCTCTCTGGAATCCGCAAGAACGAAGGGGAAACCCTTAAAGAATTCTTCCGACGTTTCACTGCAGAAGCCCGCCAGATCCCGGGAGTCGACCCCGAACTCCTGCGTGGAGTGTTCCTAGGGGGTCTTCGACCCAGCGGTTTATACTCAGCACTTATGAGAGAAACCGTGCCCAACTATCCAGATCTGGTACACAGAATCGAAGCGCAAATAGCCGCGGACGAAGCTATTGAAGCTCATCGACGGCAGTTCGATGGAGTACAAAAAAGACAGAGAGATAAAGAGCCAGTCCCTCAGCACCAGGAGAGAAGGTTCCTCCAAGACCGTCGAACTGGACGCCGCAGGCGTGACTCGCAGAGAGATTCCCCTAGAGATTATACCCCGCTCAATACTTCTCGCACCAACGTTTTGTATGCCATTCAAAATGAGCCAGCATTACAGCGACCAAGGCAACCGCCTCCTAATCCTAGGAACGATCAATCAAAGTATTGCGAGTATCATCGGACAACCGGGCACACCACTGAAGAATGTGCTCGCCTAAAGGAGGAGATCGAGCGCTTAGTCCGTCTAGGACTGCTCGGAAGATTTCTGCAAGGAAGAGTCCAAGAACAGCAAGACCCGCCTAGGCGTCCCAGGGACCAGCAGAATGCCCCGCGGACACCTGAAGGAGGAAGGCAAGTGGTAGGAAACATTGAGACTATCGCCGGATCACCTATTCTGACTACACAGATACTGTCAGTCCATTCTGGAAAGGAAGCCCATGAAGATAAAAGAAGCAAGCAGGACACCACCATATCATTCGGAGATAAAGACCTCATCAACGTCCGAATCCCGCATCAGGACCCGCTTGTAATTAGCGCTGGCATCGAAAACCCCTGCTACAACGTCAAGCGAATCCTCATCGATAATGGCAGTTCAGTCGACGTCCTTTTCTCCACCACTCTGCAAAATATGAATATATCCCGGCAGCAGCTAACTCCAGCCGCAGGCCCGATATATGGTTTCGACAACCATCAGGTCCAGGTCATCGGAACAGTTACCCTACCAGTCACGTTAGGAGAATTTCCAAGACAGATTACGCATGAAGTCCAATTCATGGTAGTAGACTCAAACTCAGCAAACAACGCTATCTTTGGAAGGCCTGTTCAGACCACCTTCAAAGCTATCCCATCTATCCCCCATCTAGCGATGAAGTTCCCTACTCCCGGAGGAATTGGAGTAGTACGCGGGAATCAAGAAGCCGCGAGGAATTGTTATTCTAAACAAGCTCAGCCCACTGAGCCTACCACACTGAACATCGATGACTTCGACCTCAGAGATGAAGCAGTTCTGCAGCGAGGAGCACCCATCGAAGGTCTGATTGAAGTCCCCCTCTCTTCGACAAAACCAGATCGCACCGTCCAGCTCGGGTCCCTCTTATAGGAGCATGAAAGGGAAGAGTTAGCAGCCTACCTCAGGAAGAATAAGGATATCTTCGCCTGGTCCCCGGAAGATATGCCTGGGATCGACCCGCAGGTCATCCACCACTCCCTTAACATTAATCCCGCATGTAAACCCGTCATTCAAAAGAAGTGGAATTTCGCCCCAGAGAGACTCCAAGCAATCGAAGAAGAGGTTGAAAAACTCCTTCGCGCCCAATTCATTCGAGAGGTTGGCTACCCTGCTTGGGTGGCCAATGTGGTCCTAGTAAAGAAATCTTCGGGAAAGTGGAGAATGTGTGTGGATTACACAAACCTTAATCAGGCTTGCCCTAAGGACAGCTTTCCACTTCCCAGGATAGATCAGCTGTAACACCCCCAAATTATTGTAGGAGCGACGGGGATCGAATTTAGCCAAGACAGGGTTTTGGTGCAGGTGACACGGGCCCTGACACGGGCGTGTCGGAGGCCGTGTCGGGCGTGTCGAGCTCGGGCCGTCGAGCTGGCCGTGTAGTCGACCAGTGCAGGTCGACGATGGTCGTGTGGTGGAACACGGCCTAGGACACGGGCGTGTCCCAGGCCGTGTCACACCTGGGCTGTGCGGTTGGGTACACGGGTAATGACACAGGCACGAACACGGGCGTGTCTAGTTTGACACGGGCGTGTCTGATGCCGTGTCACCAAGCCGTGTACCTCTCTGACTGCGAAGTGTTGATTTGTTGCACACGGGGGGCGTGACACGGGTCCCGACACGGGCGTGTCGCAGGCGACACGGGCGTGTCGGAGGCCGTGTCACATGCCGTGTTGCTGGTTTTCAATTTTGGTTGAGACGGTGAATGAGCTACACGGCCAAGCACACGGCCGTGTGTGAACCCGTGTTCGGTCCAAATTTTGTGATTTCAGGTCTAATCTCGACCGTTCGTTTCCTTGGCTTTGGATCCGACGGTGGGGGGCTGCTCCTGGGTGGTTTTAGCCGGGAATAGGGTTTTGAAACCCTTATTTCTCTTGGGTACTCTCTATCTAAAACCTATAGAGAAGGGAGAGCTTGGAGGAGGAAGAAGGAGGTCAACTCCGGCGGCCGGTGGAGATTCGGGGCTCCAAATCGCGAGCCGTCTTCGGATCCGCGGAGGCAAGGAGATTGCGGTGCTTTTCATCCGCATAGATTTTCATGGCGCCGCGGAGGAACGCAAGGGTAACGATTTCTCATCCTTGGGCATGTGAAGCCCTCTTTTCCTTTGCATAGGAAGCCCTCTCTCGCGAGTGAGCGAAGAGTTGGAGCGTTCCTTGGGGTAGATATGTGAAGTCCCCCTTGTATAGAGTCCGTATGCGAAAACGGACATAGACATTGTGTGTGAAGCCTATCCGGACAAGTAGAGCCGGATCGGTGATGTTGCATTGCATATGAACCGGGGAAGACTCCGGGTGTTTGGGTGTTTTCGGGTTTTCTACGTGGTAGATTGCATCAGGGAGCCTTGGAGATTAACTCCAAGATGCACCCGGAAAACTGGGCAAAAGCGGGTTTTGCCAACACGGTGGCCGGGGAGCCAACGTGAACATAACCGGGTTATGTGATTGTTGTGGTGGGAACGGGACTCGGTGAGTCTTGACCTGCGCATATGGCTTAAATTGCCGTTGCAGTGTGAGCACGGGTCAGGCGGAACCGTACCCGGTGTATGTCGTTCGGTAGGACCGTTGGCATGGATGAGGGTCTTCGGCGGTCTATGGCTTAAATTGCCGTGACCAAAGCCTGGAAGGCAAAATGCTCATATGGATGACTGTCCAAGAGGCGGTGGTGGATTGGGAACGTCTATGGATTGAATTAACGTGACGTTGGCCGGTTCGCCGAGAATGTGCCCTGAGTGCACGGGGTGTGTGGCCGTGCGAGCCCACGCCTGTGGTGAAGTGCAAATACTTTATATAATTGTCTATGCTAATAAAGTGCAGGGAAAGAGCATTGCCGCCCCGAATGTGGGGGCGGGATCGTTATAATTTGGTCAGCATTGCTGACCGTTGCTATTGTTTGCCACCGGGCGGTGGTTTGTGGCTTGCAGGTGCTGCGGAGCAGAGCGGGAAATAGCGGGCTAAAGCCCTTGTTGCTGTGCCGGCCCTCGAAGGCCTAATTGCTTATGTTTCTTTCCCGTTTTCATGTATGGCCGGCCTGCGTGCCGAAGTTTGGAAAACACTTCTTTTGTTAAGTGAACAGTGTAAGGCCTTAAGGCCATTTCTCTTTTGGTGTATGTGTACATTCCTGAGTTTGTAGTGGACATTCATGCTGTTGTGGCTGGGTTCTTATTCCTTTTGCAACCTAATAAATTGCTTCCGCTAGGTGTTGTGTAGGACGACATGATTGGTTGAATGGTTTCAATGCGTAACCAACCGGTCTGTCCGTAGTATATGGCGTCGGGCCCCGGCCGGACCTACTGCTATATGCTATGCGACGGATAGGGGTGTTACATCAGCTAGTTGATTCAACCGCCGGGCACCAGCTGCTTAGCTTCATGGACGCCTACTCTGGATACAACCAGATTCGAATGGACCCAGCCGACGAAGAACACACGGCTTTCCGTACCGACAAAGGAATTTATTGCTATAGAGTAATGCCATTCGGACTTAAAAATGCAGGAGCTACCTACCAGCGACTCATGAACAAGATCTTTAAAGAACTCATCGGCAGATCCATGGAAGTGTATGTAGACGATATGCTAGTCAAGAGCATCCGCCGGGAAGACCATTTGGAAGATTTAGAGAAATGCTTCAAGATCCTCAGACAATATGGAATGAAGCTTAACCCTAGCAAGTGCGCCTTCAGAGTCACTTCGGGAAAGTTTTTAGGGTTCATGGTTACCTAGCGAGGAATAGAGGCCAATCCTGAGAAAATTAAGGCTCTCGAAGAAATGTCTCCACCCAGATCACTCAAAGATGTACAACGGTTGAACGGGAGAATCACAGCACTATCCCGATTCCTGGCTCGGACGAGAGACAAGTACCTCCCCTTCTTCAAAATACTCCGAGGAGCACGAAGCACAGGGTTTCAATGGACAGATGAGTGTCAATCGGCCTTTGAATCCTTAAAGCAATACCTGGCCTCTCCTCCACTTCTATCCAAGCCGGCTCCCGGAGAAATTCTCTGTTTATATCTTGCCGTCACACCAGCGGCATATAGTTCAGTCCTAGTTAAAGATGAAGGAGGAATTCAACGCCCCATCTACTACCTCAGCAAAATCCTTTCTGATTCCGAAACCCGGTACCCGGCTGCAGACAAAACAGCCTTAGCACTTGTCTTCTCTGCCAGAAAACTTCGTCCCTACTTCCAGGCGCACACTGTTAAGGTCCTAACCGAGTTACCCCTCCGTGCCATTCTCCAAAAACCTGAAGCATCCGGTCGACTGGTTAAGTGGGCTGTCGAGTTGGGTGAGTTCGATATCCACTTCCTCCCGCGCCCCGTCATCAAATCTCAGGTTTTGGCCGACTTCATCATAGAGAACACTCTACCGACGGAAACAGAATTTGCGCCAGTGAAAGCCGGACAAGCATGGACGCTATACGTAGATGGGGCCTCAGGTGCTGAAGGTGCTGGAGCAGGCCTGCTCCTCATTAATCCAGAACTCGTTACTCTAGAATATGGACTCCGATTAAAATTCCCTGCTACAACAATGCGGCAGAATACGAAGCCCTCATCGCAGGACTCAAGCTCGCCATCAGCTGCCAGGTCAAGAAGCTGACCATTTACTCTGACTCACAACGTGTTGTCTCGCAGGTAGAAGGAGAATTTGAAGCCAAGAATGAACAGCTATCCCAGTATCTGCAGCTCGTCAAGTCCCTTCTCATCCAAATTCCACAAATCCAAATTATGCATATCCCTCGAGAGCAAAATAACAAGGCGGATGCCCTGTCAAAGCTAGCTACATCTTCGACGCAATACCAAACAAGAAGGCGTTGGGTAGAAGAAATAGTCTTCCCCAGTATTCATGGCCCATGGGTAGTAGCAGAAGTCAATGAAGCAGAAGAATCATGGACAGCCCCGCTAATTGCCCATTTGAAGGGCCAACTACCACCGGAAGATCAAAAGGAGGCTCGCCGCCTAAGAATGAGAGCGGCAGCATTCACTTTGATAGACGGAGAACTATACAAGCGGTCCTTTGCAGGACCCTACATAAAGTGCCTATCAGAAGAAGATGCCGACTACACGCTCCGCGAAGTCCACCAAGGAGTATGCGGTGAGCATCTCGGGGGAAAAGCCCTGGCCAGGAAAATCCTACGGCAAGGATTTTATTGTCCGACCTTGAAGAAGGAGGCGACAGAATTCGTTCAAAAGTGCAGAAGCTGTCAAGTACATGCTAGCATTCCCTGGCAGCCCCCGGTAGCCCTCACGTCATTACAAGGAGCCTGGGCGTTTGCACAATGGGGGATAGATCTCCTCGGGCCTTTGCCACTGGCTTCTGGTCAGAGGAAATTCATCATTATGGCAATCGATTATTTTACCAAGTGGGTCGAAGCGGAACCACTGGCCAAGATAACCGAAGAGAACGCCAAACAGTTCGTCTGGAAGAATATCGTCTGTCACTTCGGCATACCGGCAATCATCATCACTGACAACGGCACCCAATTCACTGGAAAATCCTTTACCAAGTTGTGTGAAAACTTAAAGATAGTATTGCGACACACAACAGTATCACATCCCCAATCCAATGGGCAAATTGAAGTAACCAACCGTACTATCCTAAAGGGACTAAAGACACAACTAGAAGATGTTGGGGGGCAATGGGTGGACGCTCTTCCTAATGTGTTATGGGCGTATCGCACTACAGAAAGGACGCCTACAGGAGAAACCCCGTACAATCTCTGCTATGGAACGGAGGCTATTATCCCGGTCGACATCGGCGTCCCTAGTTCTCGGACATCCAACTTTGACCCCCAGACAAACAACGAGGCGCTCTGCGACAACCTCGACCTAATCTTCGAAGTGCGAGAAAAATCCGCTCTCCGCGCCGCCGCCTACCAACAACGCACAGCCCGTTACTACAACCGCCAAGTAAAGGCCCGCCCGATTAACGTCGGAGACCTAGTCCTTCGCACTTTGGAAGCTGCCGGAAAAGGAGCACAAGGCGGCAAGCTATCTCTAACATGGGAAGGACCATTCGTTGTTACCGCTATGGTGAAGTCAGGCACGTACAAGTTACGAAACGCCGAAGGAAAAATTCTACCCCGCACGTGGAATGCACAGAACCTACGCCGCTTTTACCAGTGACACGTTATGCCGCCATTTTTAATTCAAGACTATGTGATTTATATAAGTCGCGAGCCCGAACTCGTACAAACTATTATTCATTCAAAGTATTGCATTTTGCTTTCCGCAAATATCCTATATTCAAACAAGATTTAGGGTCTCCCTGTTCCACGCAACACCGTGGGGGCCTGCCCCCCTCACGAAGAAGCCGCGAGCCTGTCTCGCGCGAAAAGCCGTGGACATGTTCCACGCAACACCGTGGGGGACTGCCCCCCTCACGAAGAAGCCGCGAGCCTGTCTCGCGCGAAAAGCCGTGGACCTGTTCCACGCAATACCGTGGGGGCCTGCCCCCCTCACGAAGAAGCCGCGAGCCTGTCTCGCGCGAAAAGCCGTGGACCTGTTCCACGCAACACCGTGGGGGCCTGCCCCCCTCACGAAGAAGTCGTGAGCCTGTCTCGCGCGAAAAGCCGTGGACCTGTTCCACGCAACACCGTGGGGGCCTGCCCCCCTCACGAAGAAGCGGCGAGCCTGTCTCGCGCGAAAAGCCGTGGACCTGTTCCACGCAACACCGTGGGGGCCTGCCCCCCTCACGAAGAAGTCGCGAGCCTGTCTCGCGCGAAAAGCCGTGGACCTGTTCCACGCAATACCGTGGGGGCCTGCCCCCCTCACGAAGAAGCCGCGAGCCTGTCTCGCGCGAAAAGCCGTGGACCTGTTCCACGCAACAGCGTGGGGGCCTGTCCACCTCACGAAGAAGCCGCGAGCCTATCTCGCGCGAAAAGCCAGGGACCTGTTCCACGCAACACCGTGGGGGCCTGCCCCCCTCACGAAGAAGCCGCGAGCCTGTCTCGCGCGAAAAGCCGTGGACCTGTTCCACGAAACAGCGTGGGGGCCTGCCCACCTCACAAAGAAGCCGCGAGCCTGTCTCGCGCGAAAAGCCGTGGACCTGTTCCACGCAACACCGTGGGGGCCTGCCCCCCTCACGAAGAAGCTGCGAGCCTGTCTCGCGCGAAAAGCCGTGGACCTGTTCCACGCAATATCGTGGGGGCCTGCCCCCCTCACGAAGAAGCCGCGAGCCTGTCTCGCGCGAAAAGCCGTGGACCTGTTCCGCGCAACACCGTGGGGGCCTGCCCCCCTCACGAAGAAGCCGCGAGCCTGTCTCGCGCGAAAAGCCGTGGACCTGTTCCACGCAACACCGTGGGGGTCTGCCCCCCTCACGAAGAAGCCGCGAGCCTGTCTCGCGCGAAAAGCCGTGGACCTGTTCCACGCAACACCATGGGGGCCTGCGCGCGCGCCCGGCCAGCGCGCGCGCGGCCAGCGCGCGCACAGCCTACGCGCGCGCATGCGCGGCCTGCGCGCGCGTGGCCAGCGCGCGCACGGTCTGCGCGCGCGCGTGCGGCCGGCCTGCGCGCGGGCAACGCGCGCGCGCAGCCAGCACGCACGCGGCCTGCGCGAGCGCGCGGCGCGCCCGCGCGCGGGACGGCCTCCGCGCACGCGTGAACTGCACGCACGACCTGCGCACGCGAGTTGGGCGCTTATCCCACTCGCATGCGCAGCCCTTACGCGCGTGGCACGCTTGCGCGCGCTCGGCCCTTTCCCTACATTGGGGGCACGCCACCGGCTCCTGCACCTTGCCGGCCTCCGCACATGCTCGCCTGACACCCGCTCACCAAACTAGCGCGCACCATCGTACCTTAGAGCCGCCCGCCGTCGCCGCCATCCCAGATTCAACGCCGGCGATCACCACCGCGACCAGAGTAAGAAATCTCTCCCCGTGTTCGCTTCTCTCCCAACTGAAAGAGATTTGGGGGGCAATTGATGGGTTCCACCTTAATTTATAAAGATGAGGAGACCCCATGATCCCCACCAATGGAGATCATGGGTGGGCCCTCCTTACCCCCATGATCTCTCATGGAGATCATGGGGGTGGGCCCCCATTTTCTCCCACCTTCCGCGGAAGAAACCGCCACCGGCGGTTCCCCTCCGGCCGGCCACGACCATGGCCCCCGGCCATGGCCGGCCACGGCCATGACCGGCCTCGGCCATGGCCGGCCTCGGCCATGGCCGACGGCAGCCATGGCCGGCAGCGGCCGTGGCCAGCAGCGGCCATGGCCGGCCGCGGCCATGGCCGGCCTCGGCCATGGCCGGCCGCGGCCATGGCCGGCCGCGGCCATGGCCGGCCGCGGCCATGGCCGGCCTCGGCCATGGCCGGCCGCGGCCATGGCCGGCCTCGGCCATGGCCGGCCGCGGCCATGGCCGGCCGCGGCCATGGCCGGCCTCGGCCATGGCCGGCCTCGGCCATGGCCGGCCTCGGCCATGGATAGCCGAGGCCTCGGTCATGGCCGGCCTCGGCCATGACCGGCCGCAACCATGGCCGGCCGCCGCCATGTCCAGCCGCCTCCTCGCCGTCGGCCTCATCCGGGCGGCCCCGCCCCGGGGTGGCCTCCCCGCCGCCCGATTGGGGAGAGGGCCCACCGGCCGTCCGATCGGAACAAAACCACCCACTAACCCACTGTGTTAGTGGTGGGGCCCGTCGTAACTTCCCTCTGGAGCCTATAAAAGGACCCCAGGGGCTTCTCATTTCATCATCTTCTTCTCCTACGCTTCCCCCTTCTTCTTCCTTAGGTGGGAGCTCTCCCGTTTTTCTCCGCCGACGGCCACCCCTCGTCGCCAACAATCAGCGGCTGCCCCTCGCCGCCAACCACCGGCAGCCGCCTGTGACGTCCAGCGGCCACCAACGGCTATCAGCACCCGCCAACGGCTATCAGCACTCGTCGTAGGCCAGCGGCACCTGTCATCGGCTATTGGCACCCCACCAGCGCTCATTTACAAAGGGAGCACTCCAAGGACAGAGAAAGACGAGCAAGGGAGGAAGTGACAACCCTTGGATGCGCGCTGCCTCTGAGCGCGCGCGCCTAAAGCACCCCGCGCATTCCACCGTCCGAGTCCCGTTGGCGAGGCAGTCTGTTGCCCACCAACGGTTGCATACACTCTCTCTCTCCTCAAGATTGTAACGGGAGCGGCCTGTCGTCCCGATTCACCCAACATACTGTAATCACTCCGATCTAGTGGATTTTGACCGGCAGCGAACCGGTCACGTGGTTTTTCACCCGGTTGAAGGGTTTTCCACGTTAAAACTCCTTGTGTTCATTTCCCCCTCTTCAACTGACTGTGTGCGCGCTCGACCGCTCCGCGAGCTAAGGCGGTCCAAGTTAGTCCGGATCGACCGGAGCGCCGAGTTTGGCCGCAACAGTTTGCATTGAGTTCAATTTGACGCAGACATTGTGAAGTCAACGCAAGCACTGCGAAGTCAACGCAGGCACCACAAAATCAACAGAAGCTGAAATCTAAGTCGACACACGTCTAGCTCTTTGCGGAGTGGTGAAGCTTACAATATGTCAAAACTATTTTGGACAAAAAAAATTCCCAATTCCGGATTCGGTCCAGTGCGGTGCATGCTCGTGCGTGCATGTATGGTTCATAGGTTCTTCTTATGTTCCTTTGAACAAATAAAAAGTGAGTTATTTTATATACTCACTAATAAGATTGAAAATTAGCATGATGAGACTAAAGATTTCATCTTTTTCTTTATAAAATTAGGATTTCTTCCAAACATTTGGATTCCCTCCATTTGATTCTGGAGCTTTTCATCAACTATGAAAAACTAAACACCAAACACCATACTAGACTCTAATAAAACATTGTAAATTAAATATTTTAATTGCAAAATTTCTAACAGGAAAGCCATAAAATAAAAAAAAAGGTTTTAGTAGAGCTCCAATGCCTACTATAGTAGGCTGTCATTAGACATTTCAACGGTATTTTCGAAGAAACATGCCACTAGGCTTGCCTGCGGCTGCGGTATTTTCGAGGAGCTACTATTAAACTGATCAACTTTACTAAAGTTAATTTGACATACACGATGATATATGCATCATAATGAGAAAAGCTACATTAATTAATTAATAGGGCCGAGCCTCCAACCTATCATGCGGAGCCCTATGCGTGTCACTCTTGTGTATATGTATTTGTAATATATATATAAAGTAGAGGAAGATTAAATTAAATAATAGTCATCTAAAAGGATCAAAATATAAAATTGAATATGATATGGATAACACAGCTAGCTAGTTAGCTTTAAAGTTAATGGAGGTCCATCCCAAACATTTCATGTGATCTACTGCTATTATTTCCTTATCTGTATTTAGTTGGGAGATGCTGAAATGGCACAAAATGACTATTTTCTGCTGCTGTTGCTCTCCTATGCACAAGAAACCCCATGGGTAAAATGGTCATTTGCCCACTTTGAATAGTCCCCTACCAACCAGACCACTGTAGCATTACTAGGTATATGAGTTCTTTGAATAATTAATGCAGCCATTCTCCACGCATTTGAACAAGCTAGGGCAATGTTATAAGGGGTCCTATAACAACTTTTAGAAGAAATAATTTTTGGATTCGGGTAGCATTTTTAGAGGAAGGTGCACGAGTTGTGATCTCGTCATAGGATCAATCCTGCTCGCCATTCGATGTAGCGTGTACTCGTCTAATTTTTTTCTTTTTCTTTTCTCCATTTATTGCTGGTGGTCAAATCTAAGATCAATCGGCCATCCCAACTCACGCTCCTCCCTCTGAGAATGTTATCCGGACCCAAAAATTATTCTTTTAGCAGTCCATTGATATTGGTAGTACAAACTATTTATTCCCAATCCAAGTTAAAAGTGGCATATATTCGCACCTCCTGTGAATGGCATCGGCGTTTAGCATGCCATTGCATACTTCTAAACATATTCCCCGTATATTCTCTTCGGCTTAAGCCCCCCTCCTTTGATGAATTCAGGATCCTCTCCATTTCAAATGAAATGGAGGGGATCCATTTCATGGACAGGATTTGTTGCTTTAGCATCTAACGGGTTCACTTTTTCCACCTTTTATATTTTTTTTTATTCAAAAAATTCTGAACCACTAGATTTTTTTTAGGCTTTTTCTGTCCACTAGATATGAAATGGATCCCCTCCATTTCATTTGAAATGGAGAGGATCCGGATCTTTGATGTCCATTGGAGTCCGGTGAGGACAGAATCCTTAATTTTGTTGAGATTATCATATCCACCACCACGTCCAGTCCCATTGTCTCCGGCCCAAACCACCAAAGCGTGGTTGGCATAATACTTAATTTTGTTGATTTCCAAGCATTTGTTGTCTCGCCGGATTAACCACCAAATCCCACCACCATTTGGTTGAACTTGTTTTTAGGTTACTATCATGTTTTTTTACTTGAGCAACAATTCTATAAACTTCATGATTGAGAAAAAAGAAGAATGTTCTTCGAGATTTCAGAATTGTTGCCCCTTCCAATTTGATTTTTTTGTGTGTGTGCTTTGTTGATAGTAGCTTCCGTGAGAGATAGAGGGAAGGGGAGGGAGAAAACATGCTCGAGAAAGGAAATTAGAGTCACGAAACATGTATTTTTAGACTGCGATTAAATTGAATAAAATGTGAGAGAACATGTATTTTTGAACTGCGATTAAATTGAATGAAATGTGAGAGTTCTTTTAAATTTTTTCGGACGCAAATATCCCTTTTAGGAGTACTTAATAATTTAAGAGAGAGAGAGACTAGCATTTTTGCATGATGTTAGTAGCAAATAGGCAAATTGACTTATAATAATATATGTTTATGTTTGTACTGTATTAAAATGAAAATGTGTTAAAATATTCGTAACATTTAATGTTATTAAATTCTTTTATTCATTTAAAAATAATTTAAATTATAATGTTCATCTACATAATTAATTATGCATTTAAGAAAATAAAAAGAAAATAAGTTGCCAAAATCAAGTTTTCAAAAACAAGTTGTCAAAATAAAGTTTTAGTTGTCCTAATTATTGTATTATCTAACTGTGATTGTCAAATCAAATAAATAAGCGTGAAAAGAGAAAGGATATGAGAGAGAGAGGAGAAAGGGGGGTCACATGTGAGGTTGCAGGAGTGTCTTCACGTCGTAAGACTGTCGTGGTCGCATGGGGACCCGTTCACAGTTACTATATATTAAATGAATCAATGTAGAGTTTATTCTTTCAAACCTTTTCTTCAAACAAGTTATCTGTTGAGAGCGCCATGTGGAATGAACTGTGATGTCCGAGCATGTGTCACGACTCGTTAAAAGAGGCGACTTAGTCCCATGGGCCACACTACCTAGCGCGCTCAACTCCTTCGTCATAAGTGTATAAGTGGGGTGACCACTCCTCCTCTAGAGATAGAACAACCAGACATCTGCATTAATGCCAAGCTCGATAGAACAATCAGACATCTGCATTGCCAAACTCTCATGTGAAGCAAACAAATTCTCCAATTCCAACAAGGATGACTGAATAGACCATCCCCATTGTGGTTTTGGAAAGTGACGTTGTATTGTTTTACATGGTATCAGAACAAGGGGCACGTGACGAGGGGGTTTTGAGTGTCCCACGTGTATAAGCGGGGTAGCCACTCCTCCCCTAACTGCGTGGGTTTGAACAGTGGTGGCACAATGTTTTGCATTATCAACAAAAAATGAGACATATTGCGCCTCCCATAACTAGAGTATGATCAATACACCATAATGTTTCTAATCATCGATATAAACAAAATCATTTTGCCGGCCTAAACTTAGGGAGAAAATGTTGGTGCATGTAACGCACTTTAGATCACCGTGTGCGACCCCCAATCCCATCGTATATTTCTGCCAACACGAATTTTTGTGCATGATTATCTAAAATACGATCATTTTTCAATACGATTGTATTACACAAATACAGCTATATATTTTCGCAAACAATCTACATCATTGAAATCACGGATCATACGGCGAAACTTTCCTCCGCACAGTGATCTATTATGATCATTGTGTGTTACACATGCCTAAATGTTTCTCTAAACTCTGAGAAGCAATGAATCAAAGCTCAGAATGCCTTGAATTTATACTTTGAAAACTCATTGAATCCCTTCAATTTTGGTGTTCATGAATTGATGCAAACAAAAAATTAATCTTTATTCTTGTATTATTTTGAGTTTGATTAGCTTTTCATTTAATTTTTTTTATTACAAAAATCAAGTAGCCATTTAGCCCTTCTTTTAATCACATTAAGATGAATGAATTGCATCACAAATTATTCTTAATTAAAAAGGAATTTTAAATTGTTGATCCTCATTATTCCCTTCTCTTCAATCAGCTTTTTATACCCCAACTAGAACCTACTGTGAACTAAAAAATGTAAGGTGGGGCTCCGCTCAAAGTATTTTATATCTCTCTATCAAGTTTGGAATAGGTATATATAGTATCTCTGGCATAGAGCCTAACCCTAGAGTGACACGAACCCAATGACCCGTTTCGAACCGGTCTCGACACGTGCGAACACATACGTAATATATCTAATAATCTCCTCCTATATTCGTCATAGACTCGACATCGGAAAAGGGGTGGTTTGTGCAATGTTCAACCAAACGTGACGCATTGGCAACCGTGTCCAACACTTGTTTAAACATATTAGAGCTAACAAGAAAAATTTTATGCACGCATAAACATAGAGAAAGCTCAGCCACATCACAACATGTCTCAGGTACAATCAGAACACATGCCCTAAACGCCTAGCGTCTCAAATAAAACAGAGAGCAACAATTAGTCCAAACAAACATGTGAAAAATAAAGAGCTAAACAGTGCTCTGAAATAGAGATACCAAAAAAGAAATCAACTAATACTCTAACTGTCACCATCCAGAAGATCATTATGATCAGGATCTCAGTCTATCAGTGTTGCTCTTATATCAGCAGTCCCTATAATTTCCAACAGAGAATTTCATTTTGGAATGAATTCAATCTTTTTTGAAAATGTACAAATATCTAGTTTTACTGTAAGAATGTAGTATTTAATTATTATTATTATTAGCCGGATGGCACCTTCACGGAGTATTATAGATTGACTTCAGAATTCATTGTCTGTTTCTAAATGAAATGATTTACGGACTTCTGAACACTACAACTATATCTGTATTCCAATATGAAATGTCACGGTCACTGTCCTTCTATAATTAACTGGAACTCATCAAGTTTGGAATGAAACCAATTAACAGAAGAAAAGTTAAGCCAAGTCAGATCGTGTTATCAAGTTTGGAATAACACTCTCCTTCAAGGCAAGATAACTGATTCCAGGTGAAGTTGCTTGCATCAGATTTGAAATGAAACAACTTACCAGATCTGTACTCAGCAATCAAGAGCATCAATGAAGCACAACATGTTTGCTTTGACAAAGGAAATCTGAAAAGTCAACATTTGGACTAAAGCTTCATTTGGTAGAGCGGTTGCGGTTGTAAAAGGAGATGTTGTAAAGGGAGATTTGTAAAAGGAGCTGTTGAAAAGGTGATGTTGGAAACGGAGATCTGTTTGGATAGTCTGTGTTTGCAGAGCTTTTCAAAACTGAGATCCATTTGGTGAAATAGCGTTTTGAAAAATTTATTAATTTATGGTTGTGATATCAATATAAAATACATGTACCTGAGAAATATGCACATGCATGAACAACTTAAAAACACATATATATAATTGTTTCTGAAAATATAGAGTACATCCAAAGATCAAAATGTCAACCAATTAATGACTCGAAATACAACTGATGAGTCGAAATACATCTGATTCCAAATACAATCACAAACTGTGCAGTTGTTTGGCAATGGAGTCTCGCAGCGCCGACATTTCGTCAACACCCACTCGAATCCCTCTGATATGTTCTCCACCATCGCTCCCAGTATTTTGTCGTGTTGTTCTTTGAAGACCCTCAGGGTAAATAAAACTCTCGTCGAAATCACAAGCTTGAAAGTTAGCGTTGGTGCGGGAAGGATGCCTGCGAATGTAATTATGCAGAGTCATCGTTGCAATCACTATATCTCGTTGCTTAGTCAAACTGTATGGAGGCATATTCCTTAGAATCTTCCATTTCTTTTTCCATACGCCGAAGGACCGCTCTATAACGCTACGTAACGACGAGTGGGCCCGGTTGAATATTTCTCGGCGGCCCTGTACCACCCTGCTGCCCCTTCTGAAATCTGGCAAATGATACCGCGTGCCTGAATATGGTTTTAAAAATCCACGTTGGAGTGGATATCCGGCATCAACCACATAATATTTACCTATAAGAGCACATAGGAGAAATTATAACTCGAGTAAATGATTAACTATAGAAATCTGAATATTAAAAAGTATTACCTGGGGGTGGATAGGGGAAATTATAACTCGAGTCCATAATGGCAAGCTGAAATATACGACTGTCGTGAGTAGAACCCTCCCAACCCGCCATCACAAATGTGAAACACATATTGAAATCACAAACTGCCATAACGTTTTGTGTTGTCATTCCATGACGACCAATGTAGGAGACTTGTTGATCCGGTGGTACTCGAGCATCTACATGTGTACCATCAATTGCTCTGATGCAATCCTTAAAGTAGGGCATGTATCGTGTATCATTTAGAATTTATGGTGGAATATCATGGAATAAATGATCTAAAGGTGTAACGACATCGAAAGACATTCTTTTAATAGCTGTGATACCCTTTGCGAAAAATCTACTGATCGTCTCTGTAGAGTGTTGGAATCTTTTGCTTGCAAGTTGCATTGATACGTTATGCCCTAAAATATGTAATGTAAGTGCAAGCAGCTCGCGTGGTAGAGTTCTCCTGGATCCTTGCAACTCATACTGTGATATTAGGATGGTGAGCAAATCTCCAAAGATTTGTTTTGAAATTCTAAAACAACTAAAAAATCTTTGGGGGTGGCCATCTAACATTTCACCAACCCATCTTGCCCCTGTTTGGCTTGATGTCATGCAAGGCCTAGGGACTGATCCGCTCGACCCTTCTACTGAATAATAATTAGCTGTTTAAATCAAGTGCGTACCGAAACATCCTGTACGATAAAAGGATTCAACAACTTGTTGTTGAATCTCCTCATTTTCACTGTCTGTGCCAGTCGGGGATGACATCGTTAATCTGAGGTCAAGGAGAATAACGTTAATTACTTATAAAACAAGTGAAGTACTGCATAAAATTAGTGAACACGAGTTAAACACTAACACATAGAAGTTGCAAAATATTGCATTTCCGATCATGAAATAAACAGTAAACATTAAATCATAGTGCATAGAACTAAGTTCAAATAATAAAAGTAGTAGAATATAGCAGTTCCGATCATGTAATAAACATAAAACATAAGCCTAAAAGTTCAAACAGTAACACAGAAGCTAATGCATAGAACTATCATTTCTCGGCAAATCGAGTTTCCAGCCATTTGAGCCGCCGATCCTTTCGAATACTCATAAAGGTCTCCCGATTTCCCTTATCCTTTAAGAAAACGGTGCAGAAGTCGTATAAAGCATAGTTGGAGTCTTCCATGACCTCCTCCATACTTTCGAGCTCGGTAATGGCTTCAAGGATGGTGTCCAAGGATGAAGATATCTGGATACGGGGAGGCTCCATCATGCAACGCCCAATAATGCGAGATGTTTCCGCTATCTGATCCATTGTCAAACTCCTGCTTCTCTTGTATGTCTGCTTGCGTTTTCCCTTATCTGGTATCTTCTTTCCTGCTTTTGTAGGAGACGGTAACTGGTCCACATCTTGGGAATCAGCCCCAGTAGAGATGTCATGCTCATCAATCGATTCAGGCCTAAGATTTCTAGAATTAGGAGCCCAAGCAAGAGCTCCAGTAGCTAAGACCTGGCTGAACATCATATCGAGCTTTTCTTCTAACTCGGGAGATATCTCAGCGAATTGAAACTTACGTGCAGTTGGATGAACATGAAATGGAATTACAACGGAGTTAGAGTAATAAAATAAATAAATGTTAAAGCATTAAAAAATACTGTTCCAATTACCTTGAGACGCTCTTTCCACCAATCCTCAGCAGCAGCAATAGTTTTACGGATAGGATCCCATCCCAAACCTGTCTCACGACCCTTGAGGTCACGTCATAACTTCCAGTCTTTTTTCAGCTGATCCCACTTGTTTTTCATTTGGGTTCGATCATAGGACTTCCCCGTGCGAGCTAAGAAATTCGTTGTCAAGTTAACCCACCCTTCTCTGTTGAAGTGTATGGTCGGGCGATTACCCAACTCAATTTCTTTTAAGCACAAGTCACAAAAAATCAAAACATCGCTAGCCTCCCAATTGGCACTAACACCACCTTCCTTATGTTTACCCATAGTAAATAAACTGGATTAAAAAATAGAAATAAAACATTAAAAAACATAGGACTAAACAAACATGGTGAACAACACAAACATTCACAAAAAACACATACATACACATGCTAAACACATTCAACACACACATAAATACATCAACACACATTCACATGGTGAACAATCTAAACACAGTGGACAGTAATCTGAAGTAGTCTACATGTATACACATGAACAGTTTGAGGAGCTACATACTCTCAAATACATGTTTCCAGGTTTCAGTGGATTGGCTTGCAAAAGGGGGACTATTATACCACAACACAACGTACTCATCACTCAACACACATTTTACAGCACAGCCCATTCAGATCTAAACACCCAAGTGCACACTCACACACTCACATACACAGCATATACACACTACAACATTCACACATTGCACATACACACACACTCACATCATACACGCACACAACATACACACTCGACACACACTCACAGCACTCAGGCAGCATACACGTACACACACAACATACACACTCATCACACACACCAAACACATACACACACAACATTTTCACACTCAGCACACATACTCACAACACACACACAAAGTAATATTGACACATACTCACAACACACGCTTTCAGCTAACAAAGAATCAAAAACAAAGCCAAAACCGGTTAATATAGCAACAAAAACATCTGGTAGGGGATCTACATTCCCAACACACACATCTCCTCATAAGAATTTACATACTATCAAAATTAACACGTTATATCAAATGAATTTGGATGCTTTACAAACACAACACATTCCCAACACACACACCGTCATAAACAACCAAACACACACATCCATTGCCATTTAAAAATCAAAATTATGTGGGGTAAATTTTATACCTGCTCTTTCAGAGATTAGAGGCTGCTGGGGTGAGAATATGTAGATCTGAACTACATAGATCAGGAAAAAAAATTGGAAACCATGGATTAGTAAAGAAATGTGTGTTTGCAGAAAATTTTGAGAGAGAAGAGGTCAGAAATATGGTATGAGGATACCTACCGTGAAGAGGCAGAGCTGTTCGAGTAGAGTCTTAGAAGATCTGCGCAGCCGGAGAAGATGCGGACGCGACGTGATCTTCTCCTCGCCCAACCGTTCGAGCAGAGTCCGTTCCGTGCCGCAGGAGAAGGACGCGGCGTATGCAGTCGGGAATATCTTCGCGCAGGGGAGTGGAAGCGGAGTTCGTCGGGGATGAGCAGCTCCTCACGCAGCCGGAGATGATGAGGTCGTCGGGGATGAACAGCTCCTCGCGCAGCGGAGGTCGTCGGGGATATGCCGCCGGAGAAGATTTGCCCTAGCACCGGGGAAGATTCCTCCAAACGCGAGAAAACGGAGGTAGCCGTGTGGGTTTCGTCCCGCGGTGAAAATGAGCCAGCGATAAATCGCGGCTGATGGATAAGGAGGGCGGAAAAACAAACGAAAAAGTAGGCCCGGTTACATTTTATTAAAACGAAACGCCAGAAAAAGCTAAAACAAATGGGACCTAAGTGTAACACCCCTAATTCCAATTTGGAGTTCAGGCTGGCTGACACGGCCTGGGACATGGGCGTGTCCCAGGGCTTGTCCAGCTAACAATATTACCTTCCCTGTAGTGAGTCGATGTGACGAAAGTCCTCTTCGACCTCTGTAGAGTTAGACCACTTTCCATTGCTCCAACAACACCATCACCATCAGATCCCCGCCAGAATAACTTGGAGCATTACTCCCCCTGCTTCTAGAATCTGAAGCACCTAAACTAGAACTTGATGAAATAGAAGCACTTGGAGACAATGACAACTCCACCAAAGAGTCTCCATCCACTCTCTCATCACTTCTTCCTTCACTTCTACCTCCTGCACTCTCCTCCAAAGCAATAATGGAACCTCCTTGATTAGAAATAAACTCATCAAACACCACATCACGAGACACAATGAACTTGTGTGTCTATGGGTCCATACACTTTCACCATTTCTTCCGCTCGGCATAGCCAATGAATATGCACTTGAGTGCCTTCACATCTAACTTGGTTCTGAGAGCATCCGAAACGTGCAGAAAACAAGTAGCTCCAAACACTCGCAAGTGCTTAACACTCGGCTTCTCTCCAAACATTATCTCGTGTGGAGACTTTAGCTTATAGGACTTTGTGACAACCTATTGATAACGTATGTCACACAATCCATTCCCTCCGCCCATAAGGCTTTGGGGATGCCCTTTGCATGCAACCAACACTTGCACTTTTCTACCAAGTGTCGAATCTTCCTTTCAGCAACTCCATTTTATTGTGGAGTATGAGCACAAGATATCTCCCATCTAATATCAAGCTTCCTACAAAAAGTAGAGAACTTGTTAGAAGTAAACTCCCCTCCGTTGTTCGTTCTCAGCGTTTTTGATCCGCAAATTCAACACACCTTCTACTTTCTCCTTGAATTCCACGAACTTTCCAAAGACCTCCAACTTCTCATTCATGAAATACACTCACGTATATCGAGAAAAATCATCCACGAGCACAAGCATGCGCAGGTTTCCTGAATATGTGGGTGTGATGCACGGTCTCATCAAGTCACCATAAATACACTTCAATGGCGCCTTGCTCCTAGAAAGAGACCTGTCAAATGGGAGGCGACGTGCTTTCCCAAATTGGCACTCTTTGCAAACATGGCCATCACTAAATGAAAATAAGCTAGGTAAGCCTTTAATAAGGCCTCTTGCCACCATAGCTTTCAACTTGTTCATCCCTACATGACCCAACGTCTCATGTCAAATAACTGCACTTTCATATGTCTTCATCTTGTTCACATAAGAGTTTGTAGATAGCACATATAGATCCTTCACATGTCGTCCGGTGTGAGTAACGTCTGCCTTCATAGAAGAGAAGTTCCGCAAGAACTTTACCTTCTTAGGACCAAAGAGAACATGATAACCTGCATCCACCACATTGATCACTGAGAAGAACTTCTTCTTCTTCCCCGACATATGATAAAAACTCTTCAACTTGAGTGCACTTCCATCATTGCCCAAGTTACATAACTGTACCCTCCTTCTCCACTGCATGCACTAAATCATCTGTCGTTACAATAACATCATTCCCCTTGTAGATCTGAAGGGAGGAGAACTTTGATTCATCGTCGGTGAGGTGATAACCGCACCCAGAATCAACAATCCAATCATCCTGAAAATTAATGGAGACCAAGACATCCACCGACATCGCCTTCATCTCTGCTAAGAAACAATTCCCTCATTCATCTTCATCCTTGGATCCCTCTCCTTTCTCCGCTACATGCCTCAGCTTAAGATTCACCTTGCAATCTATCTTGAAGTGACTCGGTTTGTTGCACCTATAATATTTGTGCACCTTCTACCCTCCATCAAACTTGGGAGGAAGTTTCCCTCCATCTCCTTATGATGAAGTAGAGGGGCCCTCCCCCATGTTCTTCTTCTTCCTCCTATCCAAATTCTTCTTTCCTGAGAATAACATCTCACTTTCTCCACCTGAAATAGAGCAACCTGACATTTACCTTGTCAAACTTTCTGCGAAGCCAATAGATTCTCTAACTTAAATAAGGATGGTTGAATTGTCCACCCTTGCAGTAAAGTAATAAATGGCACATACTCCTTTCGCAAGCCGTGAATAATATGTCGTTTCATCTTGGCCTCCGAGATCGGCTCATCCAGATCCAACGCAGATATCTTCACGCACAGGTTTTACATCTTCAAGAAAAAGGCTGAAATCGACATCTCTCTTTGATTCGTCTTCGCCAACTCATTATCCAAGAATTGTAGTATTGCGACAATTTTCTTGTTGAACAATCCATCCAATGACTCCCAAATTACCGAAGCCGATCTGCATTTGATGATTTCATCAAACAAGTCCGGAGATATTGCCCGTTTGAGTGTGAACTCGGCCTTTGCATTCGTCTTCTTCCATGCTCTCACCTCCTGACCATTGTCCCAGGCCGGAATAACTTCCTCCCGTTCATCACTACCAACAACCTCCCACAAATCTTCTCCCAGCAGATAACTTTTCATATACAATTACATTTTTTGTAATTTGTGTGTGTCAACAACTCAATACCAAGACCTCTCGCATCTGATAAATTTTCTAGGCTTTTTGGGACTATCGAAATATGGGATTTTGACACTTTGCATCCTTAAAGTTTAAATTTGGCACGCTGCACCCTCAAAATACATTATCTTTGGCACTTTAGACCCCAGACCGAAATTTCAAGGGTATTTTTGTCCCCCACACCATCCTTCGACCACAATTCTCTACTCGGTGTGGCCGGAATCTTGGAGCAGTTTGCCAACAGAACAATTCTCCTCGATGTGGACGACGTAGACATGTTCACGGCAATCAGCCTCAAGCTTCTCGTCATGGAACAGCTCCTCGCCTCGTACTTGAAATGGGGAGTCAAATCCGTCCTTGTTCAGATTGTAAATCCCGCACGAGACTGTGGCAATGATGTGAAGGAGAAACAAGCATGTGATGGAGCTTGGTGCAAAACCATCCCCGGACCGCCTCCCCTATGGGCCCGCACGATCTGCCATCCCACCGGCCCTCCACTAGCCGATCATGCCAAAATCCAATTTTTCCGTGTTGCAATAGTGTTTCAAAGAGCAAAGGTTATGGTTCTCAATTTTGTGCTGGTGGTGAAGATGTTATGAACCAATTCTTCAAACACAGGTAGAAACTCCAATGAATCATGGCAACCGACGAATGCAGCGAGGGCATTTCAGGTCCACATCAACCACCATTGTGCGGATATGGTCATCATGGCTCATCCACAAGTCTACTGATGCATCGCAGTCTGCTCCACAAGGAATAGCAAAAGTCCACTTTGACCAAAGTTGTTTTTGCCTATTTATAATGTTTTTGACATGAAAGCTGCCCTCTCCCACCATGCCCCGATGTGCCTCCATGCGTGCCGCACGCGGGGCCTCCGGGCGCCTCCTTCGTCGTCGGCCACCTCCGGCCGCCGCGGCCTCCGAGCATCTTGCCCAGGCAGCCTGAACTGCTCGGGAGGAAGGGCGGCACTTTTGGCAAAAATGGTGATCCAGACGATCAAAACGAAGCAACGTCATTCGCCAACATGAATCACTTCCCGACACAATTACTGTCATGACCCTCCAAAAAACTATAAATAGCCCCACGGGTTTTCATTTGAAGATAAGCAACTCTAGAGAAAAGAAAGAGCTCTTAGGTTTTCCGGTGAGATTGTGGGCTTAGGTCGATTCTTCACTCAGGAATCCACTCATCTCTCCTCCTTGCGCCGAGGTTTTCTCACGCCTCAAGTGACGTCAACAGCCTCCACGAGAGCGCTCCCATCAAGACTCCACATCAATGAGAGCGCTCCCTTCAGAAACTTCGTGGACTTAGAGGATTTTTCAGTCGGAACTCTTCCACCGAGGTTCCGTGAGTTCAACGTCATCTCAAGGTCAGAGCGGTTCCATCGAGATTCCGAGAACTTAGTCATTTCCTCTTTGTCGCATTTCATTCTCTACACTTGTAACGGAGTAGCGGCCTATCGACCTCCGAGATCATATGCCAATCTTTGTAAAACTCCAAAAACTAGTGATTTTTTTTCTCGACACAGATCAAGCCACATGGTTTTTCACTCTTTTCAAGTTTTTTACGTAAAAACGCCTCTTGCCATTTGTAACGGTTCATTTTGACTGTTTGCGTGTCCGGTCCAATTTCGAGCTAAGGCTGTCCAATTTCTCTGGATCGGGGAAAAACCGGGCAACCCACAACAGTTTGGCGCCGTCTGTGGGAAGGTGTTCCCAAAAGCTCTGACAAGTTTATAAATCCCTCAATCGACAACAATGACAAAGAGAAGCGCACAAATTGCTAGTGACGCGACACTGGAGGAGCGCACCAATCCAACCCCCGTCGACTTGCCCGCAGACAACGCCTCACTTCAAGGTGGATCCACCGTCACCGCATCCCATGCATCGAGAGAAAAATATAGGCGCCTGATGAGAGAACAACACACAAGGGCGCTCACTTTGCTGGGATGCTTGAGGGCTCATCGTGCTCGCGACTCGGATATCACTCTTGAAGGTCAACCACTACAGATACTGCCTGAACACACTGCCCCCTCAATGGATCCAATTGCAGACAAATCCTCCGGAGCCGACAATTCCACGCACCCCGCAATCCATGACGAACTTCCCAAACATGCGCGGGAAAATTTTCATACAATGAAGGAAGTCACCGCGTCGATCAATAAAAGATTCACTTGCGATGAAGTAAGACACATGATCAAAGAGGAATATGTGCACGGGGGGGGGGGGGGGGGGGGGGCACCAAAACACAAGCGTGGAACACCACCGCGTCTCCCCGCTAGTTCCACCGGTCCTAGCATATCTTATTCCACCCAGGCTCAAGCTCCGCGACTTTGAGACGTTTGACGTGAGAGACGATCCTCTCGATCACATTAAGCACTTTGTAAATGTCATGCGCATGCACAATGCCCCGGACCTACTCCTATGCCTAGTGTTCCTGATAACTTTGAAAGAAGACGCTCACACCTGGTTTGGCTTCCTAAAGGAAGGGGAAATCAATAATTTTGTGGAACTAACTCAACTTTTCATGGAACAGTTTATCGCCAACCAGTAAATTGTTTGAGGCCCCTCACACCTCATGGGAGTCCGACAAATTGAGGGAGAATCACTCAAGCATTACTTTCGTTACTTCACCGCAAAGGCACAAATAAATCCGGGGGTAAACCCCGAGCTCCTGAGCGGAACCTTCCTCGGAGGGCTCAGACCGGGAAAATTCCACTCTATGATGATGAGCAAAACGCTGCCCAGCTACCGTGACTTTGTCCACTGAGTCAAGGATCAAATCACAGCAAACGAAGCAATCAAAATGCATCGACAACAATTCAAAGGAAGCTCGGAGAGGAAGAGGAATCCGGATCCACTGCGAGGCCCCAAAAGAAACGGCGAGCATCACAATAATCACGGCCAGGGCCGATGAACTTGTCTGTGTCAAAACTACACTCCCTTGAACATCACTCGAACCAATGTGCTTCTCACCATCTGTGACAGCAGCGAACTTTGCAGGCCTAAACTGTTTGCGCCAAAGAGAGGAAACCAGTCACAATATTGTGACTTCAATCACGGATACAACCACAAGACAGAGGGCTGCAATCGGTTGAAGGACGAGATCAAGCACCTCGTCCGACATGGTCTCCACGAAATATTTGTGTAAAACGTCGCTCAAACAAGCCTGCACCGCGGAGCGATAATCCAAGCAAAGGACGAGCAGCATTCCAACGCAGATAAGCTATAGGGCACAAGCGGGGCCATGGGGGTCGCTCCTCCTAATAACGCGTGCAAAGCCCGCGTCTCGACTTTGTGTATTTTTCCTTTAGCATAAAAAGCCACAATGTGGAACTTGCGTGCACGCTTATGTATCTTGTTTTATATTGTAACTGCTTTTGATTTTCGTCAGACATACACGTCTCCCCGAAGCAAAGATCTGAGGTGAATACCACAAGCAAGCGATAAGAAATGTGGTGCGGGGCTTCATGACCCAGTGTTGATGAACGTCTGTTCCCCCGCTGCTAGGGCTTCGAGCCCCCGCGCTGCTGAGCACCCGCTCCCGCGGTGCTAGGGCTTCCTACCCCTGCGCTCATGAGCACCCGCTCCCACGCTGCTAGGGCTTCATGCCCCCACGCTGCTGAGCACCCGCTCCTGCGCTGCTAGGGCTTCCTGCCCCCGTGCTGCTGATCAGTACCCGCTCCTGCGCTGTTAGAGCTTCGTGTCCCCGCACTGCTAAGCACCCGCTCCCGCGCTGCTAGGGATTCATGCCCCTACGATGCTGAGCACCCACTCCCGCATTGTTAGGGATTCGTGCCCCCGCGCTGCTGAGCACCCGCTCCCATGTTGCTAGGGATTCGTGCCCCGACACTACTGAGCAACCGCTCTCGCGCTACTAGGGCTTTCTGCCCCCGTGCTACTGGGCACCTGCTCCCACGCTGCTATGGCTTCCTGCCCCCGCATTGCTGAGTACCCGCTCTCGTATTATTAGGGCTTTGTGCCCCTGCACTGTTGAGCACCCGCTCCCACACTGCTAGGGCTTTGTGCCCCCGCGCTGCTGAGCACCCGCTCCCACACTGCTAGTGCTTTGTGTCCCCGCGCTGCTGAGCACCCGCTCCTACGTTGTTAGGGCTTTGTGCCTCCGCGCTGCCGAGTATCCACTCCCACGCTGCAAGGGCTTTATGCCCCTGCGCTATTGAGCACTCTCCTCCCACGCTTCAGCGCACCTTGCCCCTATGTTGAAGGGCGCCTCGATAAGATGAATCCCCCGAAGGAGAGATTGGCGAAAGCCTTTATACACCTCCTAGGCGAGATTGGTGAAAGCCTTTTTGTACCCCAGACGAGATCGACAAAAACCCTTTTGCGCCTTAGGCGGAGCGGACGAAGGTTCGTCTGCACCTCCTAGGCGAGGTGGACAAAGGTTCATCTGCACCTCCACTAGGACGAACTCTGGTTCTCCTGAGCCGCCAATGAACAAAGGTTCTTTGACACCTCCACTTGGACGGACCCTGAACATTCTAACGCGCGAATGAACAAAGTTCTTCACCACCTCCACCCGGACTGACCTTGGTCCTCCTAAGGCGCGAACGAACAAAGGTTCTTCGCTACCTCCACCTGGGCAGACCCTTGTCCTCCTGAGGCACGAATGAACAAAGATTCATTACCACCTTCTCTCGGACAAACCCCGGTTTTCCGGAAGTGCGATCGAACAAAGGTTTTTTTCCACCTCCTCTCGGACAAACCCTAGTTCTCTTAAAGTGCGATCGAACAAAGGTTTTTCTCCACCTCCTAGGACGAACCCCGGTTCTCCCAAAGCACGATTGAATAAAGGTTCTACGCCACCTCCACTCGGACAAACCCTGATTCTCCATAAGCATGAGCAAACAAGGGTTTTTCGTCACCAACTCCCAAGCAAACTCCAGTCCCTCTGAGGCACAAGCGGACAAATATCTCCCACTAGTAACTATTCAATACCAACACTCAAGCTAAGCGCTACTCCACCAAAAGTGTACGTATGCCAGAGCACGGCAAGAACACAAAACATCCGAAAAAGAGGTTCTTCGTTCAAACAAAAGCCGCCCCGCGGGCTACATCACCATGAGGAGCAAAGAACATACGACGGTGAAAAGGCACACCTGCAAGTCAAAGCAAAAGCAAAGCAAACAAAAAAGGCACAATGGGATCATCCCTCAATATCGACAACAGTATCGTCATCTGAGATATCCTCCACGCCCAGATTACCGCGCTCCAGTAACCTCCAAGCAGCCCAAGACCCCTTGCCAAAGTCCAAGCGGTACCCGACATCGCGCTCAAACAAATCAATCCAAATTGCCATCATCTCAGAACGGACCTCCTCTGCGGTATGAGATCGCTACTTTGTACTCATCCACTGTAGGCACTCGCATAACCTATACGTCCTCAGCTTTGCGGTCAGTCGAACCTTCTATTTCCTCAACTGCTCTACCTCCATCCGGACGAACTCAGATCCTCCTAAAGAATGGTCGAACAAGGGTTCTTCATCACTACCACACGAACGGGCTCTGAACCCTCCTCGGACAAAATCAAGCAAAGTCTCTTCGCCAAATCCCGGGTCCTCTCAAAGAGCGCACGAACCAAAGTCCGATGCCGCCTCCCGAAGCAAACGGACCTCCGAGTCCATCCGCACTACCAAGGAAAGGGGGCAAGTGTCCTCCATCCTTGCACTTCAACAACAAACCCTCGCCACTAACACTCGACAACAATCGCCAACGACAGTGCTCGACAAACATGGGACCTAAAAGTACCTGATGCTTTCAGGCTGTCACAACGCATGGCACGCCACCAAATCGCCACAACAAGGACAACAACAGGGATCCGTTCGACAAATGCTAAGAGCCCTCGCCTAATGACAACGACGAGATCTTTATCGCGCAAGGCCGACGCCCTAAGGAAGCTGCAAGATCAACACATTACGCAAAAACTCACGCAACCGGGTAAAGGAAGTGACAAAGGCAATACACAAGCCAACCATACTAAGCGTGCATATGAAACTGATGCAATTAAATGCTTCCCCGTCGCTAGCGCCATCTTTCAAGGTAGAAACCCGCCATCTTTCATGGTCTTATGCATTAAGTCCATAAACATCGATGGCGCATTAGTGAGCCTAAAAGACATCACAGTAAATTCATAATTCCCATAGCACGTGTCAAATGCTATCTTGGGAATATCACTTTCCCGAATCCTCAACTATCAATAGCCGGACTTCAAATCCAACTTCGAATAGACAGTCGATCTAACTAGTTGATCAAACAAATCATCGATTCGCGGAATCAGATACTTGTTCTTCTCTGCCAGATTGTTCAGTTCACGATAGTCAATGCATAGACGCAAACTTCCGTCCTTCTTCTTCACAAAGAGGACCGGTGCGCTCCAAGGTGACATACTTAGACACATATAGCCTTGCTCTAACAACTCCTGCAATTGAACCTTTAACTATATCATCTCCTTTGGTGCTACTCAGTACGATGAGCGTGACACAAGTTTTGCACCTGACACCAACTCAATAGTGAAGTCGATCTCTCGCTGTGGTGGAATCCAAGGGAGATCTTTAGGAAACACATCCGCAAACTCTGATACAATGAGAACGCCACTCAGACTGAACTTTGGCTCTACAACCTCCGATAGCGTGAAGAATAACTCTGCGCCCTTCCGAACCGCCTTAAACACATGGAGATCAGACGTCAGTATCTTGCTCGATCCTCACATACCAGCAAATTTAGTCTCGCATTTGGTGTTTTGTCCCAGTGTGACTTTCTTTGAGTTTCAATCAATGTATACACGCTGCTCCGAGAATCAGTTCATGCCAAATATCACATCGAACTCAGATATCGGAAGTACTGATGATTCCAATCCAAAATCATGACTTCCTATCTGCACCTAAACACAACACTCTTTCCACATGCACCGAGTAGTTATTAGATAACAATACATCCAATCTATCTGTCGATATAAAAGAAGGCATTCTGATACACAACACGAAGTCTTTAGATAAAAAGGAATAAGAAGCACATGTATTAAACAATGCTCATACAGGATAGTCCAAATTTAGGACAAAGCCCAATTCAAACAAGTTAAGCAATGCACAAGATAACAAGTATAGAAAGAAGAAAAAACTGTAAACTAACTCATACCTATCACCATGCCACTTTGTTTAATGGCCTATTGTTGACCAAGATTATATATGTGGGGTTGTGCTTGGGATGCAGTTGACTCCACTATCGTTCCCTTTTCAACATACGACACACCCGTCTTTTTCTCCACCTTTAGACGGTCACTCTAACAATCTCGAGTCATATGTCCCACCTTGCCACACGTGTAGCAAGCGTGCGGAGTTCGCCCTATCTTCAATTCAGAAATAGCAGAAGAACTTGGTCCCGCAGACTTAGCATTCTTCCTCCACCTTCCATGACCAGACTTCTCCGAACTCGGCACTTTAAACTATGTCTTCTTCACCTCCAAGTCATTCTTACGCTGCTTGCGCTTTATATATTGTTCCAAGGATCGAGCTGTATTGACCAATGTTAGAAAACCTTGCGTCATCGGACCTGAGAGAAGCAACCTAAGATCATCACACAATCCTTCATAAAATCGATTGGTCTTCCGCTCCTCGTCTGCAAATGTAAAGCATGCATACCGCCCCAACCTTGTAAACTCATGCAAGTAATCATCTACAGAACTCTCGCCCTGAGTTAACCTCTGGAACTGATTTTCCATTGCAATCCGCTATGTAGATGGAAGATACCTTGCCAGAAAAAACCTCAAGAACTCCTCCATCGAGATTTCAATCAACGGCCTACCAACAAACTGGTGTAGCTCTAACTCATCCCACCATAGCCTCGCCTCTCCATCTGACAAGAAGGTAGTTATAGTGACTTTCTGCCACTCCTCCGCCTCCGTTGCCGTCATGGTTTTCTTAATGCGAGAGAGTCAATCTTCGGCTTGCGTCGGGGTCTAGTACCAGTAAACACTGCAGGGTTGAAACTCATCACCTGCTTCAACTGCTTTTTCGTTGCTCGCCTTGCGGCCACTGGCTCCACGACCTCTAGTCTCACTGCTACAGGCTCGACTACGCCAACCGTCTTCTAGGACACCCCAAGGGTAGGAGGCTGTACTTGCCCTCCTGGTTGCACATTGATTAGCGTGAACATGGCCTCAACAACCAATTTTATAGTTTCAGCAAAAGGAGGAGGTGTAGGCACCTCAGCTGGTGCATTACTCTCCGTAGAACGCTGAGGTTCATACTGCCCTACACCGCATCTAGTCGCCTATAATCGTGAAATACACAATTAAGCGACAAACAAAATTGCAAAAAACAATTATAGAAACACGCATGTTCCACAAACATGTATATTTTCATTTCTAAGTGGACATTCTTGAGTTATTTTTTGTTATAACGGTGATGCATACAAGTGGTCACCACCCCTTAAAAGAATTCGACCACGAATTCTACTAAGGAAAACTGACACCAGAAGCTGATACTGGGATGGGTGAGAGTGTACTGAGATGGGTGACCTCCTGGGAAGTCCTCGTAAGGGCACTTAACTGGATCATTTCTCATCGAAGGGAGGCTGCAGCCTCCAACAACCCGCTAGAGTGCTAGAGAGGGGTTGGGGTGCTTGGGCCGCAACCCGATAACGGTTCGCCTGACCAGGTTAGCTCCGTATTAGTGAGAGATTGTTTCATTAGGTCAAGGGGACGTTACACAGAACGTCCCCGAGACCTTCTCAATATGCAAAGCCCCCACCAAATACAAGACCGAGTTCAACAGTGTGTGCATCCTGCCATAATGAACCTACCTTCATAGCCATCATCTCAGGGTCCACTCAACTATCCGACCTCGCTTTACTCCAAGGCCCCGGGACTCCCTATGTACTGCAAACGCAAAAGCTTGCATCTTTACAACATCCTGAGACACGGACGCCATCAATAGCCTCCACTGCCAGAAGCTCTGTCCCAACTCCTGATATGAGTAGACACTGAATCATTCTAAGCTATAACACAAAAACAAATACCGCGTCCTTCCACGTCTTCTAATGACAACAAACCCGTAAGTCCTTCCATGATACTGAGAAAAGAGGGCAGAACATAGCTCCATGTCACAAGAATTCACAACCAACGCGAACTTCCCGCAACAACCACACAACTTAGCGCGGAGCGTCATACTTGCGCTTTCGAACAAAAGGGAATGTGAAAGGAGACACACTTTCGCACGATCGCAGAACACAAAACGCATAGTAGAAGGACGACCCAACAACGCGTCAGACACACTACACAAACAAACAAGGGCAATGTATGAGCAATTCATCGCGAGAATCGTTGTCCACGCATCTTAAGGAAACCTTCAGCCCACAAAGTAAGCACGGACGGATCCATGACATCACCACTCACGTCAAAGCCCAACTGAGGGGATATTTCGTGCCGCAAACCAAGGTAACTGGTGACGCGTGCATGCTGGAATGGTCTTACATCCCCAAACCCGAGATAAATTGAGCAAGCTTAGAAATTTTTGGGCTTGTAGCTTTGCGAGTAACGACCTCCAAAAATTTGGGGGCATTTGATGAGGTTCCCCCTGAATTTTCTAAGTAGAATCAGAAAGATTTGGTTCAATGATATGAGGGTGAGCTAACCAGACCAAACGAACCGCGCACAGAAAGCCGCGCTCACCAAAAGGTCCGAAAACATCCAAGAAGAGGGAAAAATCGCGCGCACTCCCGCCAGAATGCCAGGACAGCGCGAGCGCACGACGCGTCGACACAGAGTGCGCAGCGCGACCACCCACAATGTGTCCGCAGTGTGCGACCACACATATTGTGCGCACACACACAACCATGACCCCCCTTCCCTCGCGCCCCCGACGCCTCCGCCGCAACCCCCGCCATGTCTGGCCACCGCCTCTGCCACCGGCCACCTCCTTGGTCGCCCCCGTCGTCTCTGGCCGCCTTCTCCGCTGCCGGCCGCCTCCTTCGCCGCCAACCACCTCTGGGCACCTTGTCCGGGCCGCCCGAACTACCAGGGGGAATGTGACACTCATCATTTTGGAAAAAATGGTGATCAAGGCGATCAAAATAGAGTAACGTTATTCGCCAACATGGATCACTTCCCGATACAATTACTGTTATGATCCTACAGAAAACTATAAACAACCTCACATGATTTCATTTAAAGACAAACAACTCCAGAGACAAGAGTGAACTTTGAGGTTTTCCGGTAAGATCGTGAAATTAGGCCGATTCTCCGCTCAAAAATCAACTCTGCTTTCCTCCTTGCGTCACGCTTTCCTCACGCCTCAAGTGACGTCAACCACCTCTGCGAGAGTGCTCACATCAAGTCTCCGCATCAACGAGTGCGCTCCCTCCAGAAGATCCGTAGACTTAGAGGATTTTTCAGCCGGAACGCTTCCACCGAGGTTCCGCGAGTTAAATGTCACCTCAAGGCCGGAGCGCTTCCATCGAGGCTCCGAGAACTTAGTTGTTTCTTTTTCGTCTAAGATTTCATTTGGTTTAGCGTTTTCGGGTAGCGTTTGGAGCAAACGCCACCGGGCGACGGGTAACCAAACGAAGCTTCGTCTCCGTTTGCACCATTTGCACCCGTAGTAAGGAGGAAACACCCCCCGCTGTTGGATCTTACGATGCCCTTAGAGGGGGGTGAATAAAGACTTTATGAAATTTAAAATCTTAAATAAAAATATCAGAGTTAATTAATGAAGTTATGGAATATTTTATAGGAAATTATATAGTTTTTATATTTAAACAAAAATATTAAATTAAAGATGACTTTTTAGGAAATTGCGGAATTCAATATTACTTTACTATTGTTAGTGATATCTCTATCGCTCGCCGTTAGATACAAATATTGAATTCTAAGAGTGTAGTCTAAAAAGCAATTTGCAATGTATTTTACTTTAATGCTATTGATAGAGTAAATAATATTTAACACATTTTACAATATGAAAATAAAATCAAGATAATTAAACACTAAATGCCATGATTTTATTTCATAAGAAATTGATTACAAAATACAATGTATCTCTATAAAGCTAGAGATCGAGGCTATGAAAAATATAAACTCCTTTTGATTTCACCGATCCTTCTACCAAGAACCGGTCGGCTATAACGTATCTCTTCCTAAATCTTGCTACTAGCCTCTCCCTAGATCTCATCATGATCTAGTCGTTGCACACAAGACGACAAAAACTCCCTAAGGCACACAAAAACTTAGACGCCACACACAAGCCGACGATTTCCTCTTAAACAACACATGGATCTAGACACCACGCACAAGACATTGATTTTTCTACTGATTACAAAGATGATAAGATAAGTTATAAAATAGAAATTCAGAATAAAAACTCTCTCTAAATAAAGCTCTGGAGACGTGGAGACGACGTCGAATCCTTGCAAAGATTGTCCGAGATGCTGCGCACGAACCGTCTCTTCTTCGCTCTTGAACGTTCTTGGGAAAGTGAGGGTTTTCTGAAGGTTGGAGCTCTCTGGATGGAATGCACGAGAAATAATACTCCAGGTAATGAAAATTCGTTTTCTCCACAGAAGAATTCAACATTTTTATATATTTTAGATATCGCGCGGCGATAGTGGCTATCGCCCACCAACGATATCAATTCTAGATGCCACGTATCCCATGATTCTGAGGTTTTCGCGGGATGATTCGGTCATGGGACTATCGCCGGTGATATCAGATATCGCCTTGAGACACCTCCAAATAGTGCACTTGGTGGCTGGATCGTGTGGAACATGGCCTTCATCATGCTGACGTTATTTTCGCTATCGCCTGACGATAGTAGCTATCACCAACGATATCTCTTTTTCACTTTTGTCGTCCAAACCTTTTTCAGAGTGTAGATGACTTCGCTCTCATTCTGGAATTGGGTGACACGTTCCGTAACTTCTCCCGGATTGAAAGTTATGACCGTTTGAAGTTTATCACACAAAACTCGTCCTTTTGATTTTTTCTAAAATTTACACACCCTTGCATCATGCTCATGACTGAAGATTTGTTTCCTCATTCAACATGTACAACCTGTATACTATAAACACACAAAAGAGTAGATCAAATACATCACGGTATTTGTTATTCTCAAACCAAGAGATGCGGAACGCATGCTCCAACACCCGTCGCTCCATTTCGAGCCCCACCTCCCCCCTCAGGTTCGAAAGCTCCGTTTGGACCCGCTTGCTCCTCCCGCCACCGCTCAATCAAATGAACCCTAAACCTAGAACTAGTTGTAGAGGCAGAAAACACACCTCTTATTCTTAGTTCTCAAGCCCGATCTCTAGTCCGCATAGAGATGAGGTCGACGATGCCATCTAGATTACCCGTGGCTATTGTCAAAAACAAAAACTTACTGAGAACGAAGGAGTAGTAGACGAGAAGATCACCCCAGGAGAACACAAATTTTCCGTCACCACGTAGGCTAAGGAAGAAATGATGGAGGCGAGAAACGGAAATTGGAATCAGTCTGGGGAAGCTGATGAGGACCCGACATTTTTTGAAATACTTATTTAATAGAGTTAATAAAAAGGGAACGCTATCCGTAAATAAAAAGAGGGCAATGTTAAAAGCAGACCGTTTTTGGCTATTGACAACCAAATGTTATTGACACACCAAAAAAATTATTTATACACCAAATGATTATTAACACACCAATAGTAAAATATTTAAAACATTACCAGGATGAATCAGAATTGGGTCGGCTGGAAGGAAACACTGACCACTAATCCTCCTACAAAAATCCATGCAATACAAATAATTTCAATTTTTATCATGGAGATTTAGAACAAAGTAAACAATGAAAAAATAGTCCAAAACAATTTACTGTGTCTGACTAATGAATCTAGATGTTGGGTTTAGGAGAACGAAGAATGACTAAATCTAAAAAACCAAAAATGAAGTAGCGAGAGAGAATATGAGAGAACTTACTTTCAAAAGCCACTGAAGACCTCCGTTCTCCTAGCTGTTGGGATCAATGAAAGTGGCAAACGATTTCCTCTTAGCAGGCGGGATCGGAATAGAGCCGGATGGAAGGGAACAACAACGTGAGCGAATGGAGGGGCGAGCGACCTTCCGCCTTCCTCCAACCATGCGTGCGATCGGGAGGGAGCAGCAGCGAAAAAGTCAAAGCAAGGAGGAGAGGGCGTCATCGGGTTGGTGTGCGGCTAAAGATTTGGTGTGTTTGGAGATTTAGGGATTTAAGTTTTTTTAGGTATTTTTTTGGTGTGTTAATAGCCATACACGATGTGCTTTTAACATAGCCCAAAAGAGGGCAATGTTAAAAGGTAAATGTAATTATAAGGGGATTGGAGCAATCGGACCGTCAATTCTCTTTTCTTCTTCCCCAATAAACTCTCTCTCAGTTAAAAGGCTTAAAGAAACGTCCTCCAAACCCCTAAACCTCCGCCTTCGTCGGCGGCTTCGCTCCTCTGCGCCCGCCCTATTCCCTTGTCTTCCTTTTTAGGTTCTGTCACCGGTAAAGCTTCTCGATTTTGCAAATCGGATTCCCAATATCTAATTCCTTCTTATCCATTTTTAGCTATTTCAGGGGTTGAGAAGGAAGCAGTGATGAATTTCAAGAATGCTAGGGTTCCAAACACTGGTTCGGCGGGAACTCTTGTGAAGCTTGCGCTGATCGGAGGGGCTGGAGTCTATGCCGCTTTTAACAGCCTCTACAACGTCGATGGTGGTCACCGGGCCATCGTCTTCAACCGCATTCATGGAATCAAAGACAAGGTACCTGATGCATTTAATACTATGTAGAGGTGATTGTAGCCTGATGATCACACTAGTTATCAGTATGTCTACTTGTGGCGTCTGTGAGGGCGTTGTTGGTTCGACTCTAGGGTTTCCTTGAAATCCTCCGCGTTGGTTCATGCAGTAGATCAGGAATTTTGATGGAGAAGGTGTTAGAAAAAGATTTCTTACTCTTAGGCTCCGTTTGGGGGGGACTTATTTTCACCGGTCAAGCGGTTACGACCGCATGAATCGGGCCTTAATTATGGTCGGATTCATGCGATCGTAATCGCTTGACCGGTGAAAATAAGTCCTCCTAAATGGAACCTTAGTGCATATAGAAAAGGCGTTAGAACTTACTGAATGTCCTTGCCGGGAACCGTGGCGTGATTCATTGCTTGAGGTATAATATTCATCGCTAATCAGGCTGAGGAAGAATTTATTCCCACAATCAAAATAGTAGGCATTTTGTCAGAGAATTTGGGAATGGAGTACCAACACCACCACGAGATCAACTCAATCTTAAGTAGAGCACAATCTTCTAAGATATTTGGTGGGGATTGGGGAGATCTTTTGGAGCACGGCTTTTGAGCTAATTTGGAGCTGATTTGTCTATATTTGGTGTTGAGATAATCTCCAAAGTTCCGTTCATTGTGACATTTCCATATTTCTTTATATTTTTATGCATTTTTTACTGGGTGAAATGACAAATCTCGTTACTGAATTGTTTATTGAGTGAGATCAGACAACTTTCGTTAATGGTCGATCGTAGCCTCCAGGATTGTTGACCTAATCATATTATTATAAATATAAGAGGGGGGGGGGGGGGGGAGGATTGACGGCTACCGTAGATTTAAGAGAGCTTCTCGAAATCTAACGTCTTTTCACTGTGCTGACTCCTAGGTATTATCCCTTTTATTCCTTGTCTCGTTCCTTGTACTTAAATTGTGTTGTGCCGCCCCCTTCCCTGCCCTATTTCCTTGTATCCGCCCATCCAACCACTAAAAGACTCTATTCTAGTAGTCACCCACCCCCTAATCACCCGCAAGTCCTCTTCCATACCCAACAACCTCTCTCTCCATCCTATTTCCCTTCAGTAACACTCATCATCAGCCATCCATCATAAATACCCTGCAAATAGATAGCCGCAACCCTCCTGTTTTCCCTCCCCAGTACTTCCACAACTCCCCTACAAAATTCATTCCTACCCACTCCCAAAACCCTATATTTAGCCCACTTCCATCCCAAAACTCCCCTTCCTAGGTCTTTCCAGACTGGATTGACCCTTCTCACCCTCAATCCCTGGTTGAACGTCCTCCCTACCTTCCCCATCTTAGCCAAACATCCATGTATCCCATTCAACTCATAACAATGCCCATAAAGCCCTATATCCCCTCCTACAACCACCACACAACATTACTCCCCTTCATATATCTATCGTCACGCCTTGACGATTTTCAAATCTCCACACCTTCGCATACAACCCTTTACTCGTGAGTTGTATTTATTGGTTTTATTATTTTTACCATTATTGTATGGATCATATTACTTATACTTTTTATTGATCTTGATATTTGTTAATGTGTTAGTCTTTGTGACAAATCTTGACTTATAAGATTTATTCGCTCGTTTATTTGGCCAACAACCCTCAAATCAGGGGAAAACTCAACTTGCTCGCTTGAGTACAATTAATTGCATTATGTTTTTGATCACTGCTCATCGGTCACGGGTTTGGGTCCCGGAAGCAACCTCTTGCAAAAATGCGGGGTAAGGTTTACCTACATTTCACCCTAGTGGTGGAAGTGTGGAACCCTTCCCTGGACCCTCGCTGCGTGGGGATGCTTTGTGCACCAGAATGCCTTTTTTATGATCACTTCATGAAATTTAAGCCTTTATTATTACTTTCAATTTAATGTTGGATCGTTACCTCCATCCATACATCATTCCAGGCTAGACATGATCCATTTCTCTTGACACTGAACTTATAGTTTGCATTATTACGATCTAGTACGACATTCCTAACTTTCCTCATATATGATATCATAGCCCAATGTTTTGTACAACTTTTGTGAACAATCAATCATGGCCATCCACGATGAATGCCCTAATCATGTAATTATTATAAATAGTAGAAGGGGCTAGTTTGACGACTATCACAAATTTTGGAGAGCTTCTTCAAAATCCAGTGGCTTGTTCTCTGTGCCGACTCTGTGAGGTCTTAGGTGCCAACTTCTTGGTATTACCCCTTTTGTTCCTTGACTTTTTCCTTGTATTTCCTTTGTGCCGCCCCTTCCCTTCCCTATATTCTTGCAGCCGCCCATTTAGCCACCAAACAACCCCATTCTAGCTTCCACCCATCCTCCAATCACCCCTAAATCCTCATCCTTACCCAACAACCGCTCTCCTTGGCCTATTCCCCTTCATTCTAACACTCACCATCAGCCATTCCACCCTAAATGCCCTCCAAATAACCACAACCTGATCTGTTTACCCCTCTCAACACTTCCACACTTCCCTCATGCAGCAACCATTCCTCCCCACTCCATAAAACCTGTATTCAGCCCTCTTCCAGCTCAAAATTCCTTTTTCTAGGTCTTTCCAGACCTAGATTGGACCTTCCCACCTCTCAATCCTTAGCTGAACCTCCTCCCTACCTTCCCCATCTTAGACTAACCTCCATACACCCCTCCTTACCCAAAACAGTGCCCATATAGCCCTATATCTCCACCTACCACCATGCAACATTCCATCCCTTTAGATAGCTTTCACTGCATCCCTACAATTACCAGATCTCCACTCCTTCACATACAACTCCTTACTGGTTAGTTGTACTATTTGGTTTTATTATTTTCAGCATTATTGTATGGAATAAATTACTTATATTTTTATGGCACTCGATATTTGTTAGTGTGTTCATCTTTGTGACTAATCTTGACTTATAAGACTTATTCACTTGTGTATTCTGCTATCGACCCTCCAATCTAAAGAAAACCCAATTTGCTTGCTTGAGCATAATTCATTGCATTTTGTTTGTGATCACTGCGTGAGATTTATGCCTTTATTATTACTTTCAATTTAGTGTTGGATCGCTCTATCCATGCATCATTCTAGGGTGGACATGATTCATTTTTCTTGACACTGCACATGTGGTTTGCATTATTAGGATCTACTCAACATTCCTACCCTTCGTCATATTTGGTATTATAACCCAAGGTTTGGGCAATGTTTATGCCACGTATTGGTAGGTCATATAGATGACTTATGTCTAGTTTGGTATTTATTTGTGATACACATTTGTGGTGACTACATGTTTTCCATGGCTAGTTATAGTGATCGTTCAACACACTTTTATGATGACGAGGACGAGTATCATTTAAGTCATCATTGTTTCTCCCCTCCTCAATTTGAGAGGTTGGAGCCCATGTATGCTCTATCCTACAGAGCTCCTTCTGAGAGATCTCCGTATTATCACGATGGACCTCCGTCGTGATTCGATTTTACTAGTGATGACTACTATGTTGATTATCCTTGACCCCATTGCATTATCACATGGATGATCTCACATGTAGATTTAGGATAGATGCGCCATTGTTTTACAGTTAGCTAGACCCAATGGGTTTATGGATTGTATTATAAACGTTGATTATTATTTTGATTGTTGTGAGATATCTGAGGAGTGTTGTGTTTGACTTGCTAAGACGTGGCTTCAAGATCGAGCTAATGATAGTCATTGTGCTGGCGTTGAGCGTAGGATATAACGTGAAAGTTTTCAACCCATATCCCGACAAACAAAGATGGAAAATAAAGTTAAAGAAGAAATATCTTTCTGCATCCTACACGTCATCTCGTCGATCAATTATATACTCTACGGCAAGGGACTATGTCCGTTGTTGATTATATAACTTGATTTGATGAACTTATTGCGAGGAACAATATTCAGAAGAATCCACTAACAACCGTCTCTTGATTTCGATTTGAGTTCCACACTAAGATTCGTCAAGAGTTGACTCTCCACCGCTTAGAGTCTATTGATAAGGTATTTCAGCTTGTCCTGCACCAACAGTTCTTGAGATCCATTAGAGTTAGTCGAGTGGACTCGTACCCTGACTAACTCATAATGAGGCATCACCAGCCTGAGACCACCACGTGTCTACTTGTGTTCCTTGGACACGAAAGACGAGACTATCTATAAAGAGTTATCGTACTCCGGTGAGGTTCATTACCCAATGAGTGATCTTCCACTTGACGATGAGATTGAGTTTGATCCAAAACTTATGACGGACATATAACGATCTTGAGCTTACAAAGGAGCCTGCAGTAATGGGATGCCCTCTTCATCTTTTTTCGAGGATTGGTTAATGCCCCTACCATAAACTCTTTCCTTGACACTCTACCTATAGACTCATTCTTGAGTATCAGTTCTTCCGACTTTTACAACATCGTTTACTCGATTCTTATCATAATCAAGAGCCTAGAGCTTAGTTTTTACCTCATGTCTTACATGTTACTAGGACATTCCCTGAGCTTAACATTGAGTACATAGAGTCGCTTCAGATACACTAGAGGATACTCTCGATGTTTCAAGAGCCTATCTTATTACCTCTTGCACTCTTGACAAGTTCTTGGACAATCACACTACATACTGATCCACAAATTGAGTTTTATCCTATTGAATATTTGGGTGATCGTCAAATGTGATAACTTCTTAAAAAGAAGTTATCTAGGTCATTTTTCTGACTTAATATTCATCATAAACGGGAAAAAAGAGTTTAAATAAAGTAGAAATGCAAGTAAATTCATATTTATGTTATTTGTGATTAATTTAGTTTTTTTCCCTATGTTTTCTTGCTAGAAACGTCGAAGAATTCAACTTGGAGAAATGAATCTGGCCCAAATTTTATGACCTGGGAAGTTGTTGCAATAACTGAAAAATATATTGCAACATGTTATGGATGAATTTTCAAAATTTAAAATTCAAATTCTACTGTGTTCCAAAAATGGAAGGGGGCGTCTCTCCATCAGAGGAAGGCGGTTTTGGAGGGCAAATTAATGGCTGAAAAGTGCAAGTATATAGGTGAGGAAGAAAGGGAAAATTGGATTATTATCTAGGGTTTGGAATTCACCTTGGAGGGGGCGGCTAGAGCAAGGAATACGACAAAAGCATTGGGCTGAACGAGCGACATCGGGAAGAAACTCCTGCTGTGATTAAACATTGAATCATCATGTCTTGTAAAATCTTTCCGAATGTTTGGTGTGTTTCTTCCATCGCTATGAACTAAATTTCTTTAATCTTGTATTGTGAGAGTATTTTGTCTTGTTTTATGATGACGTTTAAATTATCTTTGTGATTGTTTGGTGAATACTTTTTTATTAAATTTATGATCTTTATTTTAGAATTTTTAGCCAAGGTTTTACTGTGCTTTATAATTCAAGAGATGAGTCGTGTAAGTGCGTCATAGATTCTATATGGCATATAAGGGAGAAAGAGATTTCATCTTTGTGTTAACAACAATTTTTTTTTTTTTTATGCGATTCTTTCTTTCACCTGAGTTAGAGATGATAAGGGAAATAAAAGATTATGGAATTTTTATATCGAGAGATATAAATTTCTATTCTAAAATCATTGCAAGACATTTCACCACGCATAAAATCTCATTTATAGATTCATCGCACTAGACAACGAAAATCATGATACACGATTATTTTTCAGAACTGATAAAAGGGTATTTTCCAAGGAATCGTAGTCTATTTTGATTAGTAGTTTTCATTAGTAGTTTTTTTTATAATAAAAAATCATCGTTTTTGATTTACTTGGATTTAAACAAAATGCTGAATTAGTATTTGCAAGCGCTGAATTAGTATTTGCAAGCGCTGAATTAATCACTTCTCTGTGAGAACGATATTTATTCACTTTATATTACTTGAACCAAGAAAGACATGATATATTTGGCATTAGTGATATTATGACAAAAGATAGGGCACAATGACAACAAAGGATCCATATAGCTGACCCCACTATAGTGGGATAAAGGATTGAGTGTTGTTGTATATTACTTAAACCGACACGTACACTTGCGTAATTTACACATCCGTTTCGCGTGTATCAAGTTTTTGGCGCCGTTGCCGGAGAGGTGCAACTAATTTATTGTTTATTTCTTGCAATATTAGCAAACCTTAAATATTTAGAGCTCAAGTTTTTATTTCTGTTGTGTTTTTTTTGCTTTGTTTATTTGTCTTTGTTATCTGCTGCTCTGTTAGTGCATGTCCCTATATCGATCACCTGAACTGTTGCCTTTAAACCTAGAAATCGAATGGACGTGTAAAAGAAATAGAAAAACATTTCGGTTAGAACATAGTGACTCTTCAACCATGAATCCAAATTATCAAAATGCTAATAATGAAAATCATCAGGATGGTTTTGAATAAGAGGGTCAGGTAGATCAAAATGGTCATCCTGCTGAAATTAGGAGAACTTGTCGAGATTCGAGAATATAACATGCCTTATATGGGAGGATTGCTCTATAACATTATTAAGCCCGCCATTGAAGCTAATAATTTTAAAATTGAATTCATGACTATGCAACTAGTTCAACATAATAAATTCGGTGGACTTAGTCATGAAGACTCCAATTCCCATTTACGGACCTTCATAGATGTATGCGACACATTCAAAATTAATGGCGCATCAGATGAAGCAATTAGACTACGCTTGTCCCCATTTTCTCTGGAAGGATGGGCAAAGGGGTGGCTCGATTCCCAACATGGTCTCACCACCTGGATCAAGTGGTAGATAAATTCTTAGCCAAATATTTCCCTCCTGCTAAAACGGCTAAGCTAATGCTAGACTTAACTACGTTTATGCAAGAGAATGAAGAAACTCTTTATGATGCGTGAGAGTGGTTTAAGGAACTCTTGCGGAAGTGTCCTCACCATGGTTTAGCTATTCATCAACAAGTGTGGACCTTCTTTAATGACCTACAGACATCTATTATGATTCAAATAGATGGAGCTGCAAGAGGATCTCTCATGAATAAAAATCCCGAGGATGCATATGCTATTCTCGAAGATTTAACATCCAACAATTATCAATTATTTGATTGACAAGGTCCTTCTTCGTTCACGAGTGACATTTATCAAGTAGATCAGTTGACCTCTTTTGTTGCACAGATAACTGCACAATTCAATTCTATGAATAAGAGGTTGGATGCCCTAACGTTAATCAAACTCAAATGAATCCTCAATTAAATAGTATTGTTACCGCTCCGACCACCATTAACCCTTCACTCACCGTTGAACAACTTATTAGTCATAACAAGGAGGTTAATTGTATTGGTGGGCAACAAAGGCATAAGAACAATAATGCGTTCTCAAACTACTATAATCCAGAGTGACGTAATCTTCTGAACTTTTCATGGAAAAATAATTCCGGAATAATGCATCCACCCAAATTCATCTTAAATAATCCACATTCACATCCACCCCAAAATAACTTTTTTAATCAACGAGGTACTTCTAGGAAATTATCTGATGAGGTCATAATTGAATTCATGCAAAAGAGTTATACCCGTATTGGTCAAAACTACATCTTATGGCAAGTGAACATAGTTTTTTCCTGATCTTCAGGATGTACAGTAATTTGGTTATAGCCTGAATATCCAACCTATTTCCAACTTATATTGTTTTAATAATTCAATTAACTTTTGTCGTTGTTCAGGTTTTAGTTTCGAGTTGACAATAACTGGTAATGTGCCTTTCTCTTCTAGGTAAACATACGTAAGATGATCAGGAAGAGGTTTTAACTCTAGCGTTGGTGGATCAATAATGGAGGGCTTGACCACCAAGGATTTCTCAGACATTTCTAGAGATTCCGGTTTACGAAACCAAATAGTTTACTTCTCGAATACCTATAAGTATTCCTGAATTTCATCTTCATCATCAGATAAGTCATCGTGAGTCAATAATCGGGTTAATATAACATCTTGCTCTTCATATTTGATACTTTTCTTATAATCACATATAGATATGTAGTTAACCTCTTTCATGTTGTCCTACTCTCTATGGGGAAATTTCAGAGCCTTGAATACATTAAATGTTACCTGCTCATAGTTTACTCTCAGTCAATTCTCCCTTTTGAACATCAATCAATGTCTACATGTAGATAAGAATGGTCTTCTTACAATAATGAGAACTAATCTACTTGAATCAATAAGTTTGATTTAACGTTAGGACATCTAACCTTTTATTCATAAAATTTAATTGTGCTGTTATTTGTGCAATAAAATAGGTCAACTGATCTACTTGATAAATGCCATCCGTGGACGAATATGGACCTTGTCGATCAAATGATTGATAATTGTCAGATGATAAATATTCGAGAATATCATATGCATTCTTGAGATATTTATTCATGAGAGATCCTCCTGCAGCTCAATCTACTTGAATCATAGTAGATGACTGGAGGCAATTGTAGAAGGTCCACACTTGTTGATGAATAGCTAAATCATGGTGATGACACTTCCGCAAGAGTTCCTTAAACCACTTCCACGCATCATAAATAGTTTCTCCATTCCCTTGCATAAACGTAGTTATGTCTCACATTAGTTTAGTCGTTTTAGCAGGTGAGAAATATTTGGCTAAAAATTTCTCTACCACTTGCATCCAGGTGGTGATACCATGTTGGGAATCGAGCCACTCCTTTTCCCTTCCTTCCCGAGAAAATGAGAACAAGCAGAGTCTAATTGCTTCATCCGACGCGCCATTAATTTTGAATGTGTCGCATACATCTATGAAAACCCGTAAATGGGAATTGGTGTCTTCGTGACTTAAGTCCACCGAATTTATTATGTTGAACTAGTTGCATAACCATGAAGTCAATTTTAGAACTATTAACTTATATGACAGACTTAATAATGCTATTTTGCAATCCTCCCCTAAAAGACATGTTATATTCTCGATAAGTTCTCCTAATTTCAGTGGGGTGACCATTTTGATTTACCTAACCCTCTTATTCAAAACCATCATGATGATTTTCATTGTTAACATTTTGATGATTTGGATTCATGGTTGAAGAGTTATTATGTTCTATCCGAAATGCTTTTCTATTTTTCTACACGTTTGTTTGATTTCTAGGTTTAAAGGCAATAGTTCAGGTGATTAATATCAGGACATGCACTAACAGAGCAACAGATAACAGTGACAAACAAACAAATAAAATGACACAACAGAAAAAAAAAGTTGAGCTCTAGTTTGAGAACGCATTATTGTTATTATGCCTTTGTTGCCCACCAATATAATTAACCTCCTTGTTATGACTAATAAGTTGTTCAACGGTGAGTGAAGGGTTAATGGTGGTCGGAGGGGTAACTATACTATTTAATTGAGGATTCATTTGAGTTTGATTTAACGTTAGAACGTCTAACCTCTTGTTCATAGAATTGAATTGTGTAGTTATTTGTGCAACAAAAGAGGTCAACTGATCTACTTGATAAATGTCACTCGTGGACGAAGAAGGACCTTGTCGATCAAATGATTGATAATTGTTGGATGATAAACCTTCTAGAATAACATATGCATCATCGAGATTTTTATTCATGAGAGATCCTCTTGCAGCTCTATTTACTTGAATCATAGTAGATGTCTGGAGGTCATTAAAGAAGGTTCACACTTGTTGATGAATAGCTAAACCATGATGAGGACACTTGCGCAAGAGTTCCTTAAACCGCTCCCATGCGTCATAAACAATTTCTTCATTCCCTTGCATAAACGTAGTTATGTCTCTCATTAGCTTAGCCATTTTAGCAGGTGGAAAATATTTGACTAAAAATTTCTCTACCACTTGTATCCAGGTAGTGAGACCATGCTTAGAATCGAGCCACTCCTTTGCCCTTCCTTCCAGAGAAAATGAGAACAAACATAGTATAATTGCTTCATCTGATGCACCATTAATTTTTAATGTGTCGCATACATCTATGAAGATCTGTAAATGGAAATTGGGGTCTTCATGACTAAGTCCACCGAATTTATTATGCTGAACTAGTTGCATAGCCATGAAGTCTATTTTAAAATTATTAGCTTCAATGGCGGGCTTAATAATGCTATAGAGCAATCATCTCCTAAAAGATATGTTATATTCTCGACAAGTTCTCCTAATTTTAGCAGGGTGACCATTTTGATCTACCTGACCCTCTTATTCAAAACCATCCTGATGATTTTTCTTGTTAGCATTTTGATGATTTGGATTTATGGTTGAAGAGTTACTATGTTTTAACCAAAATGTTTTTCTATTTCTTCTACATGTCCGTTCGATTTCTAGGTTTAATGACAACAGTTCAGGTGATCGATATCGTGACATACACTAACAGAGCAACATATCACAAAGACAAACAAACAAAGCAAAAAAAAAACACAACAGAAATAAAAAACTTGAGTTCTAAATACTTTGGGTTTACTAATATTGCAAGAAATAAATAATAAATTAGTTGCACCTCTCCGAAAACGCGCCAATACCTTGATACGCACGAAACAGATGTATAAATTACGCAAGTGCACGTGTCGGTTCAAGTAATATAAAGTGAATAAATATCGTTTCACGGAGAAATGATTAATTCAGTGCTTGCAAATACTAGTTGAGTCTTTTCTTTAAATTCAAGTAAATTAAAAACAATGATTTTTATTATTAAAAAAACTACAAATGAAAATTTCTAATCAAAATAGACTACGGTTGCTTGGAAAAATACGCTTTTATCAGTTTTGAGAAATAATGTTGTATCGTGATTTCCGTTGTCTAGTGCGCTAAATGTATAAATGAGACTTTTTGAAAATGCGTGGTGAAATGTCTTGCAATGATGTTAGAATAGAAATCCGTATCAGTCGATATCAAAATTCGCTAATCCCTTATTTCCGTTGTCATCTCTAACTCAGGTGAAATAAAGAATCGCATAAAGAAGAAAAATCCGTATTGCTAACACAAAGAGAAAATCTCTTTTGCTATATCGAATATATGACACACTTACACAACTCATCTCTCGAATTATGAAGCGTAGTAAAAAAGTAAATCTTTGGCCAAAAGTTCCAAAATAAACATCATAAATTCAATAAAGATCATTTACCAAACAATCACATAAAAATTTAGAACGTCATCATCACACAAGACAAAGTACTCTCACAATACAAGATTAAAAAAATTTAGTTCATAGCGATGAAGGAAACACACCAAACATTCAAAAAGATTTTACAAGACATGATGATTCAATGTTTAATCGCTACAGGAGTTTCTTCCTGACGTCGCTTGTTGAGCGTAAAGCTTTTGCCGTCTTTCTTGCTCTAGCCGCCCACTCCAAGGTGAATTCCGAACTCTAGATAATAATCCAAATTTTCATTTTTCTCCACCTATATACTTACACTTTTCAGCCCTTAATTTGCCCTCCATAACCGCCTGTTTCTAATGGAGAGACGCCCCTTCCATTTTTGGAACAAAATGCACGACAAATTTTCCTACATATCGCCCGATGAGCCTCACGACGAGTCGCGTCTTTTGAGAAATATTTGACACGTCATGGACTCATACATGAGTGTCGAAGAAAAACAGTCATTTGCCTGTTCGTTACACACTTGCACATATTTTTACACCTGTTGAAAGAGCTCAAAATCTTGTATGTATTACTTGTGTGTCTAAATACAAGGAGAGAATACAAATATATAGGAAGAAGACGAGAGAAGAAAATCCTATACAAGATGTGGGACTAAAGGAGGAGAGAAGATAAAACAATAAATGGGCCCAATAATGGGCCCGTTACATGGCTATTTTAACACTCCCCCGCAAGCTGGAGCGTACAAATCGTATGCGCCAAGCTTGGACAAGCATTGATAGAAGAGTGTCTTGGAAAGAGCCTTCCTGAAGACATCCGCAACTTGTTCCGATCCTGGGACATGCTTTAGGTCAAGCTTCTTCATTTGAACCTTTTCCCGTATGAAGTGACAATCGACCTCAATATGCTTCGTTCTTTCGTGAAAGACCGGGTTCTTTGCGATGTGTATGACGGCTTGACTGTCACAGAGGAGAAGAGCCAGTGATGGTAATTTTACACCCAGATCAGTAAGAAGACTCTCAAGCCATGTCAATTCTGATACAACTGATGCCATTGCCCGGTACTCTGCCTCGGCTGAAGATCGAGCAACGACCGCTTGTTTCTTACTTCGCTAAGTAACAAGATGTCCGCCAAGGTAAGTGCAAAAATCACTCGTAGATCGCCGGTCATCGAGAGAGCCAGCGTAATCAGCATCTGAATATGCCACCAATGTTGGAGCAAAAGAGGAGGTCCTGTAGACAGTCCCTGACCAGGAGCGGTTTTCAGATACCTGAGAATTCATTCCACTGCTTGAAGATGAGATTTTCGAGGAGAGTGCATGTATCTGCTGACAATACCAACAACAAAGGAAATATCCGGTCTGGTAACCGTGAGATATATCTGTTTTCCAACAAGACGTCGATAATATTCAGGATTCTGGAGAAGGAGATCGGAGTCAGATGCCTGGGCACACAGTTTGTGGTTCACATCCATAGGAGTATCACTTGGCTTGCAGCCGGACTGACCCGCATCATGAAGAAGGTCAAGACAATATTTCCATTGTGAGAGAGTGAACCCATCCGGCCTTCTGGCAATCTCAAGACCCAAAAAATAGCGAAGAGGTCCCAAATCCTTTGTCTGGAAGACTGAGTTTAGATGGACTTTGACTGCCTGTATCTCTTGAGAGTCATCTCCAGTAATGATAATATCGTCGACGTATACTAACAGAATAACCGTTCCTGCTGGTTGGTGACGAGTAAAGAGCGAGAAGTCGGCCGAGCTCCGTGTGAAGCCAATCTCACGGAGGACCTTGCTGAATTTTTCAAACCATGCCCGTGGAGATTATTTGAGACCATATAGAGCCTTTTTAAGATGGCAGACCTGAGACTTCCCCGTGGTCTCAAACCCGGGTGGTTGTTGCATGTAGACAATTTCCTGGAGATCCCTATTCAAGAAAGCATTTTTGATATCCAGCTGAAAGAGAGGTCACCGGCAATGGTCATCAACAGAGATGAGGACGTGAACACTATTAAGTTTCGCAACCGGAGAGAACGTTTCCTCATAATATAACCCCTCCTGTTGAGTGAAACCTCTAGCCACAAGACGGGCCTTTAGACGGTCAATTGTCCCATCGACAACATGTTTGATGACAAAGACCCACTTGCACCCAACTGGTTTCTGGCCCGGTGGAAGGGGAACAACAGACCATGTCTGGTTAGACCAGAGAGCAGACATTTCTTCCTCCATGACCGCTCGCCATCCTGGATGTTGAAGCGCCCCCTGCACAGAATTTGGAATAACAACCGAAGAGAGAGAAGTAGCCAAAGTGTGTAAATGAGAGAGAGGCGATGAAGAGAGATGTAGTTTGCCAGCGGTTGAGCAGTGGAAGGCGATACCTGATCATTTGGACGCGGAGTATCCATGGTAGAGACTGACGGCAGAGGGGCAACGGAAGTGGTAGAGCGACGAGTGTAGACGCGGATAACTGGTGGTTTGGAGGGAACGACAATCTGTTTAGAGGGAACGACAATCTGTTTAGAGGGAACGACAGTCGGAGGAGTAGTTGCGGGAATGACCGGGCGGGGGATGGATGTAGGAGTAGGTGTGGGTGGTAGATGGTCAGGTAAGGGAGCAGGAAAGAATGGTTGATCCTCGCGGAAAGTAACATCAGCAGAAACGGAGATCTTGCGTGTAGCATGAGAATAACATACATACCCCTTTTGGGTGCGTGAATATCCAACAAAGATATGCTTGGCCGCTCGGGGATCCAACTTATCCGAGGAAGGCCCCAAACAGTGGACATAACAGAGGCTACCGAATACACGAGGTGGGAGAGGAAAGGCCGGAGTGGAGGGAAAGAGTATGCTAAACGTAGTAGCATAGGTTTAGAAAAGAGGAAGGGAGACGGTTAATGAGAAAACAGGCGGTCGAGACCGCAAAGTTCCAATATGGTTTGGGGACATGCATTTGAAGCATGATGGAACGGGCAATATCGAGTAAGTGACGATTCTTGCGTTCGGCAACACCGTTTTGTTGCGGCGTGTAAGCGCAGGAAGTTTGATGTAGAATCCCGAACTCAGAACATAAAGCAGTAAATTCGTGACTAGTGTACTCACGAGCATTGTCAGTTCGTAGTACTTTGATGGTCATGTGGAATTGCGTACAGGTTTCGAGGACAAATGCCCGAAAGACACGGGGAAACTCAGAGCGATCACGAAGTATAGCCAGGTAGTGCGAGAGTGATCATCAATAAACATTATAAAATACCGGAAACCGGGAATACTAGTAATTTTAAATGGTCCCCAAATATCCGAATGCACTAAATCAAAAGGAGCAGCGCTCCGAGTACAATGGGAAGAAAAGGATGAACGAGTCTGCTTGCCGAGGATACATGAGTCACACTGAAAGGGGGTAAAAGAAACATCGGGGAGAGCCCGCTGGAGGACCGGTAGAGGAGCATGCCCAAGTCGGCGATGCCAATCAGTTGAAGAGACAGATGAGAGGATGGTGGGAGAGTCGTCGAGAAGGTAGAGCGCATTCCGCAACCGGCCTTTACCAATGGTAGTCTGCGTCCGCCGGTCCTGTATAACAAAAGAAGAGGAAGTGAATATAACAGAACAATCCAGATCATTAGTAAGCCGTCCAACAGAAAGTAAATTGAACGGTGAACTCGGGACGTGAAGAGCCGAGCGAAGGGAGATGGAGGAGGTGAGAGGAAGATCTGCCGAGCCGGAGACGGGAACAGTGGCTCCATTGGCCACAGTAATAGACTGTGGATAAGGGGAAGTCAGGTACTGGGCAGGTCGATGTGGAGTAATGTGATGAGTAGCGCCAGAGTCCACAATCCAGCCCAAGCCGGTGGAGAGACAAGCGGTACCTGTGTTAGAGACGGAGGCAATGGAGGCAGATGGTGGGTGGAGCAATCCCTGTAGATGCTGGAGCTGAAGACGGACACTCTTAAGATCAGGAGGACCAGCATCGGTAGCAACAGAAGCCGTCAGGCGAGGATGATAGCCAACTTTCTTGTAACAGGTTGCCTCGAGATGACCATATTTCCCGCAGAAGGAACACTTCGGCCGACCCCGACCACCACGACTACGGCCGCAAGATCCCGAACGACCCCCCCGAGTAGAAGGAGGAGGAGGGAATGGTAGAAGCGGAGGTGCCTGCTGAAGAAGGGTCGGAGGAGCCGTAGTATCTGGAGGAGGTGATACTCGGAGAATCATGGAGCACACATCAGAAAAGGATGGTGTGGTAGAGGAAGCCAAGACCTAAGCACGAATGCTCTGAAGGTGAGGGGGAAGACGGGCCATGATGATGGCAGTACATGCGGCTTCCTTCTGAGCGCGCTGAGCAACAACATCATTGGTGAAGGGCTGATGCTGGATCCATGCTTCAGCAAGAGTCTTCGCACGAACAACAAATGAGGTCATATCTGAAGCCCCTTCAGCGTCAAGAGCAAAGAGGTCAGTGAGGATGTCGTAGAGATGCTGGAGGCTGTCCCGTCCAGAATATAAGGAGGGTAGCTCAGTCCACATATCTTTGGCAGTCTCATGATACATAGCCATTTGATATGACTCACCATCTAAAGAATTCAAGATCTAGGTCTGAACTCGGCCATCAATTCGGAGCCAGTCATCGGTAGGAGGGGTGGGAGGAGCCTGAGTAAGGTGAGGGAGAAGACCCTTGGCCTGAAGAACCAGTCTAACAGAATGTACCCAAGGGACGAAGTTCTTCTTTCCAGAAAGAGAGATGGTAGTGATGCGCAGCTCGTCACGAACTTCTGTAGTGCAAGTCGGGCGGTCAGTCGGACAAGCCGGGCGGTCAGCAGGCGGGCTGGCCGTCGAGCCAGAGGAGTTACCGGAAGAGCCCATAAGGCCAGACCGCAGAGGCAACCGGCTGAGGTCGCTGCGAGAAGGGCAGGAGGCCGCTGCGAGAAGGGAGCAAGGCCGCGGCGAGAAGAGGACAAACCGCCTGCGAGAAGACAAGGAGGCCGCCGCGAGAATGACTGAGGAAGACCACGACCAAAATGCGGATAGGCAGCAGTCCGCACGGTCAAGCCGGACACCAGCGAGTAGTCAGTTCGCGACCAGAGGGCAGAAACAAAAGAGAGACCGCACCGGTCTAGGTGAAGCCAGCCGTCAGAGAGCGGAAGGAAACCGCGAGAGAATGCAAGCGAGAAGAAGGAAGCAGGGAGAAGGCGAAGCCGTAACGGACAGAAGGCGAAGCCGCAACAGACAGAAGGCGAAGCCGCAACGGACAGAAGGCGAAGCCGCAACGGACATAAGACGAAGCCGCAACATCAAAAGGCAAAAGCCGCAGCGGACTTGCAGCGGACAAGGAAGCAGAGGTCGTGCACGAAGCAAGAGGGAGAGGAACTCGCAGCGGATAGAAGGGGAATCCGCAACAGATAGAAAAGAAATGGACCCCACAAATTCTAGAGAATGGTGGCTATAAAAGGGCCTGAAGAGGGTGGAACCATGGAGAGGGAGAGGAGAAGAGGAATGCAGAGGCAAACCGCAGAGCCTGCGGATAGGAGCCCGCATATAGGAGACCGGAGCGGGTAGGCTCACAGTCCGCAGGAGAAGCGGAGAGGGGCGGGCGGGGGCGGGTTGGGCGGTTAAAGATAATGAGACCGCACCGGAAAGACCGCTCCCTCTGATACCATGTTGAAAGAGCTCAAAATCTTGTATGTATTACTTGTGTGTCTAAATACAAGAAGAGAATACAAATATATAGGAAGAAGAAGAGAGAAGAAAATCCTATACAAGATGTGAGACTAAAGGAGGAGAGAAGATAAAACAATAAATGGGCCCAATAATGGGCCCGTTACATGGGCTATTTTAACAACACCAAATCTAAAGAGCCTCTTAATACGCCATCCCATTTTATAGTCATTCAGTTTGTTGTCGGGCCTACACCTAAAGAGCGTGTTGTGTCAGTTGTGATTCATTTGCCTCATTTATGCGGGCCTGCTGATTCTTTTATTTTTCATTTGTCGAGCTCTATAGCCTAGTTCAAATGAAAAATAAAAGTTTGTCATTTGCATGAGTCGGCTGAGCTCTTTGTTTATCATTTGCATGAGTTACATGAGTCGATCCGATACAAAATTGCATTTAATAATGACGTGTAAAACTTATGTAGGTAGCCACAAGTCGTAACAGATTTCTTGCAAAGGATAGATGTGATGCTTTGAATTTTTGCGGAGATGCTCCCTAAGGGGCTTGCTAAAAAGTTGAATGCCAAGCAAATGAGTTCTTGCATAATCATGAGAAGGATCATAATGAACGCCTATGAGCTCGACATGCCGAAGGCTAAGAGTATGAGTATCCACCCTGCATTTTAGGACTCAATTCCATACTTTGAACCTCACGAGTACGCAGATCCATACCATGAGCCCACCCTTGAGCCTCATCTTCTTTAGTTCCAGTCCCAGTCCCATCTTACCTCTGAGCCTCACCCACCTAAGAGTCCGACTCCTTTGGTTTCATCGGTATCACACATGGTTTCTCTAAGGCCACCAACATATGAGTTGACTTTAGAGAGTACAATGCAACCTTCAAAGACAATTGTAGACATTGCGGCCCACAATTTTGTGGTTGTGCTAGATGGAGATACATTGAAATATTGGGTTCATTGGAGTGGATACCCATTTGCAGTCAATACTTGGGTTGCATCTGTGGAGTCATATAGATTCTTATTCGACAAATACCGAGAGGATACTCATCTTCATTCATTAATATGTAAAACCTTTCATGCAATAGAGAAAGATGAGGATCGACGAGACTTTTTTGAGCACGAATTTTGGGCTCGTCGGGACTGATGTGTCACCCGTCAATTGTCATATTTGTCGTCGCCTGATGGATGGCTCTAATCCAAAGTTACTTTCAGAACGACAATTTTCATATATATTTTTTATATTTATTGTTAGGCGTTAGTTTTATTTCATGTTATGCTTGGTTGTAGTCACTCTTATATATTGAGGAGTGCTTCTTGTTTCTAAATAATAATTACATTTCCCTCCTTTCAACATGGTATCACAACCAGCGATACCCTAATCCGCTTCGCCGCCCTCGACTCACCGATTTCGCTCCTTGGTCGCTCGTTCCGCTAGCGTTGCTCCTCCCTTCTTCCGCGACCGCTACTCAGCGCCGCGTCTCGTTTGCCCTTCCGCGCCCCTCCGCTTCCGACTCATCACCGTCCCTTGATCGCCTCTTCCGCATCAGCCACTTCCAGCACACCTTTTCCTCCCTTCATCCGCTCCAGCTCTGCCCCTAGTTGCTCTGTCCTGCTCGTCATCAACTTCTGGATGTCATCAACTTCTGGATGTGCCCGTGAGGCTGATTCCGAGACTAGTGATGATGACAAAAGGCAAGAATTTCATCCGAAGAGAGATCAAGAGGGGCGGTCGGAGAGGACGTATCAGCACAAACATTAGAGAGATGAGCAGAGTGGGACTGGTGATGACGACCCAAAGAGCGACCATAGCCACAACCACCACGAATAGCAGGACCCCCTCTGGGCGGAGGAAAGCCGTGGAGCTTGAAACATGTATCCCTTGTATTACGGTCCTTCCTGCAATAATCATAGAGGAGATGATCCTTTTTCCCAGATTTAGGTGGTAAGTCACGAGAAGGACGCCCACTGGGGCAAACATGAGCGACAAGAGCAAAGCCGTCAAAGGTAGGGTCGGTATGTAAAGTCTGGCGACGATCGAATTCTTGCTGAACAAGACTGTAAACCTCTGGCAAGGAGGGATAGGTGACCGCCCAAGAATCTGGACACTAATTTGATCAAAGTCCTGATGCATGTCCGTCCCTCAGAGACCTCTGCTTCATCCTCCTCATATGCCCATCAGGGGTCCCCGGGTGCTTTGCCGTGTCTTCATTGGATACTCGAACACTCAAAAAGGGTATACATGTTTTCATTCTGTGACCCGTAAGACTTTTGTCACTTGGATGTCACTTTCCATGAATTAGAGTCTTATTACGAGAGCTCTCTTTAGGGGGAGATTGTTATCATGGAAGTGAGCTCCCCTGCTATTCCCCTACCTATATCTCCTCCATATCAGCCTACTATCTCACCTCCTACTATCCCACCCGTGGTTCCGCCGCCGCCTATGGTTCTTCCGCCGCCTTTGCCTCCTCGTCCTATTCTTCCTTTGCAGGTTTATACTCGCCGGCGAAGGGGCACAAACAGTCAGCTCTGCACACTATACCCGAATCCATGCTTGATCCGTCTACCAGTTCTCAAGGTAATCGTGCTTCCACTCGACATCCCTTAGGGAAATCATAATATTGCGGGCTAGAAAAAAATATAGGGATAATTCCTAGCTACCAGAAAGACTAATCCAATCCATAATGATGTACCAGAAAATACAACATTTTTGTTACTTGACCAATCATCAGAAGAAGCAAATACAGCTTGTACGCTAATCAGACTTATGACTCACTGTCCTTTTGGCATAGAGCCTTTGTCACTTCTCTGTCCTCCATTTCCATACCTTCTTCGTGGCAGGAAGCTCTGAGGCATCTAAAGTGGAAAGATGCTATGCGAGAAGAGATGATTGCCCTTGAGAAGAATTACACATGATACCTTGTTGATCTTCCTCAAGGCCAGACCGTGGTTGGATGCAAGTGGATTTTTTTGGTGAAACAAAACCCCCAAGGTCTTGTTGACCATTACAAGGCTAGATTGGTGGCCAGAGGATACACCCAAACGGTCATGATTGATTATCAGGAAACCTTTGCTTCAGTTGCAAAGATGAATTCTATCGGTATTTTGCTCTCGTGTGCTGCTTGCAAAGGATGGAGTCTCAGCCAGTTGGACGTGAAGAATGCCTTTCTTCATGGAGATTTGAAAGCGGAAGTGTATGTCTCTACCTCCTGCTCTTACATTTGAGGGATCTAAGGGAAAGGCATGCATACTGAAGAAGGCTCTTTACGGCCTAAAACAATCCCCTGGGGATTGGTTTGGGAGGTTCCAACGAGCAATGGTGACATTTGGGTATACTTAGAGTAATGTTGATCATACCCTATTTGTAAAGCACAAACAAGGAAATTGATCGTGTTGATAGTTTATGTGGATGACCTTGGCATAACCAGGGATGACATGGATGAAATCAAAAATCCGAAGACAAGATTCTCTATTGAATTTGAGGTAAAGAATCTTTGAAACCTCAAGTACTTCCGTGGCATTGAAATTGCCAGATCCAAGCACGATATCTTTATCTCACAGAGGCAATACATCCTTGACCTGCTGGAGACTACGGGGATGAGTGGGTGTAGACCTGCTGACACTCCTATTGAAGCGAACCATAGATTGGGGATGGATGGTGGAGAACCTGTCACGAATTTCAGTAACTTTCAATGATTGGTGGGGAGACTCATCTATCTATCACATACTCGCCCGAATATCTCTTATGTTGTTAGAACTATCAGCCTGTACATGCATGCTCCCAAATCGCACCACTTGGATGCTGCCTATCGGATTCTTAAATATCTCAAAACCTCTTCGGGACGTGGCATCTTGTTCTCTTTGAACAAAAAAATTTTCCATTGAAGTTTTCACAGACGCTGATTGGGCAGGGTCAGTTGATGATCGTAGATCCATGTTCGAGTATTGTACCTTTGTTGGGGGAAATCTGGTGACTTGGAGGAGCAAAAAACAACATGTTACCAGATCCAGTACCAAAGTGGAATTTAGGGCTATGAGCCAGAGAATATGTGAAGGAATGTGGATTCAATCCTTTTTGCTTGAACTTGGGATTCGAAGTGAAGGCCTCATTCGGCTATACTGTGATAACAATCACGCCATTAGCATTGCTCATAATCCTGTTCAGCTTGACCGCACTAAGCATGTTGAAGTCGATCGCCATTTCATCAAGGAAAACATAGTGAGGGGAGTTATTAGCACTCCATTCGTCCCCTCGGATCAACAACTGACTGATGTGCTTACAAAAGCTTTGTCTCATAGATGTTTTGGTAACATTATGTCCAAGTTGGGTGTGACAGGTGTCACAAGCCCAACTTGAGGGGGAGTGTTAGGCGTTAGTTTTATTTAATGTTATGCTTGGTTGTAGTCACTCCTATATATTGATGAGTGCTTCTTGTTTCTAAATAATAATTACATTTCTCTCCTTTCGACACACACACACAAATATATAGTGTTTTATTGAGTAAGAACAGACAACTATCACAAACGGTCAATCATAATTGCCCACAATGATTGCTCTAGTTATTATTATAAATAGAAAAAGGGGGTTAGTTTTGATGGTATCACAAATTTTGGAGAGCTTTCCAGAATCCGGCAGTCTTCTTGTGGTGCCGATTCGTTGAGGTCGTATGCGCTGACTTGGTATTATGATCTTTGTTCCTTGCCTTTTTCCTCGTTTTTCCACTTGGCCCCCACCTTCCCTGTCCTATTTTCTTGCAGCTGCTCATCCAAACATGGTGGGTATAATGATCTTTTTTGTTATTTAAAGTTTTTAAGAAGGCGTGTGCTCCTTTTACATGTACAATTGCTTTCATTTATCTAAATCTATCTTTTTTTCTTATGGCAAAAAAATATGCAGGTTTATCCTGAGGGAACTCATTTGATTATCCCTTGGTTCGAGAGGCCAATTATATATGACGTTCGTGCTCGCCCACATCTGGTCGAGAGTACTTCTGGTAGTCGTGATCTTCAGATGGTATAATTTCAAAACAATTGTATCAACGTAGTAGTTTGCTTATTACCCCATTTTTGTATTTGATAATATTTGTCCTCGAATAAACATATATTTTTTGTATCAACTTAATTGATGGACAGAGTAGTTGTAGCCTGTAATGCTAGATATGATGAGGAATGCAACTGGTCAGCATTTAGATAATTTTAAGAAAACTCTCACTAGATCGCTACGCGTCTTTTCCTACTTCTTCCAAGCGCAGGATAGCCCCAAGGGGTTGTAGCTTTTTCTTCTTCTACCAATTTGGGCCTTCACTGCCCTCATGGGGATGGTCTACAAGGTTCAAAACTACTCTTACTACAGGACGCATACCTAGCTAACACTGAGATCTTGCTCTACCCAAACTTTTTTGCCCAACATTACCCACTTGTTCGGCTGTTGCTAAGCAGTTTTTTGGATATTATGTTCATTGTTTTTCTCTATGTAGAACTTAGTTCTTTTTTTGTAGTTTATGTTACACTTATTTTTTCTTATTTCTCTTATACCATCAAAATTTTGTAAAACTACAAAGTATCATCTTGTAGTTTATTTGTTATTTTAGCTAGCCTGGTTTGTTTATCCCTTTACCACCTCGAGACTGATCCTATTCCCTTATAGAGCAAAATGTTACAGTGCTAATGATGGACTAGAGTTGTAGAAGATGCAAAATTTGATTGAAACATTTTAAGAAGCTAGTTCACTTGTCATTAATGTCTGGTAGTATGGAATCATATGGTTCAAGCTTGAAAGATGATGCTATATGGTCATATTCAAATTCTCAAGGAAATCACCTTGTGACAGTAATAAATATACGTTTGTAAATGTGCATGTATTGTTGCTTGTTTCCTGCTGTCTATGTATATTCTTTTGTTGTCCATGCAGGGAGATGTCTAAGGCATCCATTGATGTTATAAAACCGCCCAATCAAGCAAGTTTAAGGTCACAAGGATTCTAAGTTTGTTAACAACATAACATTCCTAGAATTCATATGCAAAAACAACTTAATCTTGAACCTATTGACTAAAGTTACTATGATAGTAATTATATATTTTGTGAAGTATTTATATGATATTGGGCCATGCAAAATTGTGCATGATATACTTAAATAAAGTGGATGTATGACAAAATTAAAAAGATAAAATAAGTAATGATTATATTAAATGAACAACGAGAGTGATATTTATCATGCTAAGATGGTAGAAAATAGACTTATTTGACTTGAGCATATAGCAATGAATGTTATAAAATGAACCATGTAGACGAACACATTTAGTGTCAGATGATTAGTTTGTAAAAGGGGTGTACCCAAGGTAATGTGTGGAAGTTATTCAATATGATTTGGGTAGTTTAGGTGTAACAATTGAGGAGGCACTCAGGCAGGTATTATTGCATCCTAATAAACATCTTTTTTTCTTCTTCCCATTTTGTCCCTTGTTCATTTAGTTAATGTTTGCAATATCTTATGTAGCGTCTCTTCATTAGTCATTTAATATGAATTATCTGTTTATGCTTATTGATTTTTTTTTAACTTTTATGTTCATATATAATAAATTAGTAAAAATAGTTATGCTTATAATAAACTTGTTGCTGGCCAAGCATGCCCTTGAAATAAATCGCTTGAGCAATTCAAAACTTGTCTCCTGAGGAGGGTTGATTTTCTTTATGAGCTTACTAGCTAGTGTTTTTATCATAAACAGTTACTATTGAACCCTTCTTGATTTTTGGGACTTCATTATTACTAAAACTGTTGACTTTTGTGATCTTCACAGAAATAAACTTAATGTTGTTTGTCATGCTTCCTTTCTTTATAGTCTATAAGGTATATCATGTTGAGCGTCCTCTGACCAGGAGGTGAGGTGAGGTGAAGTGAGGAGATGAGTAGTTTCAACGATGAGAATATCATTTTCTCTATCTAAGGTTGCTGAGATGTACGCTAGTCATTCTTTTAATTTATATAGTATGGTCTCAAGGTCGCGACCCAGCAATATATGTCATACTCCAAGGGGCTCTCTTAGGTCTCACAATATTTCAAGAAAGAACTACAAATTCAAAGTCAAACTTCAACCCATGCTAGACAACATCAGTCCATGCAATCAAGCACTCATAGAAAGCCAAAGGAAGGCCAATTTCAACCCTAGGAAAAAAACTAGGTTCAATCCTAGGAAGGAGACAAACCAATACAAAGTTGAAACCAGAAAAGCTTGAGTCAATGTGCAAGATAAATGCTCAAAATCAAGGAGGATTTCCAAATTGGAAGGCAAGAAGGTGGCCACATACTCAAAATCAAGACGGAATCCATAGAGGCTCGACCATAAATAAAAATGATCTCCATGTCTAAAGAACGAGGGATGACCACATGTAGAAGAGGTAGAATACTCCTAATTTACATAAGTAGTTCAATTATGATATTTTTTTCTTTCTAACATTTCCATGTATTTACTTTTTAATTGACCTTTATGTTTTATAAAACCCTCGGGCATGCTATAATGTGTTGAAATAAATAGAAAATCAATTATTTCAAGTGTTTAGCTCTCCAAACTTCCCTCTTTTAACTTTTAAGCCTTATCGGAATTCTCTCTCTCATTCATCTCTTCACCTCTAACCCAATTTATTCAACTCTTAAACATCTCAAAATCGCGATCCAATGGTGATGAGTAACTAGTTGTTAACAAGGAAGCATGGAGTAACAAGAAAAATGAATGGATAGTCCAAAAAGGGATTGAAGGAAAAACCTGTCATTGTTCTTCAAGATGTGGTCAACCACTTCAATTGACCATATACATACTTCAGCCAAGGGGCATTTATCTCTCTCTAGTTTATAGTCTTTATTTTCATTTTTTTGCTACGTTGCAAAAAACTTTGAAGATTAGTGTCCCTATTGTAAGAGGCCTGCACAATCGATAAATGATCCAATCTTATTTCTCTTCCATACTCATGTTGTAATTTGTAAACCAAGACTTGTTTTGTAAAGTGTTCATTTCATTTGGCGATACAAGGATCAAGTTAATCGAACTCCATCTCTCTAGCTTCTAATTCTAGTATTTATTTCCATTTTTACTATGATAAGGAGAACTCCAAACATTAGGGTTCCGTATTGTAAAAGGCCCACAAACTCAACAAGGATCATATATTATCTCTTACATATTCACGTTGTAAATCAAGACTAACTCTCAAATGTTGATAATTTCATTTGGTAATTCAAGGAGGCAAAGATCATTGTCACGAACACGTTTATAGGAGGCAGGCACACGACGGCTTGACGCAGTCATATACACATCACGATATGTTTTATTTAATATTGTTGCATGTACTTTGCGTCCGGGTTGATACAAACTGTGCGTTACGATTTTTTTAGAACTGGTATTTATACGTAGGTCAAGTTGTACCGTAGGGTATCAAAGAAACTAAACAAGTGTTTCTAATTGAGGTTAGGAATCTCTCTCCTTCACCATCGCTCCCTCACCCTCCATCCCTTGGTTCTTCTTTCGTTCAACAGTTGGAATAGGACCATGCCTCACCTCTTCTTGCCACTCTCTTCAGCACACCTACAACAAGCGGAGGAGAGCCCACATCACCTTTCTGCAGCGACTGCTGCTACTAGACCCAGGCCTAACGTATGCAATGCACGAGCTGTGGCCCCGTGCTACTAGCAGTAAGGACCAAGCCGCTTGCTGTAGGTTGACTCCACCGTGCCTCCATTCCCACCGCCTCCTTCTTCGATGCCCGCTTAAGATGCCTCCGCAGGAATCCGACTTCAAACCCATCGTAGGACAATCTGTTATGGGCCTACACTATTTACATTTTAAATAGTTTTGTATGTTGTATTAAGTAGTTATATTATGATTAGTTAGTGTCTTTTATTGTGAATATTTTATATAAGTTTAAATGTTCGGACTTAATATGAGTATATCATTTTGTAAATCTTTATAAGGACCCTTATGGTTTTGAATGAAATGAAGTATTTCTTTTAATTTTCTCTCTTAAGTTCTCCCCTCCTCACTATAGTTCCTCCCATCTCCTATCTATGATTAGGGTTGAGTAAAGCTCCTTTCCTCTTTTTCTCTTCCCCCCTTCGACTGAGCTCGGCTCCCTTGCATCCTCCACATTCCCCGTATTTCCGCCTCCACCAAAAGCACATAACAACCTGTATTAATGCATTCATTCCTCCTCCTTTCTGCACACGATCCACCACACGTACTTCGCTTTGTGCCCTCATATCTCGTTGCTCGGACCTAATCTCTCGATTGGTGACGTCGGTTTCATCATTCCAACCTCGAGCTTGATCTACAGCTCCATCAAATCGCATTTTGAGAGATTGTTCTGCCTTGCAGCCCATTCATTGACCCTTTTCAACATCGTCAAATCTAATAGAGCCCTCACCGATCTTTTGCATCATCGTTTCCAATGACCTTGTCTTTCCTCATTTTGTCATTCTGATCGTCTGCATCCAAAACACGCCGATTCATTTTGTAGCCGCTTTCAACTGCCATAACCCTTTCTTTGGAATGAACATAGGCATAATTGTTGTTGGTAAATTGTTCATTTGTTGTGCACTTTTTCGCCGACGACACCCTACTGGAAGTCTTCTTTCTCAACATCATATCGAGCCGCCCTGATCCATATGATTTGCATATCTTATCTTCTCAATACCACAACACCCTACGCCTAACATCTCCTGTTTTTCAAGACCCACGTTATCTGATTTGATTTTTTCACGTCAGAAATCAACCTTTCTCCGACCCAGGTTGGCATGTCTCCGCATCAAGTCTGATGCCTTGCATAAGTTGGAAGTATTTCAATTATTGAGCAATTGATTAATCCTTTGTTGGATTAATATATTAATTAATTCATGATTATTCGATTCGTTCGACATGATGATGAACTCCGACGAGCAAAATCTCCTTCGTTCGTCTCTACTGAAGTTATTGGAGATGTTGGCGTCACAACTAGTTGCAATTTCGTGACTCACCACCAACATAAACATACTCCCAATACTTAGATAGTGAGGGGACCCGACCTTATCGGAGCAGCCGCTATCCAACAATTGAACGAAGTAACTCCAATCTCCGCAGTTCTCATTGCGCCATCAAGATCGCCGTAGGTTGTTCCCTTCCTGTAGTTCACACAGTAGGAACCTTCGTTGCCAAGCCGAACTGTTATGCCACAACAATCTGTGCCACCACCAACCACTACGATTCTCGTTCATCCAACATTTTCAGTTACCCCTCCCGTGACAGACTCACCCCAGACCTTTTTAGCCGGCCTCGTACAAAGGATCAAAACACTACAATTATGTAACAATCATGGTGCGGTCTCTTATTCGATCACGTCATCACACAAGATACACCCCTCCGACATCATCATCATCATTTATGACATCTGTGAGCATGATGAAGGCTTGTCGCTTGATTCAACTTCCGCTATTGTGGCGTGCTACAAGGAACTATTCTGGAGGGAGATCAAGGAACCTAATGACTTCCACACAAGTTTCATACCCTTTTATGAGCTTGAAGACAAGCTCAAAGTGAAGGTGGGTGAGATGTTATGCCCCCATTGTTATGGACCTATTCGTAGGTTGGTGGAGGAATGGCCGAAGGTGGTGATGACGACGACAAAGATACAACAGAGCCTTGAACGCGGTTGCCTAAGCGAGACGTGCTCAAGAGAGAGAGAGAGAGCTTCCAAGATTTCATTCAAAGATGAAAAATAAACTATTTCATTGCTTCTTTCATACAACGCACCAAATACTTTTATATAGGCTTACAAGTGGGCATACACGTAAATTAATAAAGAAAAGGAAAATATTAAAATATTAAGAGTAGATAATTGTGCACGCAACCCATAACATCTCTCCCGGCCTTTAAATCAGGCTTGTCCTCAAGCTCCAGGGGTGCGTGCACTTCTTGATTGTCTGGCTCTTTGATTTTGCGCCAAAACAACTCTTGGTATCGTGTTGTTATAGAGAAGACTGCATTGAGCGACATGGCATCAACGTGCTCCCCGATGATTGAAAAGATGACGAGGAGCGGATAGAGCGAGGGTGACTGGTAGATACAAGACAATAGACCCTACGAGAACTTGAACGAAAAAAAGATATGACCATCTGAAGTCGCTGCGCTGACTTGTGAACGGTTTGCAGACAGAAAGGATCCAGAGGGGCTCTCATGACAGGTGGTCAGAGAAGCGATGGTGAGGAAGCCGTAAGGGCCGACAGAGCAATGGTCGGCAAAGCAATATGGGTTTGTGAGGCCGACGTAGTAAGCTGCGGTTAGAGGACCACTGGCGGCGTGGCGATGCAACATGAACTTCAGAGAGCGATGAGGCTTTTGCGATTGTCGATGCGAGCTGTGGAGGATGAGCAAGTAGTTGTTTACACGTGCATGCCGCAAGCATGTATTCAAGCAGGGAGAAAATGGCGGTGCCGATTTCTTCGGGCTATTTGAGGAGGGCAGGTATCTCATCTGTCATTTTTGGGGCAAGTCGGAATATCTGGAGGAATAATTGGTAGATGATTAAATAATTAATTATGAATCCACACAAACTAAGTTCCAGTCAAACTCTACATGGTTGCAAGGCACGGGGCTTGAGATGCATGCATTGATGGAGTCTTCAGGCGCATGGCTCAAAAACCAGAAGCAGATGGGGCGTGCGATGCGGGGAGGGCTTGATGAAAACAACAATCAAGCGTGCTGTACAGGCGGAAGGGATGGCTCCGAGGTTCGTTGACGATGAAGCCGACAAGGAAGACCTTCAGTTGCGCAGGCGGGGTGGGCTGGCCGTGTCCGAAGGCAGTAAGGGTGCGACTGCTGGAGACGAAGAGGATGCGCCACTTCGAGGGATTTGCTGCTGGGTGAGGAAGCGTATATGTGATAATTGGAGGGGATTTGGTTGTAGGCTCGTCAATGAAGCAACAAAACGAAGAGGAAGAACTGAAGGAGACTTGTGAGAAGCTTGTGACGAGGAAGCAGAGAGCCGTGGGGCACAAGGTTGACCATTGGAGATCCCGTGCGATTCTCCCTATAGAACGATGAGGTATATCGTGTCGAGGAAGCAACTGGAGGGTTGAGGTAGCGGATGTGGTTGTTGCGTCGCTGATGGGATCGAGCTGCTGTTGGATGAAAGGGGACGCTGCGGCGGGTCTGTTCGTGGATGGAAACACGTCGATGGGAACTTGACTGAAATGAGAAAACAACAGACATGTAGAGGATCAAGGGGCGAAAGGAGAAACCTTGCTCTGATACTGAGTTGTTACGGGCCTATTCAGAGGTTGTTCGAGGAGTGGCCGAGGTGGTGATAACTGTGGTGGAGATACTACGGACCCTTGACCACGACTGCCTAAGCGAAGCGTGCTCAAGAAAGAGAGCTTCTAAGATCTCATTCAAAGACGAGTAATAAACTATTTCTGTAGTTCCTTCATACAACAAACCAGATGTCTTTATATAGGCGTACAAGAGGGCATAAAAGTAAATTAATTAAGACAAGGAAGATAATAAAATATTAAAACTAGATAATTGAGCATCAACCCATAATATCATAATTGGGCACGCAACCCATAACATCATCACTAGTTATCCTTTAAATATTTTATGTATGTTGTATTAAATGACATTAGAAGTCATTGGTGTCTTTTATTGTGGGCTTTTTATATAAGTCTAAATGTTTGAATTTATTACGAGCATGCATTTTTGCAATTCTAAGGACCCCTAGGGTCATGAATGAGGAAGCAATGAAATTATCTCCTTTGTTTTCTCTCTTTTCTCTAGCTCCTTCCTCTCCTTTTCTAGGGTTATGGTTGAGGAAGACTCCCATTCTTCCTCTTGTTCTCTTTCGCCCCCTTTAGGTGAGCTTGGATCCCTTGTATCATCCATGTTCCCCGCTTCTCCGCCTTACCAAAAGTACATAACACATTCATATCAATCATAGTTTGAGTATAGGAATATACCGATCCCATCTGCATCTTGGATTCTATGATGGAGGGAAAAAATACGATTGCGGAGGACTGGAGGTGACCCTCATTCTTATCAACTTAGATTCAGGCATTTGGGTTGCAGTTTAAACACTAGATCAATATCTGCGTTGGGTTTCTCTAGTTCCTATCAGCCTTGTACATTCTCTTGTTCAGATCATCCTTGTACATTCTCTTGTTCAGATCATCCTTGTACATTCTCTAGTTCAGATCATCCTTGTACATTCTCTAGTTCAGATCATCCTTGCGCATTCGCTAGTTCAGATCATCCTTGTACAACACGTGTTTCATGCTCTTTGAATTTTCTTTTGTTTTCTAGTAAGTACTATCATACTACAAGCACTAATAAGTCCGTCTAACCTATTTATAGTATGACTAGTGAAGATTGTACTCATCTAAATTTTGATAATTGTTTAGTTAGCAACAGCAACCTTCCTTTAATATTAGAACTCAAGAAGGATGGCTTATCAAATACTTGTTTTGTTCATCTAATGGGTGTTAGTTGGTGAATCAGGTAGGGTGACGGGCTAATGGAAGGACTGCAAGAGAAGAAAGTTTGCCTTCAAGTAGTTAACTGTAACTTTTCCGTGGAGTGAATAAATATGGGGTAGCTTTTGATTTACTCCATAGCAACTCTATTTTCTAAAATATTTTTTGGGCATTTCCATATGTATCTTCATCTTTTGTTTAGATTATAATGTTTGTATGAACGCCTTTTCTATATTTTTTTAAAATCGCCCATTTCCTGATTTAGACCCGCGATGCTCTATGGTTCCGAGTGTTGGGCAGTGAATTGTGTACATGAGCAAAAAATGGGAGTTGCGGAGATGAGAATGTTTAGGTGGATGTGTGGACACACGAGATTGGATAAAATTAGGAATGAAAGTATCAGAGATAAGACAAAAGTAGCACCAATTTCAGAGAAGATGCGAGAAGCTCGTCTAAAATGGTTTGGACACGTACAAAGGAGACCATTAGAGGCACCTGTTAGGCGTTGTAAGAGTCTAGTCACTAGGCATGTTAGACGAGGGAGGGGTAGACCAATAAAGACTTGAAATGAAACTATAAAGAAAGACATCCATATAGCCGACCCCACTATAGTGGGATAAAGGCTTGAGTGTTGTTGTTGTTATTGTATCCATTTCCTGATTTACTATTTTGGGACTTGTGATTCTATATATGGACTAGTATTGATGAATAGAAAATGTGTGTGGGTTTTGTTTGGAGTCGGTGGGAGTTATGTTTGCCTCTTACTTGTTTTCAATGAGCACAAATTAACTAAAAAAATCATCTTTTCCCTTGGTTGAATAGTATTCTTCATTCAATGTACCAGTTACGGGTTGATTAAGGCATTACCTTGTTTTGGTGTCAATTTTTATACTAAGGATTCCTGTAATTTCAAGGCTGCCTACACTGATGTGTTTTTGATCTGATTGGGCTTTTAGTAGATCTAAGGTCTATTTATTTTTTTTCAATATTTATTCTCGTGGACATTAACTATTTTAATTTGTGGATTCTATGTTCTCAGTCAGCACTCTTCTCTGGAATAATGTAATCTAGGTAGGTTAAATATTTCAGCAATGAGGCATTATAACTGAGATGTTGTATTTTACTTTTTAAGTTTTACTTTTTATTTGTTAGTGCCTGCTTTAGGGAATAATAACTAAACCCTGGTAGAATTTGTTGTATAAATGAATTGTATTTTGTTACCTTTTATGATCATTCTCAGGAATCATGATACTTTCTCAGGAAAATTTATTTTGGGAAAATATTGGCTGTAAATTATTTAAATGATTTATGATTAAAATTGACGATTCTATTTTTTTTCCTTTGCCATTTTTTTAATGCTGTATTACATTTGTGAATTACTCTTTATGGTTGCTGTTTTGTGAACAATGCCTTGGCAATTTGGGAAAAACGTTCAGTTGGTGTTATATTGTGCATGTTTTAGGATGATCTTTCTTTTTTGATTCATGTTAGCTGAGAATATTTAAAGACTGTAATCTAGTATCATGCATCTGAATGTATGTATGCACAATAGTCATAGTCCTTTTTTACTTCAGTTTACTGAATTGCTTGATTGCCTGTAGTTTATATATTCATTCTCAATGTTTACCTAGGTTAAAATTGGACTTCGTGTTCTTACCCGCCCCATGCCCGATCAGTTGCCTACAATATACCGAACTCTTGGAGAGAACTATAATGAGAGAGTTCTGCCATCGATTATTCATGAAACTTTGAAAGCTGTTGTAGCTCAATACAATGCAAGCCAGCTTATCACACAGAGAGAGGTAACTTTTTTTTGTTAATAAATTTACCGAGAGTGAGGGTTTCTGCTTCAAAGTTCACATGGAAAATATTGCCATGATTTTGTATATAATTTGAAGAATGTGATTTTATTTTTGTAGGCTGTGAGTAGGGAAATAAGGAAAATTTTGATGCAGAGGGCATTAAACTTCAACATTGCCCTGGATGATGTATCAATTACTACTCTGAGCTTTGGAAAAGAGTTCACTCATGCCATTGAAGCTAAACAGGTGGCTGCACAGGACGCAGAAAGGGCCAAGTTTATAGTGGAAAAGGCTGAGCAAGACAAAAAGAGTGCTGTGATAAGAGCTCAGGTGAGTAGTACTTTTATGGTTGTCTTGCTGTTTTCTAGTTCTTTATTGCTGTTTGCCTTATGGAAGCTTTCTTGAGCCTTTCGCGAGTAAGAAATATTGACCGATTACGGGAATATATGGAATAAACCACTTTCATTTGTCATTTTACATTTAACTTTGAACCAAAACACTGCCTTAGTATGGTTGGAGCCTAAAGGGCTAGTAAGGGTATTATAGTGATATGTGTTATGAGTTGTATTCCTATATAATGGGAGGGTAATGCGGGTGTTTGATATTTGCCTCCAAGTTTTTGGTGGAGTTGACTGGGCGAGTAACTACCTTTGAGCTTGTTTCTTGTTTCTAATTTCAGTTTGGTCTTGTTTGATTACCGGTTCAGCTAAACCAGGTCAAATTGGGATCTAGTTTAGTCCTTTTGAGTTGCCTCATGGTCTGTTTCCGGGTGAAATTTTGTTTTTAAGATGAGAAACTTATGATCCCAACAATTATGATAACAGCTTTCTGAATGTTGTAGAAACTGCAACTACTTAGACTTTGAAAGAGAATGTACACTACTCATCTCTAGTGCAAATCATAGTTATTTTCTGCCTAATCTGAAAATGAATGCAAGTTGAATTTTGCTAATATTATTGAGGAATTCATGTATGAATGATGCAGAAACTGTAAATAGTACTCCAAAAGGTATAATTTGTGTCTACTTTTTTCAGGGTGAGGCCAAGAGTGCTCAACTTATCGGACAAGCTATCGCTAACAACCCGGCATTCCTTGCCTTGAGGCAGATCGAAGCGGCTCGTGAAGTGGCTCAAACAATCTCGAACTCAGCGAACCGGGTCTTCTTAAACTCGGAGGAGTTGCTACTTAACCTCCAGGACCTCAATCTGGAGAGTACCCTAAGAGTGAAGAAATAGTTGGGCTGAGAAGAATTTCATCTTCTTCTTCTTCCTGTTTGTTTGGATCCATTCCAGATACAATCTTCACAACCAATCTTTGCCATCATGATGTTTTAAAGAGTTGACTATTTTGAGTTTAAGGAACTACTTGCATATTATGTGAAGGCTGTAATTATAAAAGTCAGCCAACTTCTGTCCCTTGTTTCTTTCATTGTTTAGCAATTTGATAAGCACTTTATAAGGAATTTTTTCCCCTTAGTATTTTCTGCGATTGCACAACGTGGCGTGCACCATTGTGTGTGGGGTTAATGCGACTTGCACATTTTCGTGTAAAGCGCATATGTCATGCTGTCTCCTTGTTTTGGATATTTATTGGCAAACTGTGTGATGGGGCTAACATGATGGGATTTGTCTATGTTTTGGATATTTATCGGCACATTACTTTTGCCTATGTTTTGGAATTTTAAATTTGTATCAGTGTTTTGGATGAATTATGATGTGGGTGTTGGTTTAGCTGTTAAATATTTCTTTGTGCCCTAAGTTTTTGTAATTTCATTTTGTTGCTATATTTTGATATTATTTCACTAGGAATTAAACCTCTTTTATAAGGTAGATTACCTTATAATTGGGTAGTGGCCCGTGTTCCACGACTGGCGGTTATGAAAGCGGTGGTTATGAACCGTCATTTGTGAATGCCCGATCTCATTTAAAAAACTTCATTGATTTTTTATGTTCAACATTAGTTTTTTTCTTGGCATCATAACCATTTTATGACCAATGTTTTTGCATGGTAAACACATTTTATAAAAGTGGCACATTTTTTTCTTTGCATGGTAAACACATTTTATGACAATGTTTTTGTCCAAAGTCACCGGAGCAAAAATGAGGCCCCAAATGGATCCTAAATTTTATACTTTTTGGTGGGCAAAGTGCTCATGGAAGGAAACCTTGACCTAAGAAGCGGGTTTTGCACTAGCAAGTTCAATCTAATGTAAAAATAAATAAAATAATTTTAGTTTAGTTCAATTTATAAAAAGTGGTTCAATCTAAATCATTTCCTTTGTTTCTTTATTTATGAAGAGAGTTCAATAAATAAATTAACCTATAATAAATATAAGTGCAATTTAGTTTATTTCTTATTTTTATTTTTTTTGTTATGTGTATGTTATTATTAAAAAATAAAAATTATTTAAGATGAATTTTGGATAGTGTTGGCTAATTTACTTGTCTTATCAAGTAGGGGTGTAATTCAGATCCGTTACATCTAAAACTAAGAATTGACCAATATATGTTCCTCTTTGACTTTTTAGAACCGAAATCGATTCTTGTTCCCAAGCTATAGAATCAGAACAAAAATCTTGATTTGGTTCTACTTCGATTTTCGATTCTACCCATGACTCAATGATTTTTTTTCACATATATTGTTAATTTGTTATACTAGCAAGTCTTCCAAACTGCTGAATAGAAAAAAACTTGTAGGCTTATATTTTTCATGTACAAAAAATCAATGTTATATAGTTGTTTCAATCTCCACAAGAGTATTCTCATAATGTTCAATCTTATTTCTTACTTTACATGAAACTAAAATAATAACTAATAACCAATATCATTATGTATTATTCTTCAAATTATATGAATTTTTTAGAGTAGAAAGTTGATAATTATAACAATATTTTCTATGGAATAAAAAAGAAAAATAATTAAAAGTTACTTAAATAAAACTTACAATAATTTGCATTGACATAATCCGGTTTTCGATTTGATATTTAGGTATCCGACTATAAGAATTGAGAATTGAATCAATTAGTCCTTTCTGTAATAATTGGAATCAGAATTGAACCGGGTCCAAGAGAATCGACCCGATCCCAATATCAATATTTCCATTATTTTTGCACCCACTATTATTAATTTATATAGGTGATTGTTAACCGCAAACCGGCTATTTGTTAGTGGCACCCCAAAATCTCATTATTTTTTGCGCCTTTTTGAAATACGTTTTGTACATGCATTTTTAAGAAAAGTGCTCAACACGAAAGTTGTAGATCTCGTCGAGATCTACAACTTTTGTGTTGATATCTTTTCCTAAAAATGTATGTACAAGGCGTACTTTGGAAATATGCTCAGATTTTACGCCTTTCAGAAATACGCCTTGTACATGCAATTTCAGGAAAAGTGTTCAACACGAAAGTTGTAGATCTCGTCGAGATCTACTACTTTCGTGTTGAACACTTTTCCTGAAATTGCATGTACAAGGCGTATTTCAAAATGACGCGAACAATTTACAGATTTTGGGGTGCGACTAGCCAATACGGGTTGCGGTTAACAATCACCTTTATATAATGGGGTAGTAATTGATTTTAAATCAAGTGCAGGGGCATATCCGGAAAGAAACTTTTTTGTATTATCTTCCGCAGCTGAATCTCACCATTAGCCTTCATTCAGACCTCGGGTTTTGCCCTCTTCCTTCGTCCTCACACCATAAACCCTCGCAGCCGCTAAGCACTAGGAAGTCGGATTTGTGGAAATGGAAAATCTTGCCCTGGCATCGGCGAAATTCTCGGTGCTCACCGGGAACCCCACTTCTACCGAGATCAGAATCCGGCGGTGGGCGGCCTTTCCATTGCTCTCGGTGCCGGGAAGTGGGGGAAGAATCCGTCGGTCCAGAGACTCCAGGTTCCTTGCGTTCTCAATTAGAGATGAGAACTGTGAAGAGTCTTCGCCGACAAGTTCGAGGATAGGTATCTATTTTATGCTCTTTTTGGGAATTTGAATGCCCGGACACATACGTTTGCTTACAGGACGATGTGTTGTTAATTTGGAATCAAGAGGTTTAAATGACTGAAATTTCTGTTCACGGATTAATTATGTGGATAGCGCACTTGTGCCTTCTTCCTGCTTAGTGAGAGTGTTAGCTTCACATCCTTTCTAAAAAAATATATCATTTCTTTGAATGAAGATGAGGTATCTACCTTTTTCTATATTTTCATCTAGGATCTGAACTGTATTGTAATAGGAACTGAACATTATGTCATGAAAAAGGTTTCATTAGAAAGGACGAGAAGTGCCGGAAATTGGAACAGAAATGTTATTGGATTTGACGATCCTTAAAAAAAGAAAACAGCATAGTTCCCTGTTGAGGGAAAAATGGAAAGTTCATGGAAATAAAGGGTCGCAATCCTACAAGGGCGATCCTCAGTTCGGATTGCCAGCTGCAACTCGTCTTGCCAGCTGCAACTCGTCTGCATGAAGTTGGAATCGCTAGTAATCGCTGGTCAACCATACAACGGTGAATTTGTTCCCGGGCCTTGTACGGACTGCCCGCCCCACTATGGAAGGTGGTCATGTCCAAATTCCTTACTTTTACTGCAAGGAGAGGGTTGCCGATCAACTCTTTTTCAGGAAGAGCTAATGCTTATTCTTGTTGGGTCTTTTTGTTTGACACTGCTTGAAACCCAAAAAGTAACAAGCTATGTTTTAGCCTGTGAGGGTTCTCAGCTACATGGATAATTAAATGTGCTCTTCGATGCCTGACCCATAAATGTGGATCATCCAAGGCACATTAGCATGCCGTACTCCTAAAACTAAATGGTGTCGAGTAAACACAAGGGTTGCTCGTTGCGAGACTTAGCTGAACACCTTACAACACGAGTTGATTAAAACCATACACCACTTGTGTCTGCGTTCCTGAGGGTACCCCTCTCTTTCAATATGATTCACGTAATGTCAAGCCCTAGTAAATCAGGATGTGTCTGGTGGTGCTGCACATCCATTTGAAATTAAGGGTTACAAGTTTGATTCCGGTCCATCTTTGTTCTCCGGATTTCATTCTACAGGTTCGCAAGCAAATCTCCTAGCACAAGTGAATTAGTTACGGTTCGTGAATGTCGCGATCCTCTTTGGTTTTACCGCTCTTTTTATTCCCACCTCTCCCATCATTAAACACGCATTTCCTAACCATGAAATTCTAGCCAGCGGAACATTATTTTAAATGTTACTTTTTGTTGTGAGGGTTTAAACTTTGGTATTTGAGAAATTTTTGAGAAGAAATGCTAGGATGGTTAAGATCGACAAAAGGGGAGTGGGAGGGGACTTCTTTCATCACATGACCCTGGTCGTCACTTAGTTCCTCTTCTATAGCCATGATGTTCGGCTGAGTTTTTCTGTGCTGGTCACTCTCCACGCTCACCGCACCATAACTGTTGAAGCCAAAAATGATTTCTGTGGAGTTCGGGGTCCCAAAAGAGGGGTGACCGCACACCTACTACACTCAAATGAACAATCTAGGCTCTAGACTAGGAACGTAAGGGACAGACCCAAGGTCTCAGCGTGGAGGTCCCACCGCATACCCGGAAGACTAACAAACTCTTCCCCTCCCAAGCCAAAGACTGAGCTAAGACACCTTCGGGCGCTCTTGGCCGACTGGAACATCTAAGGAGGGTCTCAAGACCAACTCTCTCCTATCCAGATGTGTCTCCTTGGGTCAATACAAAATGCTCCTCACCCGCCCTATTAAAGGCACAACATCGCCGAGCAATTCTACAACACGCTGCCCAACTGGGCTGCAGACAACGCGACTCCGCTGCCCTAAAAGGCTATCAACAGGCCATCAATGGCTTCCCGGCATAAACCTCGGGGCTTCCACGGGACGAGCGGTTCACGAGCACACCACTCGCCCAAGACAAAGAGAGTAAACCATACATTCACAGAGCATCACAGATTATAAATTTACAGGAATATAAATTCCATACATCGGCACGCAGACCGGTACTATAAGCAAAAATAGGCCTTCGAGGGCCGGCACAAGCTTGGGCTTATGCCCGCTACTCCCCACTTGGTACTGCAACACCTGTACGCCAACGTCTCGACGAACGACTGCCAGCTGAACAACAGTCGGCTAACATAAGCTGACCAAATATATTCCGTACACCCCTTTTTCGGGGCTACGGTGCGCATTCCCTGCAAGTAGATAATATCCAACTTCCTCGGAGTCTTCTCCGGGAACCCCAGAACATCACCAATCCGGCTCATACGTCCGGACGGGCTTCACACAGAGCATCACCAATTCGGCTCATACGTCCGAATGGGCTTCACACAGCACATCACCAATTCGGCTCATACGTCCGAATGAGCTTCACACAGCATGCCTAAATCCGTACTCACACTTCCGGATACTAAATGCAATTAACAGCGGGGACGTACACGTCAACCCGTCGGAGAGCTCCCTTCCTCCACCCATTGGTGGAGAGGGGCTTCCATGCAAATGTAAATTGAGGGCTTCACCTGCCCGAGTAGAAACTTCGTTACCCTTGACGCGTGTTTTGACGAAGGTGCCGGTGGGCGATCGCCCTTTTAGGCTGAGCCTTGCTCGAGGCGGCGATGGCGGTGGCCGGTCTCCCTTCTAGGCCGAGCCTTGCTCGAGGCGGCGATGGCGGTGGCCGGCCTCCCTTCTAAGCCGATCCTTACCCTAGGCGGCGTGTGAGAGGAAAACCGAGAGGGAGAGAGGCGGCTGTGCGTGCTGCTCCATGCCGGCAGCGGCGACGAGGATGGAGAGCAAGTTCGGGCCTTGCTTTGCCCTAGGCGGTGGCGGGAAGAGGGGGCGAGAGAGACTCGGCCCTGTCCGGCGACGGGAGAGGAGGAGGAGCCTTGCTCTTTTTGGCCGGCGGCGGGAGAGATGGAGGGAGGAGCGGCTGTGCTCCTCCAGGCGGCCGAGCGACGGGAAGTGGGGGGCCGAGAGGAGCTCGGCCCCGCTGGAGGCGACCTGGACGGGAAGTAGGGGGGGGGGCGAGAGGAGCTCGGCCCCGCTGGAGGCGGCCTGGACGGGAAGTGGGGGGGGGGGGGGCGAGAGGAGCTCGGCCCCGCTGGAGGCGGCCTGGACGGAGGATGGAGGGGAGGAGCCTGGCCGAACCCTAGCCTGGGGGGGAGCAAAATCCCGATGCCTCCTTTTTCTTTTGTCTGCCAGCCTGCTGCCCCCCACTTTCTCTCTTCTCCTTTTTACATTTTGCTTTTTTCTGCCATCCCCTGTACGGCTGTACCCGATACCTGCCCCCTCCTTTTGCAATATTCTCATATATATATATATATAATACTATGATATATTATAATATATATAATATTAACATATTAATATTAACCAAATATTTATTACAAAAAGCCTTTACAAACAAAACCTCTACGCGCGTGCACGAGTGCTCGCACGTCCTCGAACTGGGCTGCACCAAAACATCGCTCGTAGCCCCCCCAAGTCTGCCACTTGGGGAGGATCCCGCTCGGGCGGATACGAGGTTGTACAATAGGAACTGAACATTATGTCATGAAAAAGGTTTCATTAGAAAGGACAAGAAGTGCCGGAAATTGGAACAGAAATGTTATTGGATTTGACGATCCTTAAAAAAAGAAAACAGCATGGTTCCCTGTTGAGGGAAAAATGGAAAGTTCATGGAAATAAAGGGTCGCAATCCTACAAGGGCGATCCTCAGTTCGGATTGCCAGCTGCAACTCGTCTTGCCAGCTGCAACTCGTCTGCATGAAGTTGGAATCGCTAGTAATCGCTGGTCAACCATACAACGGTGAATTTGTTCCCGGGCCTTGTACGGACTGCCCGCCCCACTATGGAAGGTGGTCATGTCCAAATTCCTTACTTTTACTGCAAGGAGAGGGTTGCCGATCAACTCTTTTTCAGGAAGAGCTAATGCTTATTCTTGTTGGGTCTTTTTGTTTGACACTGCTTGAAACCCAAAAAGTAACAAGCTATGTTTGAGCCTGTGAGGGTTCTCAGCTACATGGATAATTAAATGTGCTCTTCGATGCCTGACCCATAAATGTGGATCATCCAAGGCACATTAGCATGCCGTACTCCTAAAACTAAATGGTGTCGAGTAAACACAAGGGTTGCTCGTTGCGAGACTTAGCTGAACACCTTACAACACGAGTTGATTAAAACCATACACCACTTGTGTCTGCGTTCCTGAGGGTACCCCTCTCTTTCAATATGATTCACGTAATGTCAAGCCCTAGTAAGGTTCTTCACTTTGCAATTAAAGCCCATGCTCTAGTGTTTGTGCATGCCTCAGCCAGATCCTTTGAGTTTCTTGCCAATGTACTCCCCACGCGGGATACTTAAACACATTAGCTACAAATTGTATGGGTCGATATGCACAATGCCTAATATACAATCCTTTACGACTAGGACTACTTGGGCATCTAATCTCATTTTGCTCTCCTAGCTTTTGTCTCTTAGTGTCAGTGTCAACATAGCAAAATGCTTTTGCCATTGACGTTCTTTCCGATCTCTATGCATTTCACCGCGCCATCAAAATTCCCTCCGCACCTACCGTACTCTAGCTTGGTAGTTTCCATACAACAACAACACTCATGCCTTTATCCCACTATAGTGGGGTCGGCTATATGGATCCTTTGTCTCCATTGTGCCCTATCTTTTGTCATAATCTCACTAATGCCTAAGTACATCATGTCTTTCCTTTCAGTTTCATTCCAAGTCTTTATTGGTCTACCCCTCCCTCGTTTAACATGCCTAGTGACTAGACTCTCACAACGCCTAATAGGTGCCTCTACTGGTCTCCTTTGCACGTGTCAAAACTATCTTAGACGAGCTTCTCGCATCTTCTCTGCAATTGGTGCTACACCTTGGTGCTACACCTGTTATATCTCTGATACTTTCATTCCTAATTTTATCCAATTTCGTGTGTCCACACATCCACCTAAGCATTCTCATCTTTGCCACTCCCATTTTTTTGCTCATGTACACAATTCACTGCCCAACACTCAGAACCATAGAGCGGGTCTAATTGTAGTACAGTAAAACTTGCCCTTAAGTTTTAGTGGTACTTTACGATCACATAAGATCCCTGACGCGCCTCTCCACTTCAATCAACCCGCTTGGATTCTGTGTCACATCCTTATCAATCCCTCAGTATTTTTGAACTATCGATCCAAGATATTTAAAACACTCACTACAGGAAATATCTTGATCACCCAACTTAATAACGAAGTCATCTGTCCTTCTTGTACTGCTTAATTTAAGCTCCATATACTCCATTTTTGCCCTGCTCAACCCAAAACCCTTCTTTTCTAAAGTATCTCGTCAAGATTCAAGTTTTGCGTTACACCCTCGCGCGTCTCATCAACTAAAACGATATCATCCGCAAACAATAAACACCAAGGTGTTGCTTGTTGGATATGGCTGGTGAGCTCATCTAAGATAAGGGTAAAGAGATAAGGGCTTAAAGCTGAACCTTGATTACAAAATTTTGCTTTTGACAATGCTCCAATATGGGAAATAACTTGGGCTATGACATCTAATTTTTTAGTCAGAGTACTTATTAAAAATGAATTCTCCAGCATTTGATTTCTTACTACCAAAGTAAATTTTTAGTACACTTAAAAAATACCCCCAAAAGTGGAGTACTTGGGTACTTCCTGTACATGGTTCCCACCAAAATTGAATAAAATTGCCAAAAATGAATAATATGAAATTTCCATTTCCTCATAAGAATTAGAGTTCCCTTTGAATCTAGAATTACTTTTCCTTGATAGCTTAAAAATCATGGTTATTTGAACCTGAATTCCAGGAAAAAGTAAAATATTTGATGGAAGAATAGATCTTTTTGAACAACTTGTTCTAATAGGAAAGTCCTGTGTCCTAAAATCGATTCATTAAGTTGATGATAAAATCCATTGGCTTTCCGGTGGGTATTACACACTTGTTACACAACAACCTTTTAGAGGGAGGGCCAAACAAGAGGGCAAAGAGTTGGAGAAATGGAGGTTTGGGTTCTTGAGGAATTTGGTGTTGCTCATATTTCACAAGAGATGATTATAAATCTGATCATATTATAGTTCTTCATAAATTAGTTGGTGCTATGATTATTGGATCAATTGTACCTAACCCAAATGGCGCTCCAGAATCTTTTCAATTGCTCGTTTGAGAACTATGATGTTTGGCCCAAGAACTAAATCATTTTCTTGTATCTGAAAAAAGCTTCCGGATCAATAGGAAGGAAACTTGATTTCAATGAATTAGAATTTGTATGTTATGATAGAAGAGGGTGGTGGTGAGGAAAAAGTACGAGCGGGAATTAGGTTTAAGGCAGCCGCGCTCGCCTTTTGGTCCAATTTGTACTTATTGAAGTACCAATTGTATGAGTATGAATTAAGGATCTATGGGTCATAGTACAAAATTTTCAACCGTAACTAAATCTTCAATATCTTCAATTTTGTGTGCTATCACTGGAAAAGGGAGATTGAAGCCAAATAGCTAAGAACGATGGTTTTGGTTACTAGAACCCCACCTTATTAATTCAGCTCAATATAACTGATGTAGGGTAGGCTAGTGGTGCTCGGAAGCTAGGACTCTACGTGCACGTGTGAGGGGATGGGCGAATGCAATGCTACATGCAATGAAACAGTCGGATAGCAACGATAATTAATTTAAGCAATGAGAATTAACAACACCACACAGTTAATCAAAATAAAGAAGCAATTAAATAATTTTAGCAATTTGGCAACGGCTTCCTCCGCACGGAGGGCCTAAGCAAGCGGCGGCGATTAATTCCACAAACAACTATTAGCGTAAGAGTACAATAACTACCAAACTATGATCACAGCACAAATATAGATAAACAACCAAGTGCAAATGTTAAATACAAAACACAATACCACGAGATACTCACGATGCAGTGGGCTGATCCGAGGTGGTGGAGAATCGGAGGGTCCGGATGCGTAGATCGGCGATCGGAAGTGGATCCGGTGGAGCGGTGGTGGCGAGGTGGCTGTCCAAGGCTAGAGGGGGTGAAACGGGCCGGAAATGAAAAGATCCGGCCGCTAGGAAAGAGATCCGGGCGAAGGTGGATAGATCCAGTGTTTTAATGGCGGATCCGGGTTACGTGGAGAGGGATACGGAAGAATATGATGGATCGGAGGATGATGACACTAGATCAAAATAGATCTAGGTTTTTCGGCGCGGTGGGAGGTGGATCCACGAAGGGGAGAAGAAGTGTAGGGCCGGGTGAACAGTGTTTGTGTACAGGAACCGCGGATGAACAGTGCGGGTGAATAGTGTTTTCGGGTGAACAGTTCCGCGAACAGTAAACAGCTTTGGGAATGGGATTTTTTGGGAATTTCGGTGGCTGGAAATGGAGGAGGAGAGGTGGAAAACGATGGTTGGGGTAGGGTGTACCTTGGGGAGGAGTTTTGCGGCCTAGGAGTCGTCACCTAGGGTTCCACGGCGTCGGCACCGGGGAGGGATCGCTGGAATCCGGGAATACTTCTTCTCCAAATTCTGCAATGGCCTCAAATCAGCCCCCTAGCATCCTATTTATAAGAAAACACAAACTAGGGCATCCCCATCAACGGCTATGATTGGCCGATGGGTTAGCCCTTTAAAATACATCAAAATAAACTCAAAAATATAAAGTAATATATCGTTTTGACTCGCGACGACGTTCCAGACGCAATCGCGGAGTCCGATCGTCGATCCGGGCGCGCCAAATATGGAAAGTTGCCAAATCAGCCCCGAACGGGCCCAAAACGCATCTTCGTCTCTGCTCCGCATCAATCTCCCCGGCTTGAAACAATTCATCTCCCGATGAATAGGGATCAAAATTCTCTCGCTGCATGCCGGGTAAAACTCGAAGAAGTCCACCAGAGGTCGCCCAAGTATCGTCGCTGGAAAGTGTCCTCGCCGATCAACTCCCCCTGACTGAAAAGATGTCATCTCCGGTGAATGGAGATGGACGTGCTGAAGTCGAAGTCCAGGGGCGAATCGATCAAGCTCTGCTGCAAGTACCCAAGAGTCACCAACGTCTGTAGTGGGAATGCACTGGTGGAGTCTGGTCTCCATGAAGCTCTCAACGCTCAACTCACGAGTGGTGGATCCCGGTGCGATCGGTGGTGCCTGTGGTGAAACCAAAGAAGACGAGTCCCCAGGTGGGTGGAGGTCAACAATGGGTGAGGACGTATGAGGGTGATATGGTAACGACAGTGGGGATGGGGGTGGCTGGGTATCTCCACTGCTCGGGTCCACATACTCATGAAGTTCATAGTACGGAGTCAGATCTTCAACATTAAACACAGGGTGAATTCCCATACTGGCCGGGATGTCAAGTCGGAAAGCGTTGGTCCCAATACGACTAATAATTGAGTGCGGACCCATTTGCCCCGCGCTTAACTTCTTGGCAGGCCCCGAAGGGAGCCTCTCAGGGCGGACTGGCACCATTACCTTCTCGCCTACATTAAGTATTTGCTCTCGCCTTCGCTTATCTGCATGGACTTTGTAATTTTCATTGCTTGCTATTATTCGTCGGCGGACCGAATCATGCAAATCATGCAAATGCTGTGCAAATGAATCAGCAGACTCATGCAGGTAATGCAAATGATGCAAAGATAACATGACAGACACGGTACACTCCTTATAAGAAAATCTAAAAATTCCTGAGATGTCTCTCAAATGTGGTGGCCTATCAGGAGGTTCTTTCGGTGTAGTGTAGACAAACTCATCTCGTGTGTGACGAGTGCTCAGATGACCATGAGAGATAACTATACTCAAATACGAGCTCGTAAAGAGCCAGATGTTTCTCGGGGAACGTGGCGCATCAGGGGGGTCCCCAGGAGGTGTGTAAGAAAAGTCATCACGAAGGAGACGATCACCTGAGTGAAAATCGTGTGCATTGACTAGAAGTAGTGACTCTAAAATGTGGTGAGCATCCCAGACAAGAAAGAACTCATCGGGTGGCTCAGCGGGTGGCGTGTCCCAAAACTCATCCAATGTGTGAGGTGTCATAAGGTAGGTCCTCACAATATGAGTATGCTCAAATGGACTCAAGGTAGGCCCTACATATGTCATGCTCCACTCAAGATCCCTTCTCTTGGGCAAGGCCAGAGATGATGATGAAAGAGGCGTCATACCTGAGTGGCTCACCCGAGTCTCAACCTCACCAAAATGTGGCGGATCATCAGGAGGCTCAACATGGGGCTCGCCATAGGGCTCGTCACTAAGGTCAAGGTCCTCCCGATGAGTACCATCGAAAGGGGTAGTGCCCCTGTGCATGGGTGACATAGCCACTACGAGATCAACACCAAACTCTGAGCTCTCGATCGTAACGTGGCTCAGGGTAATGCCAAGGGAAAAGTGACATAAACCTACGCTCAAGACTGGGTCTGCGGGTGCGGTGTCAAGACATGAGTCTAGGGTATGAGTGTTAATCAAACCCGGACATGCCAAAAGTGGAGGTGTGGGTGAGGGGCACAACACTACAGACTCAATAGGTCGCTCAGGCTCACTCTCAGTCAGTGCCACTAGAGGAGCGTCAGAAAGCAAAGGTAGGTCACTCACTGGGCTAAGCACCTCACTGGGGTGGGAGCAATCCGCACCAGGCATCGTGGTGTCCTCAATAGGGGAGGGACTCGTACTGCGGAGGTCAAGGAGAGAATCCCATCGACCAGCTCTTGCGGATCTCAAGGACTGTTCATAGCGGAGGGCGAGCTGATATGTCTGCTCGAGGGACTTCGAACTGTGATAAGCCACCTCAGTACGTATATCAGATCGAAGTCCAGACCGAAATCGGGTGGTGGTCATGGCTGGGTCCTCTCGGATATCACTTCTCACAACCAACTCATCAAAACGATTCATATACTCAGCGACAGACATAAGTCCTTGCTGAAGGGAAAATAATTGGTCGAGCAAGCGACTCCGATATGATGAAGGCAGATACCTCTGGCACAAAATACGCTTCATACCCACCCAACTCGTGACACGATGAAGACGATCTCGCTCGCGAGTCCTCTCTACGCTAGACCAATATGCTCTCGCCTGATCTAAAAGCCTAAGTTTCGCAAACTTGATGCGACGCTCACCGAATAATTCAAAATAATCGAGATAATACTCAATATCCACGAGCCAATAACTGAAAAACTCGGGACTCGATGAGCCGTCAAAGGAAGGGGAAACAGTACGAAACCGACTCTCAAGATCTCTCTCAAAGTGACGATCCTCATAATAGTCATCCCTAAGATAATCTGGTCGAGTCGAAGGATCAACACGATCCGCTCGCGTGCAAAGATATGAACGATGACAATTATCATACTGATCGTCTCTGGCATAGTGAGGTTGTGTCGGTGGGTTGACACGATCTCGGAAAGCGGTGTGCCGCAGATGATAATAATCATCATGATAACGTGAGGATTTCTCTGAAGTCGCTCTTTGAGATTGGAAATAGGCGGACTCAGAATCTCTCAAGAGAGGAGAGGAACGACGCCGATAATTAGTCATGGATGAACCTAGAGACTCTATATGACCTACCACTACAAAACATGCAAATGGTCAAACCCTCCCTCTGATACCAATTTGATGTAGGGTAGGCTAGTGGTGCTCGGAAGCTAGGACTCTACGTGCACGTGTGAGGGGATGGGCGAATGCAATGCTACATGCAATGAAACAGTCGGATAGCAACGATAATTAATTTAAGCAATGAGAATTAACAACACCACACAGTTAATCAAAATAAAAAAGCAATTAAATAATTTTAGCAATTTGGCAACGACTTCCTCCGCACGGAGGGCCTAAGCAAGCGGCGGCGATTAATTCCACAAACAACTATTAGCGTAAGAGTACAATAACTACCAAACTATGATCACAACACAAATATAGATAAACAACCAAGTGCAAATGTTAAATACAAAACACAATACCACGAGATACTCACGATGCAGTGGGCTGATCCGAGGTGGTGGAGAATCGGAGGGTCCGGATGCGTAGATCGGCGATCGGAAGTGGATCCGGTGGAGCGGTGGTGGCGAGGTGGCTGTCCAAGGCTAGAGGGGGTGAAACGGGCCGGAAATGAAAAGATCCGGCCGCTAGGAAAGAGATCCGGGCGAAGGTGGATAGATCCAGTGTTTTAATGGCGGATCCGGGTTACGTGGAGAGGGATACGGAAGAATATGATGGATCGGAGGATGATGACACTAGATCAAAATAGATCTAGGTTTTTCGGCGCGGTGGGAGGTGGATCCACGAAGGGGAGAAGAAGTGTAGGGCCGGGTGAACAGTGTTTGTGTACAGGAACCGTGGATGAACAGTGCGGGTGAATAGTGTTTTCGGGTGAACAGTTCCGCGAACAGTAAACAGCTTTGGGAATGGGATTTTTTGGGAATTTCGGTGGCTGGAAATGGAGGAGGAGAGGTGGAAAACGATGGTGGGGGTAGGGTGTACCTTGGGGAGGAGTTTTGCGGCCTAGGAGTCGTCACCTAGGGTTCCACGGCGTCGGCACCGGGGAGGGATCGCTGGAATCCGGGAATACTTCTTCTCCAAATTCTGCAATGGCCTCAAATCAGCCCCCTAGCATCCTATTTATAAGAAAACACAAACTAGGGCATCCCCATCAACGGCTATGATTGGCCGATGGGTTAGCCCTTTAAAATACATCAAAATAAACTCAAAAATATAAAGTAATATATCGTTTTGACTCGCGACGACGTTCCAGACGCAATCGCGGAGTCCGATCGTCGATCCGGGCGCGCCAAATATGGAAAGTTGCCAAATCAGCCCCGACGGGCCCAAAACGCATCTTCGTCTCTGCTCCGCATCAATAACCAAATGTTTTTCCTTAGAATCACGCTAGTAGAAATAGGGAATGAAGTAACAGGACTTGTAAAAAGTGCATCTTTTGCACAAAGCATCCCCGCGCAGCGAGGGTCCGGGGATGGGTCCCACCACATGGGTGAAATGTAGGCAAACCTTACCCTTTATTTTTGCAAGTGTCTGCTTTCAAAACTCGAACTTGGGATCTCAAGATCACATGACAGCACCTCAACCTGTGCGCCAAGGCTCTCCTTCAACTAAACTGGTATCGATGTTAGGTTCTCTTTTGTCACCACCAACCCACCTCATCCATTCCCGCCCCTTCCTTGCTCCTTCCTTGCCCCATCCAGTCCATAAACAGCCTTTATCCGCCTCAGATAGTCCCCACACAATGCCTTTTTCTTCTCCGGATAGCCACCACCACTCCTACAACCACATGATGATATCTCCTTCTCCTACGATCTTTATCTCATGAGTTTATTGTTTGGATTTACTATTTTCAGTATTCTCATATGGACCGGATTACGTATATTTTTATGGATGCTAATCTATGAAAGTGTATTTGTTTTGTGACGAATCGTGACTTGCAAGACTTAACTTTTTTCGTAGTTAAGTGACGATCTAATATGGTCCATATGGGCCCCCCGATTGAGATCTTGTTTACTGCCGGGAGAGGAAGAAGTCTTGAGGGAGGTTGAATTTCTTATTCTTGGACCCTTAGGGATTTAGCTGCAACTGGGAAGAGGAGAAAGAGAGCCGACTAGAGGGGTCGATGAAGGATTCGATGTGAAGGATAACAGAACTTGGAAATCGCAAACCTGCTGCCATTAACGATTTACTTCACAGCGTATCAAACTTTTGCCGATTACCTTCCCGCTTATTCGCTGCTATTATCATTTCCTTCGTACTTGTTGAAAGAAGAACTCCATAATTTTATTAATCCAAAATTGTCTATACAAATAGAGAGAGTTACACATATATATAGGAAGAGAGGATAAGAATTCCAAACTAAAGATGTGAGATAAAACTAAAATTAATGGGCCTAAACAAATGAGCCTATATACAAGGCTTTTCCAACACTCTCCCGCAAGCTGGAGCGTACAAGTCGTAGACACCAAGCTTGGATATAAACTGATAATATAATGGCCGTGGTAGAGCCTTGGTAAGTGTTAGAATTTATATTAAGTTTATTGGGTTTTGGTGTGCGTTTAGCCATGTATTATCCCCTCTCTATATAAGGGGGAGTTTATTTTGTTCTAAAGTAATGAATCAAACCCTAATTCCAACATGGTATCAGAGCCCGCGTAAACCCGCACGCCTTCCGCCGTTCGCTCGCCTGCTCGCGCCCGCTTCCGCCTCCCGCCGCCCGTTCGCCGCCAGATCGCCGCCGTTTGCCTTCCGCCGCCCGTTCGCCGCCTCTCTCTCTCTCTCTCTCGCCTCCTTTCCTTCTCTCTCTCCCTTCCTCCGGTCCCCGTATGTTACCCGCTGGGCTATGAAGCACGGGTACCGGTACGTGGTACGGGTACGGTACGGGTGCCGGTACGTGGTACGGCAAAATTATAAAATAGCACGGTACGTGTACGTTTGGGTATGTGAAAAAAAATTAAAAAATACATATAACAAGTTAATTTGCAGCAAAAATATATTCAATGAAATGTTATCAGTTATCACCATACATGCACAAGATGTTAAGATTGTCCACATAAATGAAATGTTACCAGTCCATTCTCTCCAGTAGCCGAACCAGTGCAATAACTAGTGTGTGCAATAAGATAGTTATTAGGGATCCTTACCTCCAGTCGTCGATGCAGGAAGGAAATCAGGGACGGAGGATCTGGACAAGGAACCCCGGTGGGAGATGACTGCATGAAAAAAAGGGAGCAAACAAATAATTAAACAGGAGAACATGTGGAAGAAATACCGTTGAACTGTTAAAGAGCAGATTAGGAAAAAACGAGCACAAAGGAGAAGCAAACCTTGTACTCCGAGAATGGAGGAAGAAGAATGGAGTGAAGATGGGGGCGGCCCTTGTCTCGATCGCCTGGGCAAATAACGCAGTGATCGCGAGGAGGAAGAGAAGGGAAGAAACGACGTCGTAGAGAAGAGATGCAGCACTCGCCGGAGTGAAGAGGAGGTGCAGCGCTCGCCGACGATGGACGCGATCGGCTCTGTCGGAGGAGCGCGGGTTAGGGCTGAGCGAAATCGCGTTATTTCGCGATTTTCGTGGTTTTGAAAGAGCGGTGAGGGGTTTTTTACTGGACCGAACCGGGAATGGGGTTTGGGAAGTACCCGGAAGTACCGGGCCGTACCAAAAAACCAGTAAAAGTACCGGGTACGTATTTTGCCGTACCGGGGCGTACCAGGCCGTACCAGTACCCGCAAACGTACTGTGTACGGGTGCGGGACATTTTTTGGAGTACCCGTGCTTCGTAGCCGCCGGGGTTATGGAGTAACCGGTGGGATTTCTCCTGTTTGTTTACCTTCCAATGGTCCGATTGCGCCGAAATTCTGGGAAAAGTTTCGCTTTCCTCTCCTTATGATCACCCTTGATCCTTGTTTGTTTCCGCTTCAGTTTTTTTTTCGGCGATTCAGATCTACTTTTTCCCTCTCCGTTGTCTTTTTCCGTCGGGTTTCTACTCCCGAAAGTTCAGATCTATGATGTCCTAAGGCCTTCTCGTCCGGTGGACCGTTCTTCTTCGTTGGTGCCATGTCAGAAGTTGATTCGGGCGCTTCTGGTGCCTCTGTGCCCCCCGCTGGATCTACCCGGGTTGGCTCCGATCACAGTTTCTCTCAGCTTACTACGATTCGTCTGGATGACACCAACTATCTCTCTTGGTCTCGCTCTATTACTCTGGCCTTAAAGAGTCGGCGTCTCTTTGGCTATGTTAGTGGCGACACTCCTGCGCCTGCTCGTACCTCTGCAACCTGGTCTCAATGGGACTCTGAAAACTCGCTGGTCATGTCTTGGCTCATCAATTCCATGCAGGAGTCCATTGCTCGGAATTACCTCTTCCTCGACACTGCTGCAGACATCTGGAAACGGGCTGAATCTACTTACTCCCGCAAAGGGAATGCGGCTCAAATCTACCATCTTCGCCGACAGTTATTTCATCTTCGTCAGGGAGACCGTCCTCCTTCTGCCTACTATTTGGAGTTTACCCAACTCTACCAGGAGTATGACCATTTTGAGTCACTTGCAATGGTCTGTGATGCTGATGCCCTCCTGTTAAGGGCTCGTGATGATCGCAACAGGGTGTTCAAATTTCTCCAGGGGCTTCACCACGACTTCGATCAGATTACTGTGCAGGTTTTGGGACACGTTCCCATTCCTTCCTTGCCTGAGGTCTTTAGCATTATTCAGCATGAGTTTGATCGTAGACAGTCCTGGAACATGACCACCACTCCTGAGGGTTCAGCTTTGGTTGCTCACCCTACAACCACTGGTAGCAGGGCCTCTCGGGACTTCAAGCCTCGTGCCACGGATAAAGATCATCTCACGTGCGATTATTGTGGCAAGCCCCGTCATACCCGAGATACCTGTTACAGCTTGCATGGCTTCCCTCCCGGATTTTCTTCTCGAGGCGGCTCTTCTTCCCGTGGGGGACGTGGTCGTGGACGCACTTCTGGCCGTTCACCTCATTCTGCCCATCTGACCGAGATTCCTGAGAGCAGCCCTCCGGGTCTTCTTGGACCACCTCCTGCAGCTATGTCCTCTTTTTCTGCTGATGAGATGCAGACTCTTCGCCGCCTGATGCAGGGCCTTCTTACTGAGCCGGTTACTGCTTCTTCGTCATCTGCTCTTGCCCATTCAGGTATCTCAGGTGCTCACTCTGCTACAACTGGATCTTCTCCCCATTGGATTATTGACTCCGGAGCTACTGATCATATGACTGGATCGGCCTCAGGTTTTGTGTCTTATTCCCCTCTCTCTGGTCGGGATAAAGTGAGTATTGCTGATGGATCTTTTTCCACCATTGCCGGGAAAGGATCCATACCGTGTTCCTCTCTCACATTATCTTCTGTCCTCCATGTTCCAAATTTCACCCGCAGTTTACTTTCTGTTAGCCAGTTGACTACTTCTCTTCAATGCTCAGTCATCTTTTTTCCTACTTATTGTGTTTTTCAGGATCTGAAGACGGGGAAGGCGATTGGGTCTGGTAGCTTGCAGGATGGCTTGTACGTGTTTGACCCACTACGTTGACAGGTTCCAGGAGGAGGTCCTTGACATCCAAGAGGTGCCAGGGTATGCCCTCCAGATAGCGTTTACGGTGGGGTTGCGCGAAGGGTTCTTCAAGATGAGCTTGACCCGGAAGACCCCCCTTTCCTTCGAGGAGCTGATGGAAAGGGCAGCAGAGGAAATAGCCATGGAGGCAGCCAACCCGGCCTTTGTAAAGAAGTTGGCAAGGTTGACAGAGGTGGAGTCAAAGGAGCAAGGTGGCTCGAGGCATCATGAAGGGAGAAGGAGAGAGGAGCATAGAGCTCAAGGGTTCCAGAGACAGGAGGGTCCAGAGCCAGGCTGGAGGCAGCAGGGAGGACCTGCCCATGGTCCAGGAAGAGCTCTCATCCAGGATGGAGGGAACCATCATGAGGGCCAAGGGAGGTTCAACTTCCAGAGGCAAGCCCCAAGACAACTCCTGCCCCCACCCCAGCAAGCGATGACGATCGGTCGAAGGGAGAGGAGGAACCGCACGGGAAGAGGAAGAGTAAGAGTAGAGTTACCCTACTGTGAGTTCCACCAGGAGGAGGGCCATGCAACAGCTACCTGCCCCGAATTCCTGGAGGTGAGAGGAGCGAGAGGTCAAGCCCAGCAACCACCCCCGAGGCAGATCGAAGCCCCGCCCCAAGCCAGGGAGGAAGACAGATGTGAGGATCGGGTCGACGTGGGCACCCGGGGAAGGATCGGTTGATGCAAGAGGCGAAGGAGCCTCGCCTCAATAGGATCTTGTATTTTTTATTATGTTGTACTGAGTCTAGCCCCCGACCCACTGAGTCGGGAGAGGTCATGTTACCCAACTATTTTCCCCTTTTGAGGATGTTGAATTTTGGCAGAGTTCAGGTGACACGCCCCGTCCCTAAGTCCCTTAGCTCCGAGATGATTCCGCTGCCAGGCTCTCACTAGCTGGTGGGTTCAGGTTGATCTCTCGTGGGAGCTAAGTCCTTTTGCTCCGAGATGATTCCGCTGTCAGGCTCTCACTAGCTGGCAGGGCAGGTTGATCTCTCGTGGGAGCTAAGTCTTTTTGCTCCGAGATGATTCCGCTGCTAGGCTCTCACTAGCTGGTGGGTTCAGGTTGATCTCTCGTGGGAGCTAAGTCCTTTTGCTCCGAGATGATTCCGCTGCCAGGCTCTCACTAGCTGGTAAGTTCAGGTTGATCTCTCGTGGGAGCTAAGTCCTTTTGCTCCGAGATGATTCCGCTGTCAGACTCTCACTAGCTGGCAGGGCAGGTTGATCTCTCGTGGGAGCTAAGTCTTTTTGCTCCGAGATGATTCCGCTGCCAGGCTCTCACTAGCTGGTGGGTTTAGGTTGATCTCTCGTGGGAGCTAAGTCCTTTTGCTACGAGATGATTCCGCTGCCAGACTCTCACTAGCTGGTGGGTTCAGGTTGATCTCTCGTGGGAGCTAAGTCCTTTTGCTCCGAGATGATTCCGCTGCCAGGCTCTCACTAGCTGGCAAGGCAAGTTGATCTCTCGTGGAGGCTAAGTCCTTTTGCTCCGAGATGATTCCGCTGCCAGGCTCTCACTAGCTGGTGGGTTCAGGTTGATCTCTCGTGGGAGCTAAGTCTTTTTGCTCCGAGATGATTCCGCTGTCAGGCTCTCACTAGCTGGCAGGGCAGGTTGATCTCTCGTGGAGGCTAAGTCTTTTTGCTCCGAGATGATTCCGCTGCCAGGCTCTCACTAGCTGGTGGGTTCAGGTTGATCTCTCGTGGGAGCTAAGTCCTTTTGCTCCGAGATGATTCCGCTGTCAGGCTCTCACTAGTTGGCAGGGCAGGTTGATCTCTCGTGGGAGCTAAGTCCTTTTGCTCCGAGATGATTCCGCTGTCAGACTCTCACTAGCTGGCAGGGCAGGTTGATCTCTCGTGGAGGCTAAGTCCTTTTGCTCTGAGATGATTCCGCTGCCAGGCTCTCACTAGCTGGTGGGTTCAGGTTGATCTCTCGTGGGAGCTAAGTCCTTTTGCTCCGAGATGATTCCGCTGTCAGGCTCTCACTAGCTGGCATGGCAGGTTGATCTCTCGTGGGAGCTAAGTCTTTTTGCTCCGAGATGATTCCGCTGCCAGGCTCTCCCTAGCTGGTGGGTTCAGGTTGATCTCTCGTGGGAGCTAAGTCCTTTTGCTCCGAGATGATTCTGCTGTCAGGCTCTCGCTAGCTGGCAGGGCAGGTTGATCTCTCGTGGGAGCTAAGTCTTTTTGCTCCGAGATGATTCCGCTGCCAGGCTCTCACTAGCTGGTGGGTTCAGGTTGATCTCTCGTGGGAGCTAAGTTCTTTTGCTCCGAGATGATTCCGCTGTCAGGCTCTCACTAGCTGGCAGGGCAGGTTGATCTCTCGTGGGAGCTAAGTCCTTTTGCTCCGGGATGATTCCGCTGTCAGGCTCTCACTAGCTGGCAGGGCAGGTAGAGGTTGACTTTTTACCCTGAGGGGGTCTCGCCACCCAGGCTCTCATCAGCTGGCATGGCAGGTTGGCCCCCCCAGGAGGCTAAGTGTTTTTTGCCCTGAGTAGGTCTCGCCACCCAGGCTCTCATCAGCTGGCATGGCAGGTTGACCCCCCAGGAGGCTAAGTGTTTTTTACCCTGAGGGGGTCTCGCCACCCAGGCTCTCATCAGCTGGCATGGCAGGTTGCCCCCCCAGGAGGCTAAGTGTTTTTTGCCCTGAGTAGGTCTCGTCACCCAGGCTCTCATCAGTTGGCATGGCAGGATGACCCCTCGGAAGAGGCCTTACAGTCTTTCGACACCACGAGAGCAAGCTGTACTCAGCAAATACGTTGGGTTGGATGTTTCTTTCCGAGCTTGTGGCAACCTCGAAAAGAGCGGAGATTATGTACAACCCCGTATTCGCAGAGTAGGGCCCCCTTTGGTAGGCGCAGAGCCAGTTTCAAGTTTTTAAGCTTTTTAGAGATTTTGGACTCTTGGTGGCCAATTTTGGCTTGGACTTGGAAATATACTAGTAGGGGGATGAAATATTTTTCTCCCCCCCCGGCCCCCTCGGGGGGTCACCAAGCCGCCGAGCTCCCCAGTCCGCCGAGCTCACCAGGCCGCCGAGCTCCCCAGTTCGCCGAGCTCCCCAGGCCGCCGAGCTCCCAAGTCCGCCGATCTCCCCAGGCCGCCGAGCTCCCGAGGCCACTGAGCTCACCAGGCCGCCGAGCTCCCCAGGCCGCCGAGCTCCCCAGGCCGCCGAGCTCCCCAGGCCGCCGAGCTCCCCAGGCCGCCGAGCTCCCCAGTCCGCCGAGCTCAAGGCCAATTGGTCGTAGGGGCATTTTGGTCATTTTATCCCTAGGACTTGGAAAAACTATAAATAGACCCCTTGGGTACCTTTGGAGGGGCATTGACTTTTGGCTTCCTCCTCCCTAGCTTTCTTCTTGGTAGAGTTGAGAGAACTCTCCAAGGTACCCAGCTCTCATTGGTAAGGGAGGGGAAGTGTTCTTGTGACCTTCCGGGTGTGTGGTGGGACCTCCGCGCTAGAGCCGAGGGTCTGTTCCTAGTTTCCCAAGTCTTCGGTCCGTGACATCCCCCCGAGTGTAGTAGGTGTGAGGTCACCCCTTCCCCAAGGGTCGAACTCCACAGAGACCAAGTTTTTGGTTTCAACACCTGTGGTCTCAAACCAGGGTGGTTGGTGCATGTAAACAGTCTCAAAAAGATCGTCATTTAGAAAAGCATTTTTGATATCGAACTGATGTAGGGGCAACTGACGATGAACAACCAAGGAGAGCAGAACCCGAACAGAGTTTAACTTGGTAACATGGGAGAACGTTTCATTATAATCAAGTCTGTATTGTTGAGTAAACTCCCTGGACACAAGTCGAGCTTTTAGACGATCAACTGTCCCATCCGCTGTATGTTTGGTTGTAAAGATCCACTTACAAACAACACAACTATGTCCAGGAGGTAGAGGGACAAGATCCCAAGTTCGATTGGCCCAGAGAGCAGTCATTTCCTCATCCATAGCATGACTCCACCTCGGATGTTGGAGAGCCTCCTGTAAAGAGTTAGGTATAAAAATGGAGGAGAGAGAGCGCAAATTTTTGAAGAGGCGGGAAGAGGCGATGTTAAGAGACATAGTTTGCCAGGGAATGAGCCGTAGATGGTGATGCCGAATCAACATGCCGCGAGAGCACACCGGTAGAGGGAAGCTGCTGCAGGGCATCAGATGGAGGAGGACGACGAGTGTAAACCTGAATGATGAGTGGTTTTGACCAGACTGGTGGTGGAGGAGGTGTGGGAAGAAGGGGTGGAAGTGAAGACGTGATGGGAACCGTGGGTCGAGGTAGAGGAGGAAGAAGAGGATCAAAAGGGATGATGTGATATAGTTGGTCTTCTCGAAAAGTGACATCAGCAGAGACAACCAACTTCCCGTCGGTAGGAGAATATCATACATAACCTTTCTGGGTGCGAGAGTATCAAACAAACATTGCTTTTGTAGCACGTGAGACAAATTTGTCATTTGGTGGACCAATGTTATGGACATAACAAGTACACCCAAAGACACAAGGTGTAAGAGAGAAGAGAGCCTTGGATGGGTAAAGGAGAGTGACTGGGGCCACAAAGTTGAGAATAGATAAGGGCATACGGTTTATGAAATGACAGATATTAGAGACCGCAAAGTTCCAATAGAGAGGGGGAACCTGGATTTGAAAGAGATCTGGCAACATCAAGAAGATGATGATTTTTCCACTCTGTTATGTCATTCTGTTGAGGGGTATACACACACGAAGTCTGATGGATAATACCAAACTCGGTGCATAGATTCGAGAAGGCCCGACTAGTATACTCACGTGCGTTATCATTACGGATAATCTTTAAGGATGTAGAAAATTGAGTGCGAGTCTCTGTAAGAAATGTGCGGAAGGTCGACGGGAGTTCGACACGATCACGAAGTAAGTACAACTAAGTAGCACACGAGTAATCATCAAAAAAGTTACAAAATAACGATAACCAAAAATATTAAGGATCTTATACGATCCCTAAATATCTGAATGAACTAATGAAAAAGGAGCATCGCTCTGGGTACAAGGGGAAGTAAAAGACACACAATGTTGCTTGCCAATGTTGAGACCGGGCGATCTGGCGAGTTGAGACCGGACGGTTTGGCGAGTTGAGATCGGGCGGTCTGGCGACTTGTCCCAGCAGTTTGGTAGCCGGGTTGGAGATCGGGCGGTCTGGCGGTTTGTCTGGCGGTCTGGAGGCTTCTCCCAGCGGCTTGATGCCGAGATGTTGCTGGCTGGTGTCTGGCGGTTTGAGCGATCTGGCGGCTTGTCTATGACTGCTTGGGGATATTGGCCGCTTGTCCTCCACATTGTAGTGGCCGTGCGCGGTTAGGCTAACCGTGCGACTTGTGCGGCTTATGCGGCTTGTATAGTTTTATGTTCATGTAATTATTAGTCCCACATTGCTTATTTGTAATCTCTCTTCTCTCCCTCATTCTATAAAATGGAGGTCATACCATTGTAATAGATACCTTGTTGGATAATAAAAATTTTGTTACTTCAATTTTTCGGTCTCTTGTTTTCTGTTCGCACATGGTATCAGAGGACTCGAACTTTTCCTCCTGATTTTTGAACCCTCTCTGTCCGTGCGACCTGTCCGCGCGGCTTGTTCCTGTTCTCGCGACCTGTTCTCGCGACCTGTTTCTTCTCTTGTCGCGCCCTGTTCGCGCGGTTTCTTTCTTCCCTTGTGTGGGCGACCTCTCTGCCCCTCCTTTCTAGCCTCTCTCGCTCTCTAGTCGTCACGAACTGTTCTCCTTGGCGCAACTTCCTTTCTTGCCGCTCCTGCTCTTTAGTCGCCGCGACCTGTTCCTAAGTCGCCGCGTCCTGTTCTCCTTGGCGCAACTTCCTTTCTCGCCGCTCCTGCTATTTAGTCGTCGCGACCTACTCCTAAGTCGCTGCGACTTGTTCTCCTTTGTGCGGCCTCCTTTTCTAGCCGCTTCTGCTCTTTAGCCGTGCGACTTATTCTTATCTCTGCTCTCATCTATGGCAACCTCCGATATCTCTACCTCCACTACTCCCGCTGCCGCTCCTCCTCCCACTCCTCCTACTCCTTCGGGCAACCTTGGCACTGTTTCCAAACTCGTCGGTCCCAACTACCCGGATTGGAGTGTCTCCTTCACCTTCCTTCTCCACTCTCAACGCAAACGCCATCAACTCACCGATGACCCTCCTCCGCAAGATTCTCCTCTTTTTGATGATTGGGATGCCAGCGATGACCTTCTCCGCACATGGCTGGCTAACAGTCTTTCTGATGAATGCCTACCCGTCATCCGTCATGATGAGACGGTCAAGGCTGCATTACTTCATCTTGCCGCTCTCTACTCAAAGGGGGCTCAGACGTCTCGCATCTATACTTTGTATGCGGAGCTCTTTGCCCGTCCCTCCATGTCTCCTGCTGCTGCATACCAACAAGTTCAGGCTCTTGAAGCCGAAATTCTCCAGAATCGCCCCTTCTCTGCGGATCTGGCCGAGCAACACAAACACTTTCAGGAGCTGCTGGTTGTGTACTACCTTCTACGACTTCCTGAGTCATATGATATGATCCGTCAACAAATCCTTGGCAAGGCGGAGTCTCCCACCTTAGATGCAACTGTTGCCCGCATAGCCGCTGTTACCTCTCTGCTACAACGTCCACTGTTATCCTCCCCTCCTCCACCAGACAACTATGCTCACTACACTCAGCGGACTGGATCTGGTGGCCGCAACCATCAATCAGGCGAACGCGGTGCTGCCCTCTTTCTCTGTTCTCACTGCGGCCGCACCGACCATACGGTTGATTGCTGCTGGAAGGAACATCCTCATCTTCGACCAACGGGTGACACTTCAACCTCCTCTTCGAAGCCGTCCGCTTCGGTGGTCACTTCTTCAGGTAGTGCTCATGTCGCTACTCAAGGTAAATGGCTGATCGACTCTGGTGTTACCAATCATATGACTGACAATCCTCAATGTTTTTCTCTCCTAGAAAAACATGATCGGTTGCCCCTGTCTTTATTGCGAATGACTCTCCCTCACCGGTCAATGGGACGGGAGTGGTTCAAGTCACTCCGTCTCTTCGCTTGGAGGATATCCTCTACGTGCCCACGTTCCCTTACAATTTACTATCTGTCACTTCTCTGTGCAAGCAATTACAGTGTTCTGTCACATTCACTCCTACCTCGTGTTCTTTTCAGGATCCGGACTCCCAACAGACGATTGCTACTGGGACTGAGAGCGGCGACCTCTACTTCCTCGACAACGTTTCCGCATTGTCCGCTTTCTCCTCTACTAATCTTCTCCAGTGACACCTTCGTCTTGCTCACGCTCCTCCTCGACTTCTTCGTCAGCTTATGCCTCACCTTCCTCCGCAGAGTCCTCTCCTCAACTGTGACGCATGTCAGCTTGGCAAGCATCATCGCTCCTCCTTCTCACCTAAGTAAGGTCGTGGATATTCCCGACCGTTTGATCTGGTTCACTCCGATGTCTGGGGACCCGCTCCTACCCTCACCATAGGTCGGAGTAGTTCATATTTTGTAACTTTTATTGACGATTTCTCCCGCTATACTTGGGTGTATCTCTTACGAGATCGCTCTGAATTATTTCATGTATGGACATCTTTTTATTATATGATTAAGAATCAATTTGATGTCTCTATTAAAATCTTTCGCTCTGATAATGCAAATGAATATCTTAGTCATGAGTTTTCCTCTTTCTGTATGAAACATGGTATTATTCATCAAACTAGCTGTGTCTATACCTCTTAGCAAAATGACGTGGCCGAACGCAAAAACCGTCACCTCCTTGATATCGCGCGCACTCTGCTGGCTCAAATGCAGGTTCCTCGCTCCTATTGGGGCTATGTTGTTCTCATCTCCTGCTATCTTATCAATCGCATTCCCTCCACCGTTCTCCACGGCAAAACACCCTTCTCCATTCTCTATCCAGGGAAGGATCCGTTTCCTCTCCCTCTCCGGGTCTTTGGGTGCACAGCCTTTGTGCACTCTCCTTCTGCCACCCGTGACAAAATCTCACCATGGGCCACCAAGTGTGTCTTTCTGGGATACTCTACCACTCAGAAAGACTATTGTTGCTTTGACCCGGTTGCCCGCAAGCAGTTTGTCTCTGCGGACGTCACCTTCTTTGAAAATGCGTCCTACTTCTCTCCCGACTCTTCCTCTCTTGATATTTCTGCTTCTCCTACCACCCCTTCCGTTCCCTCTACACCTACCGAGACTCCGCCACCTCCTCCCTCTCCACCATCTCCTCCATCGTGTCCACCTACCGAGATATCTCCCTCTTCTCCGCGGTCGTCTCTCTCTACTCCCGGGTCAGCTTTCTCCGCCACGGATGCCCCGAAAACTGAGGAACTCGCCGACCTGGATATTCCCATTGCTCTTCGCAAAGAGGTGCGAACGTATACTCAACACCCGCTAGCTGTTGTTGTTTCATATGATCGTCTAACTCCTCGCAGGAAGTTTGCCTTGGCTATCTCTGCCACTGCCACTCACGCACCTACCGGGAAGCTCTTACTATTCCTCATTGGAAGACCACCATGGATGAGGAAATTGCTACCCTCACTGAAAGGGGTATATGGACCCTTGTTCCTCCCCCTTTGGGCACTGATGTGGTTGGCTGTCGATGGGTATTCGTTGTGAAGTTCCGTCTGGACGGCATCGTAGATCGATACAAGGCCCGCTTAGTCGCCAAAGGCTTCACTCAGACTTATGAGGTTGATTACTTCGACACCTTCTCTCCAGTTGCTCGTCTCAGCACCATTCAGGTTCTTCTCTCTGTGGCTGTCAACAGGGATTGACCCATTTCCCAGCTGGATGTCAAGAATGCCTTCCTCTATGGTGATCTTTAGGAGGACGTATACATGGAGCAACCTCCTGGGTATGTTGCTCAGGGGGAGACACGAGTATGTCATCTGAAGAAGGCCATCTGTGGCCTAAAGCAAAGCCCTCGGGCTTGGTTTGACAAGTTCAGCGGCATTGTTGTGGCCATTGGTTTTGCAAGAAGTTCAGCCGATCACTCCTTATTCATTCGCAAAACCTCCTCTGGTATGGTGGTTCTTGCTGTATATGTGGATGATATTCTTCTGACTGACGATGACCAGGCTGGGGTAGCTTTGACAAAGAAACACCTCCGACAACACCTGGTCACTAAGGATATGGGCTCCCCCAAATACTTTCTGGGGATTGAAATCTCTCGGAAACCCAATTCTTTAGTTCTCTCCCAACGGAAGTATGCTCTTGATTTGCTAAAAGAGGCAGAGTTGACTGGTGCTAAACCTGCCAGATGTCCCATGGCTATTGGGGAAGACAAAACTTGGATAGATGACTCGCCTCCTTTATCCGATTCTTCGAGGTACCGACGTCTGGTGGACAAATTCATTTATCTCACAGTGACCAGACCCGACATCTCCTATGCTGTAGGCAAGGTTAGCCAATTCATGCAAGCTCCTAGGGAGTGTCATCTACAGTCTGTCATGAAGATATTGGAGTATGTTAAAGCAGCTCCAGGAAAAGAATTGCTTTTTCAGAAAAATGGTCACTTGAGGGTTGAAGCGTACTCAGATTCGAGCTATGCTGATGATAAAGGAGACCGCAAGTCAACATCGGGTTTTTGCACATTTGTTGGAGGAATCTTGTGAGCTGAAAGAGCAAGAAATAGTCTGTTGTCTCCAGGTCTAGTGCAGAAGCGGAATATCGTAGTATGACATCAACCACATGTGAGTTTAAGTGGTTACGGGCTCTCATACTTGACCTAAGAGAGCTCTACAACTATCCTCTTCCTATGATCTGCGACAACAAGGCTGCTATATATATTTCCAAAAATCCGGTCTTTCATGAGAGAACAAAACACATAGAGGTCAACTGTCACTTTATTCGAGAAGAGATTTTGAAGAAACAGATTTGTACTCCGTTCGTCACTTCTGACAACGAGTTGGCAGATGTCTTCACCAAGTCGGTGTTCGCTTCTTTGTTTCACATTTGCGACAAGCTGAGCATGATTGTTATCTATGCTCCAACTTGAGGGGGAGTGTTGAGACCGGGCGGTCTGGCGAGTTGAGACCGGGCGGTCTAGCGGTCTGGCGGCTTGTCCCAGCAGTTTGGTAGCCAGGTTGGAGACCAGGTGGTCTGGCGGTTTGTCTAGCGATCTGGAGGCTTCTCCCAGCGGCTTGATGCCGAGATATTGCTGGCTGGTGTCTGGCGGTCTGAGCGATCTGGCGGCTTGTTTATGACGGCTTGGGGATATTGGCCGCCTGTCCTCCACATTGTAGTGGCCGTGCGGTTAGGCTAACCGTGCGGCTTGTGCGGCTTATACGACTTGTATAATTTTATGTTCATGTAATTATTAGTCACACATTGCTTATTTGTAATCTCTTTTCTCTCCTCAATTCTATAAAAGGGAGGTCATACTTTTGTAATAGATACCTTTTTGGATAATAAAAATTTTGTTACTCCAATTTTTCGGTCTCTTTTTTTCTGTTCGCACAACCAAAGATACAAGATTCACAAGAAAAGTCCTGAAGAAGAACATCGGGTAGAGCTTTCTTGAGAATCTGGAGAGGAGCATGCCCAAGATGACAATGCCAATCAGTGGAAGAGACAGGCGAAAGAGCGGTAGGTGGAACATTCAAAAGATACGTCCCGTGGGACAGCTGCCCTCTACCAAGTATATTTTGCGTTGGTCGATCCTGCACAACAAAGGAAGAGCGTGAGAAGGTTACACAACAATCAAGGTCCTGGGTAAGACGGCTAACAGAGAGAAGGTTAAAAGGGGATCCCGGAACATGAAAAACCGAGGATAACGAGAGGGATGGAGTAATAAACATATGAGCAGCGTCGGCAACCGTGGTCGTGTCACCATTAGCCACAATAATGAACTTAAGATAAGCAGAATCCAAGTATTGAGGTGGCTTTTACGGAGAGAGATGATATGTGACACCCGAGTCCACAATCCAGTGAGAGCTGTGAGAGAGGCAAGATATACCTTTGTTGGAAATCGTGGCCACGGATCCAGAAGATCGACTAACCACCCCTTGTAACTGTTGGAGTTGAGCACGCAGAGCTGCAATGTCGTCACTGGTGGCGGAGGGAGAAGCTGTAGTAACAGAAGCAGTAAGGTGAGGAGGCATTCCATGCTTGCGGTAGCAGGTGGCCTCCAAATGACCGTCCCGGCCGCAGTAAGAACATTTAAAGAGGGTACGACCACCACGGCCCCGTCCCCGAGAATGACGACCTCCACGAGCCGGTCGACCACGAGTAGAGGGAGGAGGAGGAGCTACAGACTGTTGGAGGAGAGTCAGAGTAAGATTCAGAGCCTCTGGTGGAGGAGTAACTTTCAGAAGCATCGAGCAAACGTCTAAGAGGGACGAAGTAACAACGGAAGACAAGATCTGAGCTCGAACACTATGAAGGTGTGGTGGAACACGAGCCATCATCATAGCAATCCCAACAGCTTCTTTCTGCATGCGTTGTGCAACCAAATCCGTGGTGGAAGGATGATGCTGTATCCATGCTTGCACAAGAGTTTTGACACGAGCAACAAAGAAAATCAAGTCACCAGTAGCTCCAGGGTCAAGGGATTGAAGATCACTGATTATGTCGAACAGATGCTGAAGACTGTCCTTTCCAGAATAGAGGGAGTGGAGATCCACCCACATGACATGAGCCGTTTCGTGATACATGGCCATCAGATACGGCTCATTGTCTAGGGAATTAAGAATCCAGGATTGGACACGACCATCGTGTATCCATTCCTCAGTAGGGGTAGTGGGAGGAGTCTGTGTAAGTTGATGAAGAAGATCTTTAGTTTGCAGAACACGACGAACTGAGTGAACTCATTCAACAAAGTTCTGTTTTCCACGAAGAGAGATGGTCGTGATCCGAAGCTCATCACGAAGCTCAAGGGGAGCAGTAACAGCACGTCCAGGAAGGGAGGAAGCCGCAGTCGAATTCAAGGAAGCAGCTGTGGGATCCATGAACGCAACAACACAGAGCGAGCTAGCGACAAAAGACGGCAAGCAGCGACAATCGACGACAAACAACAGAGGCGAGCTAGCGATAAACAACAACAACAAGTAATGACAAAAGACGGCAAACGACAGAGGCGAGCTAACGACAGAGGGCGGTAAACTGCTGCGGCGAGCTAGCGACAAGCTGTGGCAGATGACGAGCTAGCGACAAACAGCTGTGGCGATCTAGCGACAAACACCGACAAACAACTGCGACGAGCTAGCGACAAGTTGTGGCAAATGGGGACAAACATCGACAAGTAGCAGGTAGCAATAAGAGGCCGCAAACCTGCAGCTAATAGCGGCGGATAGGCACTCCAGCGGCAAACAACGGACTTAGCGGAAAAAAACAGCTAAGGCAGCGACAAGAAGAAACTGCGCAAAGAGAGCGAGAAGAAATGCAGTTGCGGCTAAGGCAGAAAGGCAGCGGAAAGAAGTCGCGAGTATAAACGACAAACCAAAGAGAGGGAAGAGCAGTGACCAGACGACGGACTGCTCAGGTAACGACCTGTGCGACAAAGAGAGCGGCAAGGCAAAGAAAATAGCTGGCGTCCAAACCGCGCGACTAGGAGAGAAGGGAAACAACGACCTGCGCGACAAGGAGAGCTGGCGACCAGAGAAGTCGCTGCGGTTTGGAGACAAGAAGACCACAGACCAGAGAGAAGGTAGAAGTAGCGGTAAGGAAGATGACTTGCAGCGGCAAGATAGAGACCGCAAGTCCGTCCAACGAAGAAGAGTAGGACTCAGCAAAGGGTTATAAAAGGGAGAGAGAGGGGAAAGGAGGGGCTGGGGGGAAAAACAGAAGTAGACGCGGTTAACACAAGGAGTTCACACACTACAGTTTGAGACCAAGAATAGCAGTTAGCAAGACAGGAGACCACACCCTTATGCGAATAACATGAGAGTTGCTTAACCGGCAGTTAGAAAAGAGCAAACCACACTGGCTCTGATACTATGTTGAAAGAGGAACTCCAGAATTTTATTAATCCAAAATTGTTTATACAAATGGAGAGAGTACACATATATATAAGAAGAGAGAGAGGAGAAGAATCCCAAACTAAAGATGTGGGAGAAAACTAGAATTAATGGGCCTAAACAAATGAGCCTATCTACTAGGCTTTTCTAACAGTACTCTTCCCTGCATAACTGCATTGTCGGGGGATAGTACCGACTAACTTATCGATTCACGTCGGCCACTCGTCCTTGCATAGTCCTCCCTAATTTTAATAATAAAATATTTGTTGCCAGGAAAAAAGCTTAATTTTATGTAATCAATAAAACCAAAAATCCACAATCAAAATTTCCTAATCAACAAGAGTCCTCGTCGTATGGTCCGAATGCGGCGTCTTGGCAAGAACCGCTGCACCTCCAAGAGGACTTGAGTGTAGTGTTAAATAGACAAAAGTCCTCATATATATTAAACGTCCTAGGGAACCATGTCGTACAAATTGTGATCGACTTAGATTTGAAAGTTGGAATATAGGTATGCTAACGGGAAAAACGCTGAAAGCAGTGAATATGATGATTAGGAGAATGATAAATATTTTATGCCTGCAAGAGACTAAATGGGTGGGTGAGAAAGCTAAATGTTTAGATAATTCAGGTTTTAAATTATGACACATAGGAAAAAATAAAACAAACAGTGAAGTATGTATTATTGTGGATACTACTTGGAAGGATGAAGTTGTTGGGGTAAGTAGAAAAAGTGATAAAATCTTAACTCTTAAATTGGTCATAAGAAATAAAACTATCAATATGATCAGTGCTTACGCGCCACAAGTATGATTAAGTGAAACTATTAAAATGCAATTTTGGGAAGACTTAGATGATTTGGTAAGAGAAATCTCACAAAAAGAGAAGATTTTCATATGAGGAGACTTAAATAGACATATAAGGAAGAAAAATGTAGATTACACAGCCGTTCATGGAGGATATGGATATGAAAAAAAATGAAGAATGACGAACCATTTTAGACTTTGCCTTAACACATGAGCTAATTGTATCAAATACGCTTTTCATAAAGAGGGAAAACATTTAATTACGTTTAAAAGCGGACCAAATAAGTCACAAATTGATTTTTTATGACTCAAAATGGATAAAATGATTTGTAAGGATTACAAAGTCATACTAGAAGAAAGTTTGACAACACAACATAAGTTAGTGGTGTTAGATGTACAAATTAAATATAATAAATTTAAGACAAGAATAAAAATGTTGCAAAAAATTCGATGGTGAAACTTAAAGATGGAAAAGCAGACTGCTTTCAAGAAGACATTTATGGAACAACTAGTTGATGACCCTTATGTTGATCGTAATATCTCATGGGAAGTTATGTCTTCACATTTAAGGGTAAGTGGAAAGAACATACTTGGAGTATCACAAGGTCGTGCACTCCCAAATAAAGAATCTTGGTCGTCGAAAAAGGAAGTGCAAGATAAAGTGGGGGGAAAGAGGGCCAACTATAAATAGCTTTACGCTTGTAGGAATGATGAAAACTTAGTCAGATATAAAGTCGTCAAAAAAGAAGCTAAACAGACAGTAAGTAAAATAGGAAGTCAAGCTTATGAAGAATTTTATAAGCGACTAGATACCAAAGATGAAGAGCGTGACATATATAAAATTGCTCGAGGTAGAGAAAGAAAGACAAGATATTTAAGTCAAGTAAAATGCATAAAAGGTGAGACAGATACAATTTTGACGGATGATGTGGATATTAAAGAGCGATGAAAAAGATATTTTAATCAACTATATAATGAAATAAAGAAAAAAATGAATTGAACTTGAAAAAATTAAGTAAATCAGAGGAGTATAAGAACATAACATTTTATCGTAAAATTCAAGTATCAGAGGTAAAATCTGCTCTAAATAAGATGAAATATGGAAAGACGGTTGGGCCAAACGATATACCCATCGAAGTATGAAAATGTCTAGGAAATGAAAGAATTTTTGGCTTACATATTTTTTCAATAAAATACTGAAGTCAAATAGGATGTTAGACCAATGGAGAGAAAATATCTTGGTACATTTGTATAAGAATAAAGAAAATATACAAAACTGTGTTAATTACAGAGGAATTAAATTAATGAGTCATACAATGAAACTTTGAGAACGAGTAATAAAAAGAAGATTAAGACGAGAGACTAACGTCTCGGAGAATCAATTTGGATTAATGTCAGGGAGGTCGACCATGAAAGCTATACATTTCTTGAGGAGACTCATTGACAACTATCGAGAAAAAAAACAAGATTTGCATATGCTCTTTATTGATATTGAGAAGGCTTATGATAGAGTTCCAAGAGAGATCTTATGAAGAGTCTTAGAAAAGAAAGGTATATATATTAACATAATCAAAGAGATGTATACAAATTCAGTGACAAGGGTGAGGACATCTGGAGGATTAACACATGAATTCCCTATTACTGTTGGATCACATCAAGGTTCAGCTTTAAGCCCTTATATCTTACTTTTATCTTAGATGAGCTCACTAGACATATCCAACAAGCAATACCTTGGTGTTTATTGTTTGCAGATGACATCGTTCTGGTTGATGAGACGCGCGAGGGTGTAAACACAAAACTTGAATCTTGCCGAGATACTTTAGAAAAGAAGAGTTTTAGGTTGAGCAAGGCAAAGCTGGAGTGTATGGAGCTTAAATTTAGTAATACAAGAAGGACATATGACTTCTTTATTAAGTTGGGTGATCAAGATATTTCCCGTAGTAAGTGTTTTAAATATCTTGAATTGATAGTTCAAAAAGATGGAGGTATTGATAAAGATGTGACACATAGAATCCAAGCGGGTTGGTTGAAGTGGAAAGGCGCGTCAGAGATCTTATGTGATCGTAAAGTACCACAAAAACCTAAGGGCAAGTTTTACCGTATTGCAATTAGACCCGCGATGCTCTATACTTCTGAGTGTTGGGCAGTGAATTGTGTACATGAGCAAAAAATGAGAGTTGCGGAGATGAGAATGCTTAGGTGGATGTGTGAACACACGAGATTAGAAAAAATTAGGAATGAAAGTATCAGGGATAAGACAGGAGTAGCACCAATTTCAGAGAAGATGCGAGAAGCTCGTCTAAAATGGTTTGGACACGTACAAAGGAGACCATTAGAGGTACCTGTTAGGCGTTGTGAGAGTCTAGTCACTAGGCATGTTAGACGATGGAGGGGTAGACATGATGTACTTAGGCATGATGTACAAAGATAGGGCAAAAATGACGACAAAGGATCCATATAGCCGACCCCACTATAGTGGGATAAAGGCTTGAGTGTTTTTGTTGTAGACATTAAAACAAATTCATGGTTGGAATCGTCTGGATGTTCGCACATGTCATCCAAACCTTTTTGACTTCTAATCTTCTATACAATCTCTATAATATTTATTTTACCTAAAAATTCATACTTTTGCACATCAATTTCATTTCATTAACAAAGCTCATATTAGCACAAATCATAATATTTTTCTTGTTCTTGTAACTTCTTTAACAGAAAATTTTCGATTTTTTTTTTATCAGAGAAAGACCAATTATTTAAAGATAGATTATTAAGTTTTCTCTTAATGGAAGAATTGTTTGGTGTTTTTCCTACTAACGTTACAACAAATGTTGGTCCAATTTTATAGTAAACCTTTAATATGTACCGTCCTGTTTACTCTTCTTGCCTCTTTTGTACGCGCACACCAATTATTGCTACAAAAATGAAGTTTGTTGATATCATTATGTAGAAGCATATGAAGTTCTTAACTTTAGTTTCCCTAGTTCTTTGTATGGACATTGTAAGGGACATGTTATACTTGTTTTTCTTTGTTTGTTTGCATGGCTTTCTTATGAAATTTTTACGCGGTTTGCAGTTCTTCTAAAAAGCGGAATGCAAAAATTTGCAAGTATTTCATCATCAAATAGCAATGAGATTTCTACGGTCAGCACTGTAGGTCAGACCCCGGTGCCACCCCCACCATCCTACTTGTAAGATTAACTCAAATCTAGCTATTACTTTTTTTTGCAGTTACTTTATAGAAATAGCACATATTCATTTAAATGTTCTTCCTACACATTCTGAGCAATGCAGTGGTTCACCTCTTCTATGGGTTGGAGTTGGAGTTGCACTGTCGGCATTATTCTCAGTGGTGACTACATATTATTTTTATGCCTATTTGTCCTTTACTTTTGATAAATATTATATTATCTATAGTTAAATCTCCAATGTTCTCTAGCTAATTATTGTTGATTTGTCAGGTGGCCACAAGAGTTAAGGTGAGTTTCCAATCCCATGCACTAGATTCTTGAAGGTATGTTTCTTGAAGTCTTCCATTGCTCGTAACTGAAGGATGTTCATGCATGTATGTATATATATAGGGACATTTATCGGGACCTCCCCTCTAAGTTTGCTAAATTACAGGTTGCACTCTTCTTACTTTTGAAATTACAAAAACCTCCCTTGTAAGATACGTTTCATAACATCCATGCACAAAAAGGCCTCCTTGGAAATTTGTAAATGAAGGATATTGAAAAAAGTTAGGAGCATCAATATAACTACTTGCTAAAGGCTCTTGTTAAAGTATGTATAACTTATGTTGTCTATTTCAACACTGATCGCTATAATGGTACACCTTTTTTCAGTCGAGGGTTACTTGGCTAAATGTTGAAGGCAGGCACATGGGGTGCTATGCTAAACATTCATACTAATAGAGCTCAGTTATTGATTGTTAATAATTTGTTTCCATCCAAAATACTGTGCTTTATCTTGCAAGATAGTACTATTACACACTATTTTGTTTGTAACTTATTATTATTTTTGGCCTAATTTGCCAACTATTTTCATGAAGTCCATCTCTTACTAGTGATTAAAAGATATTGAATAATTTTAGGAGCGCTAATATATCTACTTCTGAAAATCTCTTGTTCAAGTGTGCGTGTGTGTCTATATATATGTATTGTTGAAATAAGTTGCACAAAAGCCCATGCAATGGCCCATTGGATGACCCATTTTTGTTTACAAATTAGTCCCATATTTTAGAATGGAGTTGAGCCTTCACTCCTCCCTATATTTATGTATATTTGCTTGTTGTAAAGGGCTCCTTTTTGAGGGGAAATAATGAAATATTAGTTTCTTTAATAATTCCTGTGTTTCTCTACTTGGTATCAGAGCCATCTAATCCGATCGACTCATTTTTTCACCTAATTGAGCCTCTTCTCTTGTTTGGCACTGTCCGCGGACTCATCCCTCTGTAACCACATGGAGCTCACGGTTATCGTGCTTCTCTCTCGCCATTTGGCCTGATATCTGCTCCCCCTCTGCCTTTTATAGGCTTGACCCACGGTTCTCGCCGTTTGCCTCCTCTGCGCCGTGACCGCAGCGCCCACCCCTCTCAGCAATGCAGTGAATGCAACTTCTTCCTCTGGCCGTCGGCTCACCAATCTTGGAGAGCTCGTCGCGCTCGTCGATCCCACAGAGCCCTCCGTACCCGCCTCCTTGCGGCTTCATGCTCAGGCCGCAGAGCCCGCCTCTTTGCAGCTTCTTCTTTAGGCCACAGTGTCCACAGTGTCCGTAGTGCCCGCCTTGTCGACACTGCCCTCTGCACCTACAGTGACCACACCTCTTGTGTCATATCCTCCTGAGACCGTTGCTCCTCCTTTGTCGTTGGAGTTACTTTCCCTTCGGTGATCAGGGGCACATATGCTGGATCTTCCTCTTCCTCTCTTCTAGCTCTTGCTCCGGCCCCTCAACCTGACGTCCGTGATGAACTTCAAATTATAACTCTTTCCCTCAAATGGAAGAGGAATTTTGTGGAATGAGTGCACTCAGTATGCCGGGTTCTTCATACTAAAGACATGCTTCATCTTGTTTCTCGTGCTGCTCCCATCGAACCACAGAATAGTCGCTCCTTGAAGATGGTCAGGTTCAATCTTGAGTACTCAATTCTATAGAGTCTGAGCCATACTGTATGTCCATGTATCACTAGACTGCCAAAATCATGTGGGACGAGCTTCAGTCTCTTTACTCAGGACATGACCGTCTCCAACATCTCTGAGATCTCTACTGGGCTCCAGGCGGTTGACCCTGGTGTGACTGGTGACCTGACCCTAGTGAGGCTGTGGCTAGGAAGCACGGGTACGAGTACCGGGTACGATACATACCCGGTACGGCGGTACGACAAAGTTTAAAAAACAAGGATATGAGTACGACATGATACGTTATAACAAATATTATATATATATATATACATATATAACAAGTGCAATAAATTGTTCTCAAAACAACAATCATAAATCATACCTTGAAGTACAAGTCCACCAATCAATGCAACATAATATGAAGTTTTCAAACATTAAGCATTCATAAATAGTACACAATTTAACATCTTATATGTTTAACCAAAAGATATAAAATTAAATTTAAGTCTACTAATGAGTCTTTTTCTTCTTTTTCTTCATTGTTGGAGATCAACATCTTTAATCTCCAGTTAGTCTAGAGACAAGTTAGCCGTTTTGTTAATAAAATGCATCGTATCAATACGTTCAATACATGTACTTGTAACAAAAACGTACTAGTATCAGAAAATACTCGGTACAAATACACAACTTAATTGGACGTACTAACTTTTCCTAGCATAGAGCCAACTTTTGTTTACTCTGGAAAAACGGACTCCTATATATCACAATGTGCATAATTATGAGCTAAGTCCAAGTGTGTCCATATAGGTGTATCGGTCGAATATCGGGTACATACCGGTACCGGATACGTATCTGGTACGGGTACGCTGCCTTCAGAGAAGTATCTGTGCTTCATAGGGATGTGGGCATAACTCTCATGATGGGCCGGCTCCCCCATCTTCACATTATCCGGGCAAACATCCTCTCATTACCCACTGTTCTGTCTCTTTCTTTTGCGTGCTTCATGATTATAAGTTACTCCACCTCCTGATGCTGTGATGCCTCCTCTCCCGCCCTTTTGGGCCGCACACCAGTCCCTCGCCCTCCTCCTGGGTCTTGGGGTGGTCGTCACAGCTCCCGCGACGATGACCGTGATAGTCGCACTCGCTCCTCCCGGCTAAATAATCGACTTTGTACTTATTGTGGCTGCACGAATCATACAGAGACCATGTGTTTCAAGAAACTTGGGTTCCCGCCGCCGTCCTTTCACCGTGCCTCTTGTCTCTCTTGTCGTGGATGTTACTTCCACCTCCCGCTCCTGCATTGACGTCCCGCGCGAGGAACTCCAACAGCTTCTGGGGATGTTTTCTCGGGCCTCTGAGTTTGCCATCTCTTCCTCTCTCGCATGTATCTCCTGTTTTTCCCACAATCCGGTGTGGATCATGGATTCTGGGGCTACCAACCACATTTTACCCCACACATCTTCGTAGTATTTCAATGTCTCTTCTCCTATGCTTATTACGATGGCTAATGATGATACCACCTCTGTCTGCGGGTCTGGCGATGTGCCTTTTACTCCATCTTTTCCTCTTCACTCAGTCCTTTATGTTCTCAACTCTCAGTTTAATCTCCTCTCTGTCAGTCGTTTAATCCAGGATCATGATTTCTTAATCACGTATTCTTCTTCTTCTGTTGTGATGCAGTATGGATGGACTCGAAATATCATTGGTAGGGGCCGACTATCCAATGGGCTGTATACTACGGATCTCCCCTCCTAAATTCTCTCCTCCATCACTTCCACCAACTAGCACCGACGTCGTGAGCATGCTTATCTACCTATCCTCAAGCGGGCTCTTCCTGATTTTTCATTTCCCGATTTCTAATGCGTATCCTGTATTTACAGGAAACAACATTGTTCCACTTTTTGTCTTTATTGTACTCGGAGCACTGCTCATTTTGATTTAACACATTATGATATTTGAGGCCCCTAAAAAATGACTAGTGTCTCTGGCGATTATTATTTTGTTACTTTTATTGATGACCATTCTCACGTGACGTGGTTGTATACGATGCGCGATCGCTCTGATTTACTGCAAATATTCCGCCCTTTTCTCGCCGAGACCAAGACCCAGTTCTCGAGGTGCCTGCAAATTCTTCGTACAGATAATGCGCGCGAATATACAAGGCATAATTGTCGGGACATGTGCTACGCTGGGCATTTTTCGACAAATCTCATGTCCCTATACACCACAACAAAATGGTGTGGCTGAGCGCAAAAAATCGTCACCTACTCGAGGTTGCCTGGTCTCTCATATTCCAAATGTATCTTCCCACAGTTTATTGGCATTTCGCCTTTTCCACCTAGTACCTTTTTAATCATATGTCCTCCTCTATTCTAAACTTTGTGATGCCATATTCTATTCTCTTCCTCTCCACCCCTCCCTTCGCCTTGTCGCCTCGTATCTTCAGTTTTGTTTGATATGACCATCATTTTTGCCCTTCCATGCACAAGTTGGCTCCTTGTGCTACCAACTATATGCTTGTTGACTATTCTCGCATCTAGAAGGGCTATGTCTGTTGCTCTCCACATAATCAGAAGCTTGTCACCTCTGCCGATGTCACCTTTCTTGAAAATCAACATTTCCATCATTTCAATTCATTACTCCCTTCTACTCCAGACCTTCGCCGACCTCATGTGCCTACCACCACCGAATCTCCTCCTCTGCTTCCCACCCCTCTCGTTGTTCCTCTATTCTCACTACCTGCTCCTTTTTGTGTCTACACGCGATGACTTCCTAGGTCCTCTATGTTGTTAAAGGCGCGCCTAAGGATCCAGGCTCAACATGCTCATAAACTTGCGCCTTTGTGCGCCTTTTTTGCGCCTTTGGAGCATAAAAGGCATGTCTACCTGCGATTTCTGTTACAAACCTTTTTTTTAAAAGAAAAAAAGAAATAATGTAAGAACTCAATAGTTTTTGCATGATTTAGTGTTTGTGAAACATAATTGAGTGTTAAGACTTCGATATGATGCAAGTAACCATATTAATTCTATTTTTTAAGAGATATAAATGATAATAATGAATGATTAATGAGTAGAATAGATGAAAAATGTGATAAAAAACAAGAACTAATGTTTGATGCTTATTTTTTAAAATAAATTTGATTGCGCCTTGTCTTCGTCAGGCACGCGCCTGCTCCTTGAGCCTTGCCTTCGTCAGGCGCGTGCCTGCGCCTTGAGCCTTGCGCCTAGGCTCCAAGACCCATCTGCCTTGCACCTTTAATAACTAAGCCTAGGTCCAATGTTTTAAATATTGGATGTCGGCGACATATCAAATTGAGTTTTTAAATGTCGGATGTTGGATGTCAGAGACTTGTCAAAGATATTTTAAAATATTGGATTTTCATATTTTGTAAATAAATTTTTTATTTCTATGTATTCTAACTATAATTATATGTTATAAAAAATAAAATAATAGAACAAATAGATAAAAAATGAGCCATTTATATTGCAAAATAAAATTGAATAGTATCTAAGATAAAATATTATTAATAAATACAAAATAATCTATTCTAAAATATATTTAATAATATACAATAATTTTATTCTGATAACAATAAGTTTATTGCAAAAAAAGAAGATTTAAAAATTAAAATTCTTGATTGATTATAAGTCTTTCAAACTTATAAATTTATATTAAAAATACATAAACAATCAACTAACAAATGCATTAAATATGTTCATATTTTTTGTAATATGAAATTAAAATTTGTGAAATAATTATACAAAATTGGTTATAAGAATAAAACGTAAAAATTCGAAACAATACGTTTAATCGATTTAAACATAAATAATATAATATGCATAGACGATTTAACATATGCTGCTAATCCGCTAATATAAAATAAAATAAAATAACGGGTGATATATTTAAAATTTGTGTCGGCCAAGGTTTTGAAATCCTGGACCGGATGTCGAACTGACAGCGGCAAAGGTTCAAGGTTGAACCGGTCCAATCGGTTGAACCGGGGTCGAATTTATGGTATACCATATTCACGAGGTTTAGAATTTATTTACTATTATTACTTATATGATATACCATATTTATGGTATATCCTATATATATATTTATATACAAATATTTATGTACGCTAATAAGTTAATTAGATTAATTAAAATGATGAATATTATTTTATACACATTTTATAATGGTATTAATATGGTATACATTTTATTATGATATAGTATTAATAAATTGATATTTATATTAATAATATGGTAGACATTTTATTATTGTATTAATATTTAATATAGTATTATTATGTGTTAGCTAATATTTGTATTACCCTATATATATGTACATGGGTTTTCTTTTTCAATACAAGTTTTCTATTTTTCCCGTTTAACATGGTATCAGAGCCACGGGAAGACAAAACGCCCTATCCGCCGCCCACCGCTCCGCAGCCCAACAAACTCCACCGTTGGCCACCCTTCTCCCCTCCACCTCCTCCCTTCTCCCTTCCACCTCCTCCCTTCTCCCCAAACCTTCGACTGTTGCGGGTACCCACGTAACCCGCCGATCGGCAGACGGGGTCCGATCGGCGCCCCAGATGGCTGCCTCTCCGACAACCGTCTGATTTTCGCCATTTTTCTCAGAAAAGTTTCTCTTTTCATTCCTCTACCTCCTACTAGGGGGATCAAGTAATCTCTCCACTGGATCTCCCTATATCATGGATCTTGAGATTTTTCTCTCTTTTGATTTCTTTCTTGAAAAGCCGTCTACCTCCTCATTCAAGCCTCCTTTGACTTCAACACTCAAGGATTTATTGTTCTAGTATCCGAGGCAGTCCTGTTGGTAGTGTCTGACATTTTTTCCGGTATCGCCCTTTTTCCGGCGATCTCGTGGCGGCTGGTTTTCTTCTTCTTGGACTTTTTTTCTTCTACCGGCACATCTTTGTTCTCTTATTTCATTATGTCTAACGTGGTGGATTCTCCTGACGTATCACAACCCGCCAGATCTACCCGTGTTGGCCATGATCATACGACATCTCAGATCACCACGATTCGTCTTGATACAACAAATTACCTATCATGATCTCGATCTATTGCCTTGACCCTTAAGAGTCGCCGTTTGTTTGGCTATGTTAACGGAACTATTACGGAGCCAGCACGGACCTCATCTACATGGGCTCAATGAGAATCAGAGAACTCTTTGGTTATGTCATGGTTGATTAATTTCATGCAAGAGACTATTGCACAAAATTACCTATTCTTGTATACCGCTGCAGATATTTAGAGTCGTGCTGAATCTTCCTATTCCCAGAAAGGCAACACTGCTCAAATCTTTCAGCTACGACGAAAGATATTTCTCCTTCGCCAGGATGATCGATCACCGTCCACTTATTATTTGTAGTTCACTCAGCTATATTAGGAGTATGACCATTTTACATCCGTCGACCTTGTTTTCACTGCTGATGCTCTTCTTGTTCATGCTCACGAAGATTGGAATAGGGTATTTGAGTTTCTACATGGTTTACACCGGGACTTTAATCAGATTATTGTTCGGATCCTTGACCGCATACTAGTCTATTCGCTGTCAGAGACCTATAACATTTTCTAGCAGGAATATGACCGCCGTCAGTCTTGGAGTTCAGAAGGTCTTTCTAATGGTTCTGCTCTTGCGACTTCTCATTCTGGAGGCACCACTTCTCGGGATTTTAGGCCCCGACTGGTGGAGACGAGCCCCGATCAGGATGTCGCAAAAATTCCCAACGCCGCGCCCGACCGGATCATTACCGATCCTAATTTATGGCATTTTGATTTTTTGTTATTTTTGTATTTTTTGTTATTTTGCACAATTCATGTGTGCAAAGACCACTTGATGTGTAATTATTGTGGTCGGAGTAGGCATAGTCGCGACACTTGCTTCAAATTGCATGGGCCCCCTCCATCGAGAGGTGGCATGGGTTCTCGTAGGGCCGTGGTGGACGTGGTCGTGGACGCTCAAATTTTAGCTCTCCCCGCTCTGCTCATCTGACCGAGTTCATTGATGATAGTATTTCCAGTGCCCAAATCGTAGAGCCCTGTCTCTACCTGAGGCCTTTTCTGCTGATGAGATGATGACCCTCCGTCGCATGATGCAGGGGTTATCCTCGGAGCCCATTTCTGGTCCATCCTCGTCCTTTGCTCATTCAGGTAGTCCAAGTGCTCACTCTGCTGCTGTACCGCCGGCCATTCATTAGATTATTGATTCTGGAGCCACAAATCATATGACCGGGTCATCATCAGGTTTTGTTTCTTATTCAGCATTATCTGGCAGAGACAAGGTAAACATTGCTGATGGAACACTTTCCTTTGTTGCAGGAAAAGACTCTATCGCTTGCTTTTCTCTTACCTTGGCTTCTGCCCTTCACGTCCCTTCTTTTACTCGCAACCTCTTATCTGTTAGTCATATTACAAATTCCATGAACTGCTCCGTCACTTTATTTCCTTCTTATTATATCTTTCAGGACCTGCAGACGAAGAATGTGATTGGCTCTGGTAGAATGTGTGATGGATTGTACTTGATTTTGCTGTTCCTCAGGCCTTCATGCTCACCAGCTTCCTCAGTTGGCTACCTGACATCGTCGCTTGGGCCACCCCTCTATTTCTACTATGCAGACGTTATTTTCTAGTTTTTCATCTTCTGTTTTTAAATCTTTTATGTGTGATGCTTGTGAACTTGCTAAGCATAAGCGTGTCTCTTTCAATCACGTGTCTAAGTCTTCTGTTGTACCGTTTCATACTATTCATAGTGATGTATGGAGCCCTGGTCCTGTTGCTTCGATCTTTGATTAATTAGTTTGTTTCTTTTATTGATTGTTTTCCTCGTACCACGTGGGTTTATTTGATGCATAATAAAAATGAAGTGTTCCATCTTTTCCAAAAATTTCATAAAAATGATTTCGACTCAATTTGGTGCCACTATTAAAATTCTTCGCAGTGGTAATGAGCGTGAATATACGTATATCAAATTTGAAAACTATTTGAGTTCTCATGATATCGTTCATCAAACCACTTGTGTACATTCTCCTGCACAAAATGATACTGCTGAACGGAAAAATCGTCATCTTCTTAAAATAACACGATGCTTGTTATTTATGATGTCTCTTCCAAAATATTATTTTCGTGATTCCCTTCTCACTATGGCTTATCTCATCAATCGTATGCCGTCTCGTCATATGGACAAGTGTACTCCTCGTCATACCCTTGGCATACCTCCTACCACCCTTGTACCCCGTGTGTTTGGGTGTTTATGTTTTGTTCATATTCATAACACTACTCGAACCAAACTTGATGCTCGTGTCCTTCGTTGTGTGTTCATTGGTTATTCCCGTACACAGAAAGGGTACAAATGCTATCATCCTCCAAGCAGGAAATTTTTTATCTCCATGGATGTTACGTTTCATGAAAGTACCTCCTATTATGAGTCCTCACTTCAGGGGGAGTCTTCATACTTGAAAGTGAGAGCTTCTACTCTTCCTCTTTCCATTCCTCTTCCATGCATTACCACTCAGGGGGAGAGTGAGAATATTCCCAAAGAAAAGGAATTGCAGGGGGAGAGTGAGGATATTCCCAAAGAAAAGGAATTGCAGGTGTACACTCGGAGAAGCAATAGATCAAACACTCAATCACATCCCATAATACCAGAGCCGCCACCGGATTTGTCTACAACTTCCCTGGGGTTACGTATTGCCCTCCGAAAAGGTATACGCTCATCCACTCAACATTCGTTATCTAACTGTGTCATATGCCTCTATCATCTTCCCATAAAGCCTTTGTCATTTCACTTTCTTCTGTGTTTGTTCCCGGTACATTGCAAGAAGCACTTGGTTGCCCAAAATGGACAAAGACGATGATGGAGGAAATGCAGGCTCTAGAAAAGAACCACACATGGGAACTGGTCGATCTCCCTCCTGACTAGAGGACAGTTGGTTGTCGATGAATTTGTACAGTAAAGCAGAACTCGGAAGGTATTGTGGAGAGATTCAATGCACGATTGGTGGCAAAAGGCTACACCCAAACTCATGGTATTGACTACCAAGAGACTTTTGCTCCAGTGACAAAAATGAATACAATACGAGTCCTATTATCCTGTGCCGCGTGTAAAGGGCGGGACCTTCCATAGGTAGATGTAAAAAATGATTTCCTTCATGACGAATTGGAAGAGAAAGTCTATATGTCGATGCCTCTCGGTCTTGTCCCTATCGTCTCTGAAAGGAAAATGTGTAAATTGAAGAAAGCTCTATATGAGTTGAAACAATCTCCGAGAGCTTGTTTTGGGAGACTTCACAAAGTCATGATCTCATTGGGGTATACCCAAAGCCATGTTGATCACACTTTATTTATCAGACGAAAAGAGATGAAGGTGGCTATCCTGATTGTATATGTTGATGATATGATTATTACAGGTGATGATATGAATGAGATCTGTGCCTTGAAACTCAAACTTGCTAGTGAATTTGAAGTGAAAGACTTGGGTAAGTTGAGATATTTTCAAAGGATTGAGGTTGGCAGATCAAAATATTGTATTCATATTTCTCAGCGAAAGTGTGTCATTGATTTGTTAAAATAGACATGAATGAGTGGTTGCAAGCCTGCTGATACTCCTATTGAAGTGAACCACAAACTTGGACGTGATGATGAGAAGTTAGTGGAAGATATTTCTGGTTATCAGAAGTTGGTTGGTAAATTGATCTACCTATCTCATATCCGTCCAAACATCTCATATGCAGTAGGAGTGGTAAGTCAGTACATGCATTCCCCTAAAGTCCGACATCTTTATGCCGTGCACAGAAATTTGAGGTATTTGAATACCTCGCCTGGTAGGGGAATTCTATTCTCCCCTAGTGATCACTTAAAAATTGAAATATATGCTGATGCTGACTAGGCCGGATCAGTTGATGATAAGAGATCTACCACATGATATTGTTCTTTTGTTGGGGCTAATCTGGTCACTTGGAGAAGCAAAAAACATGTAGTGGCTCGCTCTAGTGCAGAGGTTGAGTTTAGAGCCATGACTCACGGTATATGTGAGGGGATGTGGCTTCGTTCCCTCTTGAATGATATTGGTTTATTGGAAACCGGATCTTTCAATTTGTATTGTGACAATAAGGCTGCAATCAGTATTGCTCAGAACCCTGTCCATCATAACCGCACCAAGCACGTTGAAGTTGACCGACATTTCATTAAAGAAAATATTGTGAAAGAGATTGTATGAACCCCTTTCGTTCACTCGGAGAGTCAACTTGCTGATTTTCTCACCTAGGCATTTAGTGAGAAACATTTGCATCGATTATTAGCAAGTTAGACAGGAAGAACATTGCATGCCCAACTTGAGGGAAAGTGTTAGCTAATATTTCTATTACAGGGTTTTCTTTTTCAACACAAGTTTTCTATTTTTCCCGTTTAACATTATGGTTTATTATTATTATGGCATGCCTTAGAGGGAGAGTAGAGAGTGAGGGAAGAGAACGATTGTGGTAAAGAAAGAGAGAGATGAAAGGAGAGAGGGGAGAGGGAGGGGGAGAGACAGGGCAGTGGCAGAGAATTAAAGAGAGGGGAGAGAGAGGGATGGCAGAGAATTAAAGAGAGGGGAGAGAGAGAAAGAGAGGGAGAGAGAGATATATTTAATCATAAAGATTAATCCCACATTATCAATAACGATTTCCTCTCCCATAAGGCAGTTATAAATAGACTAATAGAGGGACCCTAAATAAAAATAAATGGTGAAATGGCTTATAACTATGAACCACCCGGTTGCTTGAAAACCGGCCTAGTTTCCGGTCAATCGGTCCAACCGCCTGGTTAACCGGTTTTGGGCCGGTTTTTGGCGGGCGCTGTTTTAAGCACTTGACCGGACTGGTTGAGGAATTGGTTGGCGGTCCAATCGATTGATCCGATCAGTCCGGTCCGGTTTTTAAAACCCGTGTGTCGGCCGATATATCGAAAAAAATCGGACGTGTCAGCCTATATGTTACAAAAGAAAATAATTTTTTTTATTTAGAAAAACATATTGCTTTGCCCTAAAAAATGACATATCAAGAGACATGTCAGACATTTCGGAAGACATTTAAAACATTGCCTATGTCTACTACCCTCATGAGAGCCGCCTCTACCTAATACTTTGTCGGCCGTTGATTTGACATCGGCGTTCACCGCTAACCCTATTTCAAATCATGACATCTCATGTCTCAGCACTTTGCAAGTTTGCAGCCTCTTTATCCTATATTTTCAACCCTTCTTTTCTGTATGAGGCTTTTCAACATCTGGGATGACGGGCTATCATGGATGAGGAAATGACCGCTCTCTGTACTAATCACACCCGAGACCTTGTTCGTCTTTTTTTTGGACAGACTTGTGTTGATTGTAAGTGGGTCTTCACTGTGAAGCACGATCCTGATGGGTCGATTGAATGTCTGAAAGCTTGGCTGGTGGCTTTACTTAGCAATATGACCTTGACTATGAGGAGAACTTTTCACCCATTGCGAAACTGAATACTGTCCGGGTCTTGATCTCCTTGGTCGTTCATCGACATTGGTCATTGCATCAACTTTAGATAAAAAATGCTTTCACGAATAGTGATCTCGATGAGATTGTCTATATGCATCAACCTCCTTGTTATGAGACCACGAGGGAGTATCTTGTATGTCACCTCAAGAAATTTCTTTATAGTCTCAAATAGTCTCCTCAGGCCTGGTTTAATAAATTCAGTCTGGTCGTTCGTGATGTTGACTTCACTTGGAGCTCGATTGACTTCTCTCTTTTCATTCATCATTGTCTGACAGACATGGTGATACTTTTGGTGTATGCCGATGATATCCTTATCCCCAGAGACGATCTTGATGGAATAACTCTGGTCAAGGAGCAGATGACATCCGAATTTCAGACTAAAGATTTGGGGCCTCTACAATATTTTCTTGGCACCGAGGTGGCCCGTCGACCTAACGGTCTCGTTTTGTCTTAACAGAAGTACTGTCTCGACCTTCTTCATGACTCTGGCTACTCTGGGTGCAAGCTCGTTGACACACCTATAGATACCATCTAAGCTCTGCTCCCATGCTTCCGACTCTGATAAGCTCCTCCCTAATTTGGAATGTTTATTGTCGTTTTATGCATGCTTTATGGATCTCCCATCTCCAGGAGGTTGAATGCATCCTTCATTATCTGAAGACTACCCTGGGACAAGGGATTGTGTATATGCCCTCTCCCTCCTTATCTCTTGTTGTCTACTTTGATATTTACTATGCTGGCTCTCTAGATGACCGAACCACAAGTGGGTACAACACATACTTTGGTGGACATCTTGTCACCTGGCGGAGCAAGAAATAAACCGTGGTTGCACTTTAATCTACAGAAGTTGAGTACCGATCAATGTCTTATGTTGTTTTTGAACTTACATGGTTGGAGAGCTTTCTTAATGATCTGGGTGTGAAACTTCTTTTTTCGGCCACTCTCTTCTATGATAGCCAAACGATTATTCATATTGCCAAGAATCTCGTATTTCATGAACGTACCAAACACATAGAGGTCGATTATCATTTTGTTCAGAAAAGGTGCATCTTAAAAATTTGGATTTGCGGCATGCGCCTGCAACTGTGCAAGTTGCTGACATCTTCACTAAGGTCTTAATTCGACCACTATATCATCAATTTTTGTCTAAGCTGGGCTCCTATGATTTGTATGCTCCAGCTTGCGGGGGAGTGTTGAAATAACTTGTACAAAAGCCCATCTAATTGTCCATTGGATGACCCATTTCTGTTTAGAAATTAGTCCCGCATCTTAGGTTAGAGTTAAGCCTTCACTCCTCCCTGTATATAGTATATTTGCTTGCTGTAAAGGGCTCCTTTTTTTGTTTGTAACTCAATTGTTATTTTTGGCCTAATTTCCCAACTATCTTCTTGAAATCAATCTGTTACTAGTAATGAAAAGATATTGAAGAATTTTAGGAGCGCCAGTATATCTACTTCTGAAAATCTCTTGTTGAAGTGTGTGTGTGCACGCGCGCAGGTGTCTCTCTCTCTATATATATTGATTGTTCTCCATTTCAGCACTGATCACTATACCGGCACGCCTTTTTTTAGACCAGGGTTTCATGGGTAGATATTCAGGGCTGTCTCATTGAGGGCTATGTTTACACTCAAACCATTAGAGTCTCATTTCTTGATAATGAATAAATTTTTTTCATCCAAAATGTTGGCCTTAATTTGGCAAGATAATGCTATGATGTTCTATTTTGTTCGTCAACTTCTTATTCTTTTTGGTGTAACTTGCCCACTATCTGATGGGGATCCATCAAACCATGCACCTGGAGGGGTTCGCCGCAAGATGGGACTCACGTTCATTTATTCGCGCAGGAAGGCTTGATTGGATTGCCGATCCGACTCCGCGGTTGCGTTCGGCATGTCGCCGCGAGTCAAAAACATATATTAGTTTATTTTTTTTGGTTTTATTTTCATGTATTTTGTGACCGACCCCACCGGCCAATCATAGCCGTTGATGAGGATGCCCTAGTTGTTCTTTTTTTTATAAATAGATGTGTAGGGGCTGAAATGAGGCCATTGCAGAATTTAGAGAACTTCATTCCCGGATTCCAACGATCCCTCCCCGGTGCCGACGCCGTGGAACCCTAGGTGACGACTCCTAGGTGCTCGTTCTTCCCCCCAAGGTATCCCCTACCCTCGCCCTTGTTTTCCACCTCTCATACCCCACCTCCAGCCGCCGGCCACCATCCAAACACCCCCACACCACCAGCCTGCTGCACCCCAGCAGGTTCCCAGCCGCCCCTCTCCCTCGCTGTTCGGCCGCCTCTCCTCTCCTATTCCTGGCCGCCGGCCTTCCCCCACCCTCCAGCAAGCCGCCGGCTGCCCCCTGTTCAAACCGGCCACCACCCAATCCCCTTTAACCCTAGCCGACAACCACCTCCATCCCCCTTCCGTGGATTCACTACCAAACAGCCCCTATTCTCAAGATCAATCTAGATCTGAGAATTTCAGCCCCCGATCCGTCGTTTCCCTCCACTCCTATTACCATATTAGCCCGGATCCGCCCTTACACATCGGATCTACCCTTCCCCGGCCCAGATCTACTTATACGTCGCCGGATCCACCGTTTTCTTGTCCGATCTCACCGTTTACCGCCAAGGACAGCCACCGCCATCGTTGTCTCACCACCGGTTCCACCTCCGATCGCCGATCTACACACCCGGATCCTAATTCTTCAGTGCCTCGGTTTAGCCCGCTACTTTGTGAGTTTTTTTTGTGGTACTGGCTTATTTGATTTGACATTTTCATTGGTGAATAAATGCATGTGCTGTGATTCTTGCGCGTAAAAATTGTTTCGGTACGCTAATAATTTGCAGGTGGAGCTATTCGCCGCGCGCTTTGCTTAGGCCCTCCGAGCGGAGGAAAGCCATTATAAAACTGCCAAATTAATTAGTTGTTTTTCAATTCTAAATATTTGCGTGGTGTTAAATATAAGTTATCATTGCTCATAATTATTTGTCGTCACCACTGACGATCGCATTGCATTTAGAGTCGGATTAACGTGTCACACTCGCATTCCCACCTAGAGTCGTAGGTTTCGCGCACCACGTAGCCTACCCTACATCACTATCTTTGTAATGTATTGTAATGCCTGTGTTTCTTCTTTCTTTTTCTTCTTTTTTGTTTGTTTATTAATTTATTTGTTCATTCAATATTTCAATAGTTTACATGAGCATTCCTTTCAATGTTGGCTTATAAGCTACGAGATTTGGTTATAATTTTTACATAATAATCAGAGTTTAGATAATCTTCAGCTCAATTGGATTTACCCCCAAACCTTGGAAGAAAAGTTGAGGGGTTTGCATTTCCTAACAAACTGATAAGAAATTGTGACTATAATACTGTGCACAAACACAATCACGGAGCCACAAAATACAAACATAGAGATTTTTACTTGGAAAATCCTCACAAGAAAAAATCCTTAATATTTGGTCTCCAACCCCATAAGCTCCATTATAAATAAAAGGTGCACTGAATTTCTGAAACCTTCTACACCATAAGTGAATATGTAGGACTAGATGAACTCTTCAACCGGGATAGTTGCTCGAATTCTGAGTATCTCATAATTCTCCAGCGAGCGACCACAATTTGTTCCCTATCCCACTTTCTTGCTCACAACATCTACAATCAATTAAGGCTCTCAGTGCACCTCTCTAAACTAATAGTCTTCAGCTCTCCCCCAACTGAGGCAACCACCTATCTTTGTCATCTCTCCCCAAACATATCCTCCTCTTACTTCTACCATTGAATATGAGAAGACTAAATTCAAAAAAGTTTTGGCTTGATCTTCCTCCAATGAACACAATCATCTCACACTTTTCCTTCAGAGACAACAATCCGACTATTACGGTTACCTTCATCTTTCTCTTTTACCCCTTCGGACATTCTTTTGTTCTTCGGTAATGAAATCTCTAAAAGGATTAAATAAGATACGCTATCAAAATTCACTGAATTGACCGAACATTGCTCTAACATCACTTTGTTGGAGGTCAGAAAAAGTAAATTTCCGAATAACCAATCCTTTAACCAACGGGAAATTGTATGGACAATGATATTGTTCACACGCATGATCACAGAAAACCACAAACACAAATTCGTTCAAACAAAACATTTTATGGAAAAAGTCATGTGTTCAGTCTCAAATACTTGAAGGCTCCACTAAGAAAAAAAGGTATGCCAAAACTTCTTAATGTGCCCCTTCTTGTCACAATAATAACACCGTGTTATGCATGTCTTGGGCTTTCCTATGCTCTGATTTCTGCAACTCCTCTCACCTTTGTTGTGGCTTCTCTTCCGGGACCCAGTAAACAATGCATCAATATGTGTTGAAGACGATAATATTGTACCCTGCATTCTTCTACTCATCTCTTTATTCAAAGCCACACTCTTTGCAATCTCTAAAGTAATATTATCATCACGGGCCTCTGCTGTCAATGATATTCGAGCTATCTCCAACGAGTCTGCTCAAGTCCATAATATCCGAAGTTGTTGGATCTCACGGGAGGTCGACCTATGGGGGTATTGCCGTTGCATATTGCGCACGGGTGGGACCTTGGCATTTCCAGTAGCATGTCTTATAAATTTGAGCTGTATGGTATATACCTCTGCTGCAAGCGTTCTATAGTTTCTCTTAGGAAATCTAGTGTGATATATAGTGCAAAGCTCCAGAATAATTCTTATTTTCAGTAAATGTTAAAACAATTTTCTTTTTAAGTAATGCGGTTTATATTTTCACTTCAGCAATATGCAATGCAACAAGCATTTAAGACTATGATGAGTCAAGCGACACCACAAAGTGGTCAATTCAGCAATGAACTCTTTCCAGCGGGATCAACATTTCCATTTCCATCATTACCAAATTCATCTACAACTACATCGTCAAATTCCACCTCACAACCAGTTTCTGTGGTAGATCTACCTCCCACTAAAGTAGAAGAAATTCCTTTGACTGTTGAAGCCAAAGAACAGATTGAAAAAAGGAAAAAAAGATATGGTATGTGATTCTCTTACCATGTTGTCTCCTTTGTTTCTCAGTGTGCTATTGATTGGAGTATGTATTTTGATCAATTGAATTAATTCAACATTAATGGCATGAAATTCAGGATGGTGCTAGTATATTTTTTTCTGTTCCAAAGATTCCATGACATTTGGACGACATATTTCCTGACAATTTCTTGTTCTTAAGTTACTTTAACAGAATGATGCCGGGCCATACCTCTTTTCATCTGAAATTGCATACTTACATTAACCATGTTTGACGTTGCTTCATTTTCAAATACTTTACCTTAGCATTAGGGTACTATGTTGTTATAGCTCCCTTGTTAAATACCTTGTAACAATGAAGGTCACATATTGAGGTTATTTTAGCCTTTATTGGCACATCATTGGATTCCACCATGTTAGCTTTTTTGAGAAGTTCTCTGTTAGCATTTGTGTTGTAAAGTGGGCACATGTGTAGGTGGGTTCTTTTAGGAAGTTTTATGAGTAAAACAATACTAAAAATGTTGATTATTCTTCTACACTATAAAAATTTTTAGAGAGTCATGCTACTACGAACCTAATTCTTAAGAGGATAATGCGGAGCCTTATTATGTCTGTTGTAGATAGGAAGCTTGAGGGGGAGCTACTAAATACCTAACCCTAGCTAAAGCTAGAAATATGAGAGTGGAAGATATGATCCATTCTCGCTTCATTCAAAGCTCTAAGACTCATTAAATATAGTTACAATAGTCTCTTTGCAAACAAGCCCCGAACAATTGAACTAATTGCAAATATACTTGACCTAAAATTAGAAATACAAATTGCATTAAATTGAAATACTAATTAACCCCTTATTAAAAGACACCTAAACAAGACCCCATAATAGTGACGCATGACTAAGGATACATAATACTAGACCCATTAACTATTCATAACAGACCATTTAACCTTCAATTTGAGCTTGTCCTCAAGCTCGAAGAGAGAATCTTACCGTTGGATCTTTTGGTTTTCGCTCCCGCCAAAAAACGATCAGTGTAACATAGAGCCAAAGTAGATACGCCAGTAAGCGAGTCCAATCCTTGGTCACTTGGAGTGAAAGGTGGCATTGTTATGGGGTGCTTGTTACTTGCACAAAAGTGGAATTGAAGAGATCTGTGACCGGTAGAATCTATCTTGACACTTGGCGGCCAAAGTCACGGAAAAGGGGCCCACTAGATGAGGACAACGAGGTTCAACTATTGGGCCCGTTGAATAGTAACAACAACGATCTTCAGTGGAAATGTTGCTGTGTAAGGATGTGAAGTGGCATTTGGTGGAAGTAGCAGGGATCGAGTGTTCAGCAGCAGTGGTCGGAATGATGATGGGGAACACAGTAGCTAACAGAGTACTCAAAATGCTATCAGTCTTCTCATGCACCTCGGTTGTCGGTTGCTGCCCCACCTCAACCTCCATGCATTTTGCCTTGACAGAGATTTTGTAAGCACTGAGCTGGTCCAATTTTTCTATCATTTTATTAATTAGCTTAATGGAGTTGTTCAGAGGTTCATAATGTAGAACAGGTGGCGACTCGTTGCTAGTAGTGTATAATGCATTTAGTGCTGGAGTGGGGTAAAGGTATATGGTGTGATTCAAATTGTGTGTGTGTGTGTGGGGGGGGGGGGGTAATAGGCATTATAAGGATGAGCGGGTGGAAAGGTGGGCAAGGATGAAAGAATGCAATACAATCAATCAGACTGATTGAGTAGCATCAAAAACTGAGCGGCGAAGTGAATGAGTTGTTGGGGTGAGGGTAATGAGTGAAGATGCGGAAGATGATTCATAAGGATCATAATTGTACTAATGAAGGAGGAGTACTGTAGTCAAGATCTTAAGGAGACAGGTTACGTAACCATCCATGAAGGTTTCCATTATTGGTTTTATTAGTCTCACAAGCTGAATGACAGAGGTAGCTACTACAAAAGAAGAAACTGAGGAGTTGTGTGGAAGGATTTGTGTTGGATCCTTCAAGAAGGAAGCTATGTGAGTGTAGAAGGACTGCATGTAGACGGAGATACGGGGCAAACCTTCATAAGTTATTGTTTGTTGATCGAACGACTATATCGATCAAGGGTTGCATTGAATCAGCTAGCTAGCTACTTGCCTGAAAGGCATTAATGAGGGTCAAAATAAACATGTGATGGGTTGGATCGATGCTGGCTGACGATTATGTATGTACGAGGCTATGTTATTAAAGGCGCAATGCGCACCGAGGCGCAAAAGGGCCTTGGAGCCTAGATGCACGGCGTAGGCGCGCGCCTGAAGCACGTGAGGCGCAAAAATGAGAAAAAAAGGATATTGAGCGAATTGGCGTCCAATTCGCTGAAATTGAGCGAATTGGGCGCCTAATTTGTTGATTTTCAGTGAATTGGACGCCCAATTCGCTGCGTTTGAGATCATGTTTTTGCCCATCTCCTAAAAAAATAGGTTAAAGAAAACACCTTGAAAGGCCCAGACGCGCCTTTGATGCGCCTAAGTGTAACACCCCCATCCGTCACATAACATATAACAGAAGGTCCGGTTGGGGCCTGACGCCATATGCTACGGACAGACCAAAGAGTTACTAAATTGAAACCATCATCCAATATTTCGCATTCTAACACAGAATGCATTCTAGCGGAAATAATTTAAATATTATAAATAGAACCGAACAACTGCACGAATGTCCACTACCACAACTAGGAATGTAAAACAAATACACAAATAAGGTCTTGGCCTTAAGGCCTTACAATGTTCAACTTGAATTAAAGTATGTTACATACTTCGGTAGGCCGACCACACATGAACGGTAAAATAACATAAGCATTCACTTTGGCCATCAAGGGACAACACAACATTTCTGGGCTCCAGCCCACTACTTCCCGCTTGGCTCAGCAGCACCTGCACACAACATTCCACCACAAACGTGGCAAACAAAAGCAACTGTCAGCATTAGCTGACCAAATTATAACGACCCCACCCCTCACTCGGGGTGGCGGTGCTCCTTCCCTGCAGGCATTAGTTTAATAATCACTTGGCAATCAAAACGTGCAACTTAAGCACCGTTAGCCACAGACGTTGGCACAAACGCCCAATGCCCCATGCTCTCAGACACACTCTTGGTGCACAAGACCTCAAGGGTCACACCACTGTTCACTGACGATCAACAACGTTTGAGCTTTTAGTCTCACAGGGCCACAGCCAGAGACCACACCCCAAGCCTCCGGAAATTTCATAACGATCTGCAGATCCACTGTATGACTCACTCCAAGACGGACGACAAGGGTTGGGTACAGTTCAGCCTTTTCCCGTGCTTAATTCGTCAGGCGCGTCAGCCACGACGCGGGTCGGCATCCCCTTTCCGTACAATTCATAACCCTGTTATGATCTTAGGTTAGCTCTCATTGCTACCTAGCTGAGCAGTTTAAGCTCACGCTCAATCAAATTATAGCCCATAAGTCTCCCAAAGACAGACTTCGCGACCAAACATAGCTTACAGGAAGCTATCGCCGACGGTAGCACTACCGCTGCGCGGTATGAGACAGACTATCAGTTCTTTCTCTTTTCGGGTGTTTTCCTGGAGACTACCCTTAATACTCTCAACGCAGTCATCTGCACACCCCGCAACTCCGAAATCTACGCGATTACCACGAAGTCTTCTCCGGCATACAAAACATACAAACATCACCAATCCAGACCAACCCGTCCGGATGAGCTTCACACAGCATGCCTATTCCGTACTTCGATTCCGGATCTAAATACAACACTACGGGGATACACGGATCTACCCGTCGGGAGAACCACTTTCACGTTTTCGTGGAGCGTCTACCCTAAAATGCCAAAACAAAGGGCTTCACATGTCCAAGGAAGAGAATCGTTATCCTTGTTGCACGCTTTGGCGCCATGGGAGAAATCTAGACGGTTGAAAATGACCGCCCCGACTTTGCCTCCGCAAATCCAAACTCGTCTTGCGAATCCGAGACCCGAAAACGAACGACGACAAGATCTCCCTTCTTACAGCGCTGCTACTCCAGAAAATCAGGCCAAACTCTCCAACTCCAGAATAATGAAGAGGAAATGACCGAACCAGGCATGTAATTAAAGCTACCGCCGCGCGGTAATTAGCTCCCGCCTCGATTCGCGTGTAACCGCCCAAGCCCTCCAATCACAGGCCGACACGTGGCCACGCCGATGCAGATCCGTTAACGCCGAGCGTTAGGGTGCTAGCGCTTCGCGTTAGCTAGCGACCGCTACATCACGACCGCCCCTTCTACCGCCACGCGATAACTACTACCGCTGCGCGGTAGTAACCTGAGCGCTTTGACAAATAAATTGCCAAGCTACCGCCTGCGGTAACCCTACCGCTGGGCGTTAACTTTCCGAGAACTCGGACACTAAAATGGCTAACGCCGCGTGCTAGAAACCTACCGCCACGCGATAGACTAGGCGTTGAGTCACCTCGCCTCACTCAAAGCTCTCGACACCAACTGTGGAGCTACCGCCGCACGATACCTAGCTACCGCCGGGTGATAACCTCCAGAACACCATTTCCTGCCTTGAGAAAATTGGGGCGTTACAAATCTCCCTCACTTAAAGAATTTCATCTCGAAATTAAGTCATGCAGGAAACTAAAGAATTTGATCAACATTAACTGTGCACCTCAATAGAATAACTTGGAGAACTCCGACTTCATGGTTTGCTCCCGCTCCCATGAAAGCTCCTCTCGGACACAGTTGTCCCAGCGGACCTTGACCATCCTGACTTCCTTATTACGAAGTTGCTTGATATCCACATCCTCAATGCGAATGGGTTTGACCTTCGTTGTCAACCCACCATCCACCAGTACTTGATCTGCGGTGATCACTAGCGTAGGCTCTTGCACCGCATTCCGCAACACCGATATGTGGAATACATCATGTAGACCACCAGTTCCGTTGAAAGCTTCAACCGGTAAACCGCTTCACCAACGCGCTCCAACACCTCAAACGACCCAAGGTATCTTGGACTTAGCTTTTTCAGCCGACAAATCCTCGACACACCCTTGAACTGTTTGATCTTCAAGTATACCCAATCACCTACGGCGAATTCGACGTTCCTGTGCTTGGCGTCATAGTACTTAGCTTGTCTATCTTGTGCAATCAGCAATCGCTCCCGGATTGTACACATTATCGAAGTCGCATCTTCAACGTCCTTCCGCTTGTACAATTTGGACTCGCCAGTCTCCAACCATGACAACGGAGTACGACACTTCCTACCATAAAGGGCCTCGAAGGGCGCCATTTGAATACTCGCCTGATAACTATTGTTGTACGCGAACTCAATCATAAATAGGTGATCCTCCCACCTTTTTCCAAAATCCAAGGCACACATACTTAACATGTCCTCCATCGTCCTGTTGACTCTCTCGATCTGATCACCCGTCTGCGGATGAAAGACCGTACTGAACTTCAGCTTGGTCCCCAACAGTTGATGTACCAATCTCCAGTCATTAGACGTGAAACGCCCATCTCGGTCACTCACGATGCTACGAGGCACACCGTGCAGACGAACAATATTCTCCACATACAGCTTTGCTAGCTTATTCAACTGAATCGTCCTTTCTATTCGGGATGAAGTGCGACACTTTCGTCAAATGATCTACGATCACCCAAATGACATTGTTTCCCTTCTGTGATCTCGGCAAACCATGCACGAAATCCATGGATATATCGTCGAACTTCCATTCCGGTATATGGAACGACTTCAAGAATCCTCCGGGCTTCTGGCATTCAGCCTTCACTAAAACACAAGTTCGGCACTTAGCCACATAAAGAGCTACATCCTTTTTCAACCTGGGCCACCAGAACAGCTTTTTCATGTCTTTGTACATTTTTGTGCTCCCCGGGTGGACCTCGTACATCAACTTCTCCCGTATTTTACCCACTTTTGGGACGCACAAACGAATGTCCTTCCACAACAACCCATTAACAACCTTAAACTGGGCATTAGACCCATCCAAGGCCTCAGCCATGAGCCGCTTCATGCTGTCAGCCAAATCCAAAGCCTTCCGAATCTGATCGGTGAGGTCATACTTTACCTCAATCCAACACAAACGTGCTTCAACACTCGATCTCCTAACAACACAAGAGATCTCTAAGGCCTCCAAATCTCGAACGAGACGCTCATCATGCATCATTAACCAATTGGCCTATGCGGGAGCTCTGCGTCTTAATGCATCCGAACCTGCATTACCTTTCCCAGGAACATAATGTATCTTGAAGGCGTAGTCCCCAAGGAACTCCATCCACCTTCGCTGACACATATTTAAGTCCTTCTGATCCGACAGGTACTTCAAGCTCTTATGATCAATGTAAATGTCGACCTTCACGCCGTACAAATAGTGCCTCCAGAGCTTCAACGCGAATATCACGGCCACCAACTCCAAATCATGGACCGGATAATTCCTCTCATGCACCTTCAGCTGGCGCGAACGATAAGCTATTACTCTCCCATGCTGTAACAAAACACAGCCTAAGCCGCTGCCTGAAGCGTCGCTATAAATCTCAAAGCCTTCTGTCCCACATGACGAGCATAGAATAGGCGCTGTGGTCAGATGACTTTTCAATTCTTCGAAAGCTTGAGCACACGCTGACGACCAAACAAATTTCAGATCCTTCCTCGTCAGGGTCGTAAGAGGTAACGCTATTCGCGAGAAGTTCTCTACAAAGCGCCTGTAGTAGCCGGCCAGCCCCAGAAAACTCCGGACTTCCGCCACAGAAGACAACACAGACCACTCCCGAATAGCCGCAACCTTTGCCGGATCCACCGCGATACCCTCACCACTGACAATATGACCAAGGAACGTTACAGAAGATAGCCAAAACTCACACTTAGAGAACTTGACGTACAACTGATTACTTCTCAAGGTCTCCAGAACAATATGCAAGTGCTCCGCATGATCATCCTCGGATTGTGAGTATACCAGAATTTTATCAATGAACACTATCACGAACCGATCCAAATACTCCTTGAACGTCCTGTTCATTAAGTCCATAAACACTGATGGCGCATTCGTCAGCCCAAAATGCATGACCGTGAACTCATAATGCCCATATCGAGTATTGAACGCTGTCTTGGGAATATCACTCTCCCTGATCCTCAACTGATAATATCCAGACTTCAAATCCATCTTTGAATACACAATCGATCCAACTAGCTGATCAAACAAATCATCGATCCTCGGAATCCGGACTTATTCTTGTCTGTTAGCTTATTGAGTTCCCGATAATCGATACACAGTCGCAGACTTCCATCCTTTTTCTTTACGAAGAGGACCGGGGCGCTCCAAGGTAACGATCTTGGACGCACAAACCCCTGCTCTATCAATTCTTGAAGCTGCGCCTTCAATTCCGCCATCTCTCTCGGTGCTAAGCGGTAAGGAGACCGCGACACCGGCTTGACACCAGGAACCAACTCAATGGTGAACTCGATCTCTCTCTAAGGTGGGGCCCCAGGGAAATTTTCGGGGATGACGTTGACAAACTCTGACACCACAGGGATACTGGCCAAGTCAGGCTTGAGCTTCTTCGCCTTTAAAAGAGTGAAGAACAACTCTGCACCCTCATGAACTGCTTTAACTACTTGGAGAACAGACATTAGTGTCTTGCCCATTCCCTTCAAACCAGAGAAAGTAGTTTCTTGGCTTGTATTTAACCCCATCATTACAGTCTTAGAACCACAATCGATGTACGCACACTGCTCCGAGAGTCAGTCCATGCCAAAGATCACGCCAAACTCTAACTATCGGCAGTAGTGATGTTTCCAAGTCAAATGTTTGGCTTCCAATCAGCACTTTAACGCAACAGACTCTATCCACGCGCATCGAACACCCATTAGGTAGCATCACATCCAATATATCCTTAGCTACAGAAGAGGGCACTCCGATACGAAACGCAAAGTACTCGGATAGGAAGGAGTGTGAAACTCCTGTATCAAACAGTGCTCGAGCCGGATAGTCCATGACCGCGACAAAGCCTAAAACACGACAGTCACACGACCAAAGTATAAGACGCAAGGTATGCAAAATATTAAAACTAAAATCTATCACATACCTGTCACCACATCGCCCTGCTTGATAACCTCCTGCTGGCCAAGGTTGTAGACTGTAGGTTGGGCTGCAGCTTGATGGGATGCAGTTGACTCTACTGCCTCCCCCTTTTCAGCATAGGACGCTCCTGCCTTCTTGTCCGACTTGCCATCCAACAGTCGCGGGCCATATTCCCCGACTTCCTACAAGTGAACAGTGTATTGGGCCTCCACGCCCAGACAATGCCCCAGAAGTAACCGACGAAGAAGCTGGTCCGGAAGGTTTGGCCTTCTTGTTCCACCTTCGGTACCCAGTCTTCTGCGGTCTTGGTATCTTGAACTCTGAGCTCTTCGCTGCCAAGTCCTTCTTACTATGGACCCTCTTCAGATCTTGTTCCAGTGATCGGGCCGTATTGACCAGGGTCAGAAAGCCCTGCATCATCGGACCTGAGAGCAGCAACCTCAGATCTTCGCGCTGTCCTTCATAAAACCGATTGGTCTTGCTCTCCTCATCCAAAAAAGTTGAGCTAGCATAACGTCCCAATCTTGTGAACTAATGTAGGTAGTCGTCCACACTACTCTCTCCTTGAGTCAGCCTCTGGAACTGATTCTCCATTGCTATTTTCCGCGCTGTCGGGACGAACCGTGCCAGAAATAGTCTCGAGAACTCCTCCATCGATACGTCGGTGAGTTGTCTCCCAGCCAAAAGATGCAGCTCTAACTCGTCCCACCATAGCCTTGCCTCGCCGTCTAAGAGGAAAGTTGCTATTGTAGCCTTCTGCCACTCCTCAGTCTCCGTAGCTGTCATGACTCTCTTTACCCTAGAAAGCCAATCCTCAGCCTGAGTTGGGGTTCCAGTCCCCGAGAACACTGGTGGATTAAAGCTCATCACGTGCTTTAACTGCTTCTCCGTAGCTCTTCTCTGCACTACAGGCTCTGCCGCTACATGATCCGCCACTATGGGCTCTGCTACGCCAAGAGACACTTGACCTAACCCAGGAGCAGGAGGCTGCACTTGCCTCCCCGGTTGGGCATTGATCATAGTGAATACCGCTTCCACTACCATTCGTATGGTTTCTGCAGAAGGAGGGGTTGCAGGCGTGTCGTTATGCGCACTACTCTCCACGGAGTGCTGTTGATGCGACTGCCCAACACCGCTCCTAGTTACCTATAATTGTAGAAACACTCAATTAGGCGGCAAACAGATTGCCAAAATGCAATCATAGGAACACTCAGGTTTCTCAAACATGTGTATTTTCATTCCTAAGTGGACATTCACGAGTTCTTTTATGTTATAACGGTGACACACATACAAGTGCTCACCACCCCTTAAAAGAATTCGCCCACGAATTCGAATAAGAAAGACCGATACTAGACTCTGATACCAACTTGTAACACACCCATCCGTCACATAACATATAACAGAAGATCCGGCCGGGGCCCGACACCATATACTACAGACAGATCAAGAAGTTACTAAATTGAAACCCTCATCCAATGTTTCGCATCCTAACACAGAGTGCATTCTAGCGGAAGTAATTTAAAGGTTATAAATAGAACCCAACAACTGCACGAATGTCCACTACCACAATTAAGAATGTAAAACAAATACACAAATAAGGTCTTGGCTTTAAGGCCTTACAATGTTCAACTTGAATTAAAGTGTGTTACATACTTCGGTACGCAGGTCGACCACACATGAACAATAAAATAACATAATCATTCACTTTGGCCTTCAAGGGCCAGCACAACATTTTTGGGCTCCAGCCCGCTACTTCCCGCTTGGCTCAGCAACACCTGCACACAACATTCCACCACAAAGGTGGCAAACAAAAGCAATGGTCAGCATTAGCTGACCAAATTATAACGACCCCACCCCTCACTCGGGGTGGCAGTGCTCCTTCCCTGTAGGCATTAGTTTAATAATCACTCGGCAATCAAAACGTGCAACTTAAGCACTGTTAGCCACAGACGTTGGCGCAAACGCCCAAAGTCCGTGCTCTCAGGCACACTCTTGGTGCACAAGACCTCAAGGGTCACACCACCGTTCACTGACGGTCAACAACGTTTGAGATTTTACTCTCACAGGGCCACAACCAGAGACCACACCCCAAGCCTCCGGCAAAGTCATAACGATCTGCAGATCCACTGTATGACTCACTCCAAGACGGACGACAAGGGTTGGGTACAGTTCAGCCTTTTCCCGTGCTCAATTCGTCAGACGCGTCAGCCACGACGCGGGTCGGCATTCCCTTTCCCATTTCCGTACAATTCATAACCCTGTTATGAACTTAGGTTAGCACTCATGGCTACCTACCTGGGCAGTTTAAGCTCACACTCAATCCAATTATAGTCCACAAGTCTCCCAGAGACACACTTCGCAACCAAACATAGCTTAAAGGAAGCTATCGCCAGCGGTAGCACTACCGCCGCACGGTATGGGACAGACTATCGGTTCTTCCCCTTTTCAGGAGTTTTCCTGGAGACTACCCCCAGTACTCTCAACGCAGTCATCTGCACACCCCGCAACTCCGAAATCTATGCGATTGCCACAGAGTCTTCTCCGACATACAAAACATACAAACATCACCAATCCAGACCAACCCGTCTGGATGAGTTTCACACAGCATGCCTATTCCGTACTTCGATTCCAGATCTAAATGCAACACCACAGGGATACACAGATCTACCCGTCGGGAGAACCACTTCCACGTTTTCGTTGAGCGTCTACCGTAAAATGCCAAAACGAAGGGCTTCACATGTCCAATGAAGAGAATCGTTACCCTTGATGCACGCTTTGGCGCCATGGGAGAAATCTAGACGATTGAAAACGACCGCTCTGACTTTGCCTCCGTAAATTCGAACTCGCCTTGCGAATCCGAGACCCGAAACTCGAATGACAGCAAGATCTCCCTTCTTCCGGCGCTGCTACTCCTCCAGAAAACCAGGCCAAACTCTCCAACTCCAGAATAATGAAGAGGAAACGACCGAACCAGGCATATAAATAAATCTACCGCCGCACGGTAACTAGCTACCGACGCGCGGTACCTAGCTACCGCCGGACGATAACCTTCAGAACACCATTTTCTGCCTTGAGAAAATTGGGGTGTTACACTAGGAGCTGGTAAAGCGCGCGCCGAGGCGTGCCTGGGCGCGCCTGGGGCACATCACCCGCCTCAGCTATGTTGAGGCACGGCGGGCTGCGCCCGGTGTGCCCGACACCTCAGGCGCACCTAGGCGCGCGCCTTGACAACATAAGTATGAGGAGGCGTGTTGTAGATGTCGGCTGACATATCCGGCATGTCGGCCGACATATCCGGCATGTCGGCCGACATATCCAGCATGTCGGCCGACTTAAAGGTTTTGGGTGGAAAATGCTTCGACATCGACATTTTAAGCAAAAATATTATTTTTTAAAATATCTCCAACATATCGGTCTTCAGGCCCCGATATATCGATCTTCAGGTACCAATATGTCGGTCTTCAGGTACCGATATGTCGGTCTTATCCGATATATCAGGTGATATTTCACGGATGATGTATGACGAATACTAAAAATATATATTTTTCATTTCTTTTAAGCGCCTGAGTGATAATATTTTGTTTTCTTCTACATTTCGTGCATCTCCCTGAGCCAAGATTTAACTTCTTTCTCGTCTCACTCTCATTTGACACTTTTTATGTCGTTTGTTGTCGTCAACGTTTTTTTGTGATTTATAAACATACATGATATGTATATATGTTTATTGTATAATTTATAAACATATATTATGTGTATATATGTTTATTGCGTAATTAATAAAAATACATTATGTATGTAGCTACACATATTTACAGAAAATGTTTTTATATATAAGTAATTTTATTTAAATATTAAAATCTGGCATTGTAAAATTTCTTTTATATATCCCCCACAATCCCACATACGACATTTCAAACTCAAATCGACATGAACCCGGATTCCGACATCTGCAACCTTGACAAGTAGTTGTTCCGACCCTATAAGATGATGATGCAGACTGTTATTGACAATTTAAAGGAAATTAATAACCTAGCTACAATGTCTTGAAGGATGACATCTTGCTGCTAAGTTATTAAAAGCGCAAGACGCACCGATGCACAAAGAGGTCCTGAAGCCTAGGCGCATGCGCGTGCCTGAGACACGTGAGGCGCAAAAATGGAAAAAAGACAATTTTTTATGAATAAATGTACATTTGTAAGGTTATAATGATTCATGTATAGTTTATGCTCTTAAGTTCATGCCCAATTTCACTAAAAATCAGTGAACTGAGCATCCAGTTCACTGAAAATCAGTTTTTCAGTGAACTGGGTGCCTAATTCACAGATTTTCAGTGAACTGGGCACTCAATTCACCGAAAAATCAGTGAATTGAACGCCAAATGCGCCCAAAAGCGTCTCAGGTGCGCCTGAGGCACATTGCCCGCCTCTGCCTGACAATGATGGGGTGCTGTGCGCTTGGCATTTGAGGCACACCTTTAATAACACCAGGGTTCACAGAGTTGAGGAGCTAATACCAAATGGTTACAATCCTAAGCAGTAACGGCCTAACAGGATAATATGGAGGCTTGCAAACAATTCTCCAACACTTGGTCTAATTATGAATATATCATACATAAAAATTGAAATACAATTTGCATTAAATGAAAAATACTAACTTACCCCTAATTAAAAACATATTTGCATTAAATGAAAAATACTAACTTACCCCTAATTAAAAACACATAAACAAGACCCACAGTGAAAACATATGACTAAAAATACATGACACTAGACCCATTAGCTATATATAACACTCACAATATGTCTATGGTCAAAGATGATTCACAAACGAATTTGTTGTTGCCGAAGGGGCTATGGATGGTTGGGAGCTGATATGTCGACTATCTAAGACATCGAGCCATTCAAAGTTCGAATTTGCTGCCGAGGAAGAAGATTGCTGCCCAATGATGAAAGATTCGTAGACCTAGTCGACTCTCAATACTCTATGGGGAGAAAACAACAATGAGAGGCTTTGTCGAATGACAACTACGTAGAGAATTTTGGTCTATTACCATGTAGGAATTAGGATACGAGCAATACATGGATATGAGTTGTAGGTTGTAACATACTCAAATTGAATACCAAGAAGCTCTTTGTTTTTATATAGAAGGTCATGTCGTTAATAGATTTAAATGAATATTAGAACATGTTAAAAATATTTAACATCAACAATGTACTTGGTGTGCTATAATTCGAAGGGCATATCTAATTACTCATATTATGGGCACTTAAATTTTAAATGTTGTTCAAAATGATTGCATTTACTATAATTAAATTTTAAGTTGGAGAATTCCTTTTGCTTGATCTAAATAGTTCAGATAATGATGATTATGATGGTGGCGGTGTGGATCAAAAAAATTTCACACATTTTTACTCGTGGATAACCACATCTTAAATCTTTTTTAAGTGATTTTTGTATTCTATATATGGATAATAAGTAAAAGTACAAGAAGATGTAGCATGTTAATAAGCAAGTCAACAGTCATATATTAAATGCTGGCAAGAGATTGAAATTTACAAAATTTGGATGAAAGACTCCTTCCAAATGAAAATCCATAGAATGGGATATCATTTTGCACACATATATCTGTGGAGGGGAGGGCAGCTCTAATGGGAGAAACACTAAAGGGTTTTCAAGAAAATCTTCTTGAACCATTTGCCGAAATGCCTTAGCTTGGTAAGTTGGTGATGTAACTTGAAGGCGTGATGTTAAAATGGGAGTAAAATGGACTTAATCGAGGTCATAAATACATTTCACCGGTTCATCTCGAGAGAGTGTTTGAGGAAAAGGATCACAGTGCAGGGGAGGCAGAGGAGAAAAATATTAAGAAAAAATAAATAAATTATATAAAATTTAAAATATGAAAATTTTGCACAGAAGGAAAGTATGTGGCGATTCTATGTGTTCTCTCATCCAGATACTGGATGAGTTGAAGACATGCGACAATTGAAATACTGTCACCATTTTCTGGACGCTGGTAATTCTTAAAAACTACATAAATTTTCAACGTTGATTTTATAGCCTCCAAAGCATAAAAAGCTACTTTAAATACTCTTTTTCAGAAGCATGTCTGATGATTTCTAAATTCATTAGGAGCACTAGATTCTTTTGTAGGTTTTGTAGGCTTTAGAATTTCCCATTTTTCATTACTTTTGAAGCCATGTATTTAATTTTTCTAAAATGAGTAACATCTAAATCTTGCACCCATTCGTGTCTCAAGGTAATATAATCTCCATCTCGTTAGGAAAACCAAACTTTGTTACTATATGCAACAAGCTGAATCAACATTAAACATCTTTGATTAATAAAAAATTTAAGTCTTCTTTAGCGATTTTTTATGCTTGTAGGTGTGTTTCTAGTTTTAACTCTGTACGATCCATGATCCATGACTGACGGCTATATCTTGTTATATAACTTCCACCATATATGATAAATTGAAGACTTTATCATGATGATTAAAAAATTTTTGTATTAGAGAATATTTATATTTATTTTCCAGGTAGATTTAATTTTTGAAACAATTCTACATCATATAACAAATAGCCACCTAAGCATAAAAGACTTCTATTAAATCCAAATGGTTTTCTAAATTGTTTAGGTGCACTGGATTCGTTTGTAGATGCAAGTTGAATCAATTACAAACATATTTTCCTAATAAAAACAGAAGTCTTCTATTATGGACCCAATGTGGGGTCATAAATACCATCAACGTGATTGTGAGATGGAAGATTGATCGTGTTATTCCGGTCGCACTTTAATCTTTATCGCATATTTTTAATTCCACATTTTAATTATACAAGTTTTGATTTCCATCTCACTTGTAGTATGCCCTGGTGAGAGGTGCAAACTTATGGAATGTTATTTTTGGGCTGGTTGTGTTACCCTTTATTGGGCGGTTTGGCTTTGAGAAAAGTAAGCCTAAATTGTTTCCCAAATTTGTCTCTCTCTCTCTTTCTCCTAATCTTTTCCCCTCTGAAACCCCACTCCCTCTTCTGCCGCCCACCTAACCACCTCCCAATCCGTCATCTACGCTCATCGTACGCCCCAGCTACGTCAAAAATCCAATCGACATCATAGTTCCTCCCAACTCTCAAAGACGGAATTTCGATTCCTTGCCGAATTCCTCTAGATTTCGCCCCATCACTCGATTTCCCTCCGGAGCACATAATTACTTGGTATCAAGGGAAACCCTTCCTATACCGCCTGGTCCATCTGTATCCCCCCATTTGCGCCCGTCTACCTCCATGCCCGTCAATTCCACGACAACTGCGTCGGCCACCAACAACCCCTCCCCGCGGGCTTTCTACTCCGCCCTGCACCGACGTTTTTTCTGTTATCATGGAAGAAGTAGGCCACACCCTTGGTCAGATCGTGGATTTGTTACAGTCCTTACGGGAAACGCATTTGGTCCCATATGGTATCAAGGGAAATCCTTCATATACCGCCGACTCCATCTGTATCCCCCCATATGCGCCCGTCAACCGCCGTGCCTGTCAATTCCGCGACCACTGCGTCGGCCACCAATAGCTCCTCCCTGCGGGCTTGCTACTCCGCCCTGCACCGATGTTTTTTCTATTATCATGGAAGTAGGTCACACCCTTGGTCAGATCGTTGATTCGTCACAGTCCTTAGGGAAACGCAAAACAAGCGCCTCTCAAAACAAAATGTGATGATGGAAGCCATCCACACACGCCTCGACTCCATGCAAGTTTCACCATTGCCGCCACCCCGCCCATACTCGAGCTCATCCGTGGATGCTGTCGACCCGCGACCTGATGGCCATCCCCAACCCCGTTTCGCGCGGATGGATTTTCCCCTCTTTGAAGGTCGCGAGGACCCCCTCGCGCGGCTCACGCGTTGTGACATCTTCTCCAACTAACGCACGCCGATGGACGACTGCCTCGATATCATATCTTTTCACTTGCTGGGTCCGACCCAACTCTAGTTTTCTCAATTACACAAGGAACATCCATCCCTCACTTGGGAGACTTCAAGCCGGGATGCATGCTTCGCTTTGGCCCTCCCTTGTAGGGCAACCCACTTGACAACCTTATATCCCTCAAGAAGATCAAATCTTTTCACATTTATCGGAGCAATTCCAGCTTTTGCTCGCCCACGCTCCACAGTTTTCCCGACACAACAATTGCCGCTCTTTATAACCAGTCTGCATGAACGCTTGTGGCTCGATGTCGAATTTCAAACCCCTTTCGACCTAACAAAGACGATGAGTCTTGCACGGGCCTGTGAAAGGCGCCCGCGTTTGGTACCCTCTGGGTAATCGCTGGGAATCACCAGACCCAGGGAGAGGTGGTAGCTCCTCCGACATGCCCAATTCGAAGCTTGCTCGTGGGGAGGACTTGAGCAGAACACCCTTCCTCCATCGCCTATCTACGACCATGATGGAGAACTATCGTGCCAAAGGTCTCTGCTTTAATTGCGACGAATCCTTCGGTCCGGGACGTCATTGCAAGCGATTGTCTTTGTTAGAGGTTGGCGACCCCTCCGAGGACGAGGACGAAGAGGTTGATTTAGCGAAGCCGCAATTCTCCCTTCATGCCATACATGGTCCACAGGAGGGTCACATTATTCAGATGAACATTCAAGTGGGCGGCGACACTATCCTCGCTCTAATGGATTCGGTGAGCACGCATAGATTCATTCGACACGAGACAACCTGATGCAACCCGCGTTGTCTCGTTTTTATTATTTTTATCGCACGTGTCTTTTATTATTGTAGCACACACTTTTGCGCATTTTTGGATTATTGTGTAGCGTCTACGTTATCAAGGCGCGCGCCTAGGCGCGCCTGAGGCGCCAGGCGCACGGGGCGCAGATCGGTGCGCCTTAGCAAGCCCAAGGCGGGCGATATGCCTCAGGCGCGCCTAGGCGCGCGCCTCATGCGCCTGCAAGGCGCAATTCAGGCGCGCCTGAATGATGAACCGGTTTTAAACCGGTTCAGGCAATACACCGCCTTATATATTCGCGATTCAGGGCGATTCAATCATTTCCCCCAAATATTCTAGGGTTAGCCACCGACTCTCTCCCCGACTCTCTCCCCGACTGCTCGTTCCCGTCCCGATTTCTCCTTGCTTCTCGCTGGAGTCGCCATCATTCATCTCGCCGGAGACGCAGAAGGAGTAGCCATCGTTCATCTCCTTGCTTCTCGCCGGAGTCGTCACCGAGTGCTTTATTAGTAGTCGGAGTCGCCATCGTTCATCTCCTTGCTTCTCGCCGGAGTCGACACCGAGTGCTTTATTAGTAGCCTCCAGTATAAGGTGATTTTTTATAATCATTCTTGAAGTTTTGTGTTATTGGTTAAGCCATTTTTTTCAATCATTCATAAGGATAGGATAAAGATGAACTGTTCATCCAATTCACTGTTTTACAGTGAACTGGATGAACTCTTCATCCAGTTCACTGTTTTACAGTGAACTGGATGAAACCAGTGCACTGTAAAACAATGAACTGGATGAAGCCCAGTTCACTGTTTACAGTGAACTGGGCTTCATGCAGTTCACTGTTTACATGTGAACTGGGTTGTGTTTAGTTTCTGCTATTATTTTCAAATTCTAGGCTTAATTACTCCGAAAAGGTTTTGCTTGTTTATGCTTGTTATATTGTTTTCATATTGCTATTGTTTTCAGAGGCTATCATCACTGTTTACATATTGTGATTGTTTTCAGAGGCTACCATCACTGTTTACATATTGCTATTGTTATACTGTTTTCATTTTGCCATAAATAATGCAACGTGACATTATGTCTACTCTTTTTTTTCTTAATTACACTTAAAAGGTTTTTTGTTTATGAGTTTGCTTTGTATTATTAGCTATTTAGTTCTGAAAATTAGTTTAGCATCCAGCTCTGAAAATGGATGCAAGTGGTTCTGGTTCATCCTCCATCCAATCTAGGATTGATCCATGCTGGAAGTACGTGCGCCAGATTTCTTCCGCCAATAAAAACGACTTGATTTGCATTTTCTGTGATAAAGTCACGAAAGGTGGAATTTATCGTGCTAAACAACATATTGTTGGAGGATTTAGAAATGCAAAAGCTTGTCTCAAAAGCCCCCCACATGTGCGCAACGAAATTCAAGAATATATGGAGAAAAAAGCAAGTGCAAGCAACACGGACAACCCAACATTACCTGACTTTGCAGATATCGATACATTTGGCAGTGATGAAGAAATGGAAGCCAATGTGGGTAAGATTCATAGAAGAGAAGACTTCTCCAAAAAGCCTCGGACTAAAGGACCAATAGATGTGTTCTTTGCTCCAAAGGTTGGTAATGTAGGGTCCAAAAAAGGAGCTGAACAAAAGATGAAACAAACTTCTATTAATGAAGCTTGCAAGAAGGAGTTGAGAGGGCGAGCTTGTAAACATATAGCTCAATGGATGTACGATGCAGCTATCCCATTCAATACTGTAAAACATCCTAGTTTTGCTATAATGGTGGAATCCATTGGACAGCTTGGAGTTGGATTGAAGCCACCGAGTTACCATGAAGTTCGTGTCCCTTTGCTAAATAATGAAGTCACTGAAGTAAAAGACATGATGAAGACATACGAGGATGAGTGGAGGGTTTTTGGGTGTTCTATTATGGCTGATGGATGGACAGATCGGAAACAAAGAACATTAATTAATTTTTTAGTCAATTCGCCAAAAGGTACATTTTTTCTAGAATCTGTTGATGCATCTAACTACTCGAAGACGGGAGAAAAATTATTTGAATTGCTGGATAGAGTGGTTGAAAGGGTTGGAGAGGCGAATGTGGTGCAAGTTGTTACGGATAGTGTCAACAATAATGTGCTAGCAGGTAAATTAGTAATTATTCATTACTATTCTTAATCATCTTCAAATTTTATTTTTTGTGTATACGATTGTATGATAATTTAGTACCTAACAAATACTCTAACACTAACAGGTAAATTATTGGAAGCAAAACGTCCAAATTTATATTGGACGCCATGTGCACCGCATTGTATTGATCTGATGCTGGAGGATATTGGAAAAATGCCCAACATTAGCCGCACACTAAAGAGGGCAATGACCGTAAATGGCTATATTTATGTACGGCCTGGAGTTGTGAACATGCTAAGGACTTTTACGGGGCAAGTGGATCTTGTTAGGCCCGCTGTGACGAGGTTTGCAACGTCTTTCTTAACTATTCAGCGCATTCATAAGCAGAAAAACAATATAAGGAAGATGTTTACCTCACCTGAATGGTCTTCGAGCAAGTGGGCAAAAGAAAGCGGAGGTAAACAAGTGCAAAGTATTATATTAATGATTTCTTTTTGGAGAAGTATAATAGATATTTTAAAGATATTTGGTCTTTTAGTCCGCGTATTAAGATTAGTGGACGGTGAGAAAAGACCTGCCATGGGTTATATTTATGAAGCGATGGATAGAACTAAAGAGGCGATCATTAAATCTTTTAATGAGGAGGACAAATATATGGATGTTCTAAAAATTGTGGATAAAAGATGGGAAAGCCAACTCCATCGACCTCTTCATGCCGCGGGTTACTATTTAAATCCCGAATATTTCTACTATAATCCCACTATTGCAGAAGATGGAGAAATTATGGAGGGCTTATACAAGACAATGCAAAGACTCATTCCAAGTCATGAAGAGCAAGATAAAATTATTGACCAATTAACTCTATATAGAAATGCTGAAGAATTGTTTGGAATGGAGTTTGCAATTCGGCATAGAAAAATTAAGTCCCCAGGTAAATTACACAATATTTAAACAAGTTTGTTTTGATTTTTCAATTTTTAAATATTTACTATCTTAACAGCTGACTGGTGGCAATCGTATGACGCTTCAACTCCAAACCTCAGAAGATTTGCCATAAAAGTGCTTAGCCTTACATGCAGTGCATCCGGTTGTGAGAGAAATTGGAGTTTTTTTGAACATGTAAGCTTTTAAAATTTTTTATCAGTATTTTATATTATATATATTAAATATAACTTATTTATACGGTTATTGTTTAATGCAGATACATAGCAAGAAAAGAAACAGACTAGCTCAACAACGCTTGAACGATTTGGTATTTGTGAAGTATAATCGAGCGTTGAGACGTCGATATGATGCACGTGATCGCATAGATCCAATTTCATTGACAGATATTGATGATAGTAATGAATGGTTGATGGGTAGAATGGAAGAAGATGATGATGCTGATGCTGAGCGGGAGGACTTGGTGTTTGACGATGAGTTATTAACTTGGGATACAGTTGCTACTGCCAGTGGAGTTGAAGAAGAAATGTATCGCACACGATTAGCGAAAGGAAAAAACGTAGTTTCTACGAAGACACTTGAAAAAAGAAGCATTTCAAAGATGAAAAGAACTACTTCATTAGTCATTAGAGAGCCTACTACACCGTTAGTCATTAGAGAGGATAATACTGATGATATCGATGAAGAAGAAGTTGAATACAACGAAGAAGAAGAATATAACGATAGTGAAGAAGATGATGAAGACATAGTCTTTTCAGAGGATGAGTAGACATGTGAGTAATAAACTATTTAAATTTCAGAGTACTTTAATTATTTTATTTAAAAATAGTGCATATTTGATTCAAGTTTTATTTATGTTATTGAACTTTGGTGTGCTTATTACATTGTCGTTCATTTTGTTGTGATTTTTCAAGCTAGCATTTTACTCTCGTTTTGCTCAATATAAATTTGAGTGTGTTATTACTTTTTCTATGGTAAGGGTGTTTGATTTATGTTGTCTTTCTGATGTCACGCTTTGAAAGAACATTATAATTTTATTTAGAGGTAATCTAGATGTTGGCCTAAATTGGTGGATGAGTTAGTTCAGTTTTTTGTTCCCAAATTGATATAAAAAACAAAAATAGGAAGAACATATGCGAATTGGGCGCCCAATTCGCTCAATTTCAGCGAATTGGGCGCCCAATTCGCTCAATTTACTTTTTCCCCACTTTATTGCGCCTCACATGCCTCAAGCGCGCGCCTGCGCCTTGCGCCTAGCCTCCAAGGCCCCTTTGCGCCTCGGTGCGCCTTGCGCCTTTGACAACATAGTGTAGCGTAGAGTTGTATTGCGCGTGTTATGAGCGCTTGTGTTAATTTTGTATCGCGCATATTGTTCGCGTAATTTTTTTGTTTGACTCGTTGGTGTGACCGGCCAACGAGACCTTAAATGCATAGGTCCGGTATTTTAGGAGGTAGTTTAATTAGGGCAAGCAAATTTAATAGTTATTTTATTTTTGTAGCGTCCCCTATGCCGCTAGCCCTCCCCACTTTGAAATTTCCATTGTATACCCTTAAATCTCTCAAGTCAGCCCTTTTAAGACCCACCTAGTTTAAGCCCATTTATTCCTCCTCCAAAACCCTAACCCCCACTTATTATAAAAGCAATCCCCCCTCTTATTATTGACCCGGCTGGAATAGAACGAACATGAATCATCTTCCTGTCGTCGTTCTCCCAGCGCCGATTGTTCCTGCGCGACGAAAGCCCAACGCCGACTTCCCCTTCCCTTCTCCACCCCTTCCAGCACCGCCGCCGCCTCTGGAGTCCTTCCCAGGGGCTAGCGAGCTCTCCTTTGCCGATCCTGAAGCCGATCGTCCTTCCTCAGTTGTTCGCCGCTCAAGCAGCCGCCGAACTTCCCGTCCAGATCCGTCGCCGCCTGGGATAACTCCGTCCGTCGTCATTTTCGCTGCCTGAAGCTGCTCCCGTCGCCGTCGAGCTCGCCAGAGCCCTCCTAGGGCACTGTCGACGACCCCAGCTCCCTCCTCCGACAGATTCAGTGTACCTCCGACATTTCTCCTTCTTCCCTTGTACCTGTTTCACGATTTCCGGCCTTCAGTTAGCTGTTCCGGCCAGCCCTCAGTCCCCCCACACTTCCAGGCAGCCCGATTCCAGGCCATCCCGAGCACAACAACGGCTTGTGGTTTCTCCTTCCACCTTCCAGGGATAGTCAGTCGTTGCTACTCATCCTATTGTATACCTCTCCATTCTCCGACTCTCAACCCATAGTTTGATTTGTTATGCTAACATTTAAATGAATAGGTAATTAAAGAGCTTGCCCTAGTTTTCTTAATCTCCTAATTACCGTCATTTCATATCCGTGTTGCCACCCACTTATTTGCTATGCCTGTGGACTTAGTATTTGTGATGATATCATACACGTGCGGTAGCCTTACGTTCGCGAGCGACGCTTAGGTCATTTTTATTCGTTCAAAATAGCCCGCGAAGTGCCCTCACGTCCACAATATTTTTAAAGATCGCATTTTACTTTGTTTCAAAACTACACCCCCGCTTTGGTTTACATCACAACCTCTCATCTACACTTACTCGTCATTCCCTGCTCCTGCATCCAGATGGCGGTATCCAATGACCAACAAATGCAGTGTTCGGGTGTCTGTCGCCGCATGCCGATCATCGTGAAATTCGATCATTCTCAGGCAGATTTGTTCGCCATTGACTTGTGCGGTTTTGAGGTGGTTTTGGGGGGTCCATTGGTTAACCACCCTCGGACCGTTGACATGGAATTTTGACCGTCTGACTATGAGGTGACACTTGAGCAATCATATGATCGATTGACAAGGTCAAGAATTGGTTCCCACTTTGTCCTCCTTCGTTCAAACTGAGTCTCCTCACACCTTCAATCTCCCGTGGCCGGATTTTTCGCCCGACTTGTGATCCCTCCTCCAAGAAATCGACGACATGTTCACCCCCTTGGACGGCCTTCCACCGATTCGCGGTCAGGATCACCGGATGTCTCTTTTCCGGCTCATCCCCAGTTTTCGTACCCCCTTACTGTTAACCCCAAAATCGGCGATCCCTCCCAAGGTCTCTAGCTCGCAAGTCGCGACCCACTCAGGGGTACCCCCCGAGGGTCGTGATCTGCCTTAGCCTTTCTTTTTTGGGCCAAGCAGACTCCCTTCTCCTATTCGCTTAGGCCGTGCGGTTAGGACGGTTTCCCCGGTCTAACCTCCCCGGTCGCATAACTACTGCGTGCCATGCGGGACGGCGGGCTGCTCCCATAGCTCACCCTCGCAGGCCACGCGATTAGGTCTGCTAACCGTGAAACATTCTTCCTTGCAGGAGGCAATATGAGGTAACGAGGACGATCTATGCGATCTACTCCTTCAGACCGCCAGGTCGCCCAATCAGCGTCAACCCTAGACCAACGCAACCGTCGCGGGCTCGGCAAGCTCATTCTCCGGCTCGCCATCAGTTTTCCCTCCATGAAGGTGGCCTGCTCCTCAGGCCGCCTCCTCTGTTCGCCCATAGGGCGCGGCCTCCTGCCGCTGCCCGCCGACGCCGCCTCCAGCTCGCCAGGGGCGCAACCTCCTGCCGCTGCCCGCCCAGGCCGCCCGCCTGGGCGGCCTCCCTTGGCCAGGCCGCCCGCCTGGGCGGCCACCCTTGGCCAGGCCGCTCGCCTGGGCGGCCTCCCTTGGCCAGGCTGCCCGCCTGGGCGGCCTCCCTTGGCCAGGCCGCCCGCCTGGGCGGCCTCCTGTGGCCAGGCCGCCCGCCTGGGCGGCCTCCCTTGGCCAGGCCGCCCTCCTGGGCGGCCTCCTGTGGCCAGGCCGCCCGCCTGGGCGGCCTCCTGTGCCTAGGCCGCCCGCCTGGGCGGCCTCCTGTGCCCAGGACGCCACCCCGGCGGCCTCCAGGTGCCAGTCCGCCCCCTAGGGGCGGCCTCCAGTTCAGGGGCAGCCTGCCCTCTTCAGCCCGCTCAGGTGCAGTTGTCCCTCTTCTAGCTGCCAACCAGAAGTCTGCTCCAGCAGAGAAAACGCCAGTCCGCTGAGTCCGCCCAGGTCGGCGACCAGCTCTTCCAGCCGGGCGGACTGATTCTCTCAGTCCTCCACAGTTGATCCAACGAGGCATGCGGACTCAGATTTCTCAGTCCTCCACAGTTGACCCAGCGAAGCCTGCAGTCTGCCTGCCCCAGTCCGCCGAGTCCACCCAGGTCGGCGACCAGCTCTTCCAGCCGGACGGACTGATTTTCTCAGTCCGCCGAGTTCGCCCAGTCCTCCATGATGACGTCACTGGGCCCCGCTTCTAGAAGATTCTCCCCGGGCCTATAAATAGCCCCCAAGGCCTCTCATTCTGGACGCGCGAGAGAAGAACGGCCGGCTTGATCAAGGTCTGCGGCCTCAGTTTTCCAGTCCGTCACAACTTGATCAAGCAAGGTCGGCGGACTCAAATTTCCAGTTCTCCCAGGTCGTCGAGAACTGTGGACTTAGTTTTTTCTGCCCTCAGCCGGCAGTTTGAGCAGAAGCTGCAGCCTCCGATTTCTAGTCCTCTGCAGCCTCTTTTACTTAGTCTCTGACAATTCCTTCCCTAGCCGCCAGCTTCTCCCATTGTACCCTTTATTGCTTTCTCTTGTAAAGGTGCAATAGCAAGTTGTAATACTGCTTTCTAATCAAGGAAAAGCCCGCCGCAAGAGTGGCATTCAGGCCGCGGTGGGCGAAGTCTGCTGTTGCCGCTGCTAGCGGCCCCCTCTTCTATTCTCTTCTCTCGGCCCCAACCTGCAAACTCAACCGCCAAAGTAACGTCTGCTCGACAGTTCCTGATTCAGCTTCTCGCTTGCTCAAGCAAGCTTCTCCCTTGCTCAAGCAGGCTTCCCGGCTGCTCTCGAGCAAACCTCTCCTCTATCCTTGCAATCCTTTTTCCTTCATCCTTAGCTTGTGAGATCGAACACCCCGTTAACTAGAAGGCGTAATTCTTGCATCAACACTTACCATTACTGGTTTCACCAGAATGACGAAATCGAGCGACAATGCACTGTCATGCTCCATCAGGGCCTTATTCGCTGTAGTGTCTCCTCATTTTCCTCTCCAACCCTCTTAGTTCACAAGAAGGACGACTCGTGGTGCTTATGTGTGGATTATCAGTTGTTAAACGCCCAAACAGTGAAGGATAAATTTCTAATTCTCTTGGTCGAGGAAGTATTGGACAAAATTCATGGTGATTGTTTTTTCTCCAAGCTTGATATTTTTTTTCGGGTACCACCAAGTGTGCATGATGGTCACGGACGTGGGGAAGACCGCTTTCTGCACTCGTCATAACCATTTTGAGTTTTTTGTTATGTCGTTCGGCCTTAACAGCACGCCTTCGACCTTTCAGGAACTTATGAACGAGGTATTCCACTTCTTCGTAAATCAGTGTTGGTTTTTTTCGATGATATTTTAGTCTACAACAAGTCTTGCGCATTGTATCCAAGGTTGTTAGGATCGAGGTTGGATCAGATCGGATCGGACCGTAGGATCGGATCGAGGATCGCAAGATTCTACAATATTCATAAATTAAGACTAAAAATATAAAATTGAATTTTGTATCATCCAATTACATGCCTAATTAACAAAAAATTAATAAATTGACCAGTATGTGAATAATTATATTAAAATTTCTTGAATAACTAAATCAAAACGATAATATCATAATAAGTTCACTTTCAGTTTCAGGTAGGACACCCAATGTCTAATAACAAAAAAAAAAACAAATCTGGATTGATTGATTGATTGAAGCCTAGATAAAAGAAGACAAACCCAGATTGCTAGATTGCTCGTATGCTAGAAAGGAAGAGGACGTCGACCTGAAAGTAAGAAGTAGGAAGCCACTGGATTACCAACCACTGGATTGCTCATACGCAAAAATAAGATAAGATACTGATACCACTTGAAATTAAACCTGGTAAGGAAAGAAAAGGAAGACATTGTCTAAACTAGAAGCGACCGAAGACGTCACTCTTGATCTCCGTTTGCAGTCTACAATCGACACTTGATTTACAGTAAAGCAACATGATATGATTTTGTGATGAGGGTATGGAGGCAGGATTTGGATAATGTTAAACAATGAGTTATAGGAGTTGGACTGGTTGAATGGGACCAGGATAGGGTTTGACATGTTTCTAGTAACCTTTGGACAGACCGGTAGAATCGGGTCGGGATCGTGATCCTAAAGATCCTAAGATTCGGATTGCGATCCCAGCCGTAGATTTGCCGATTTAGATCCTAAGTAAGTTTCAGATCGATTTACAAAATCTGGATCGTAGGATCGTAAGATCCTACGATCCAGATTGCGATCCTAATAACTGCACCATCTCCGCACGGTTTTTCGCATCATTCAACAACAACGCTTATTTCTCAAGGCGACCAAATTTGTTTTTGCTTCCGCTAGCGTGACTTATCTTTGCAACTTGACACATGCAGATGGTGTCTCGCTCGACCCGGACAAACTCCAAGGCGTTGCAACTTGGCCGCCACCACAATCCACAACAGTCCTCCGGGTATTCCTTGGTCTTACCGGATATTACTCCTGTTTTATCCGTGACTCTAGCATCATCGTGGAACCTTTAGTGGCACTCCTCAGAAAGAATGCTTTTGCATGGACCGAAACAGTCCAAACCTTTCACATTGAATGTGATGGATTAGACCTTGGATATGGGGCAATTTTGCAACAATATGGGCACCCGATTGCCTATTTCAGTAGGTGTACATCTCTCCACCACCCCAAGTTGCCAGCATATGAACAATACTTGTTCGGCCTTGCCAAGTCTGCCCAACACTTGCGTCCTTACTTGTGGGGGTGTATGTTTGTAATCCACACCGACCACTTCAGCCTTAAATACCTCCTTGAGCAGCACATCAACACCGTAGCGCAGCAAAGGTGGATTAGCAAATTGTTGGTCTTCGATTTCCGCATGGAGTACAAATTCAGAAATTCGTACCATGCTGCAGACGCTCTATTCCGGCGTGCACACAAACCCGATTCAACCTTGCTGGCCATATCCATACAAACTATGGATCTCCTCTCCGACATCTGTCGCGAGGTCTACTCTTCTCCAAGGTTATCTGAATTATTACATCGCGGCAAGGAGGGATTCCTTCCCCCTCAGTGGAACCACCACAACAACCCCATCCTTTATATGGACCGCATTTATTTGGACTCAAGTTCACCATTGGTTCAACTCATTTTGGATGATATTCACGGTCGCGGACACGAAGGCCTACATCGCACCCTTCACTGCATACACACTGAATTTTATTGGAAGGGGCTGCGCTCTCATGCGAAGGCTTTCATTACTGCATGCTCCATCTGTTAGTGTTACCATTGTGATCTAGAAGTGGTCAAACAGATAGTCTCACTGCCAACGCAATATGAGCCTATGTGGTCGCACATAAAAGTATTGGAGAAGTTGGAAAGGTTTGTCCTGTCTTTGCTCATATGTGATATGAGTGAAAGACCAAGCCTGTGACATTATGGATTTGGAGGTTTTTCAGCCCGGGACCTATATTGTGAATGTAGATGACCAGGTGAGTTGTCGGAAGACTCAAGGATAATTCGTTGACAGGTATCTTGGTGTTTCGAAGAATCCTTCTTAATTCGTCGAGTATACTCTTGACATCTCAACGAATTGGACTTGGATTCGTCGACTATACTCTTGACATCTCGACGAATTGGACTTGGATTCGTCGAGTATTCTCTTAATGTTTCGATACATTGGTCTGTCTGAAGCGTTCTAGATGTTCAGATTTAGCCCAGTTCGTCAAGTGTTGATGATTTTTCCTTGTACACATCTGAGTTGTATTTGGATTGTGAGTGTTGTAAGTATTTCTTTGTGAATGTGCACATTGGTTAATTGTTAACCATGATTAAGCATTAGTCTGTTATCTTGAAATCCCTTATGCAATATTACGTATTCGAATGCCTTCCGATGGATGACACTTTTCCTGCCTCGATCAATGAAGTGTGAGCTTGTCAAAGCAAGATACATTAATCAATCTTGGTAAGGGTGCGAGTGGATAATTGTGATATCTCACTGTCGACATCAAGTCAAACTTAACTGGGTGATCTCAAAAGTTGAGTGCCCAGAGACATAAGGTTGATATGCACCATATGATGGATGCGAATAAAGAGTTATTCACCAACCATACAAGAGTTGCATGATGATGCAATCGGCAAGCGTTGCCTACCTAAATAACTACATTGTGAGAGAAAAGCCAAAACTGACTTATGGTGTTGGTGAAATACAGATCTTGTCCACTAAGAGAATAACTCGCATAAACTCTTCAAATTGATATCGAGGGTTATCAGTTTGATTAAAATAGTACGAGTAATTTTAATTAAAGTTCTAATTGAAATAAAAATATATTTTGAAATGTAGTACTGAGTTTTCTTTGCATAAATTCTTGTAGAATTTCTATGGCAAGTGGATCTCATGCCACCCTGTGCCTCAGAGCTATCCTCGAGAAGGAGAAACTGAGTGAGACAAAATATCTGGACTGATACAAAAATCTGAGAATTGTTCTCAGGCAGGAGCGTAAGCTCTATGTCTTGGAAGAGAATTCCCTTGAAGAGCCAATCGGGAATGTGTCCCGGGCTGATAATGATGTTTATAAAACGTATCAAGATGACTCCTTGGATGTCGAATGCCTCATGCTCGCCACCATGAACTCTGAGCTTCAGAAGCAACATGAGAATATGAGTTGTAAGGAGATTGATGAGTACCTTAAGAAAATGTTTCATGGGCAAGCTCGTCAAGAGAGGTTTGACGTCACCAAGGCGTTGTTTCAGTGTAAGATGGGAGATCAAGACCTAGTAGAGACTCACATACTCAAGATGATTGAGTATATAGAGAACCTTGAAAGATTAGGTTTTCCTCTGGGCCAAGAGTTGGCTACAGAGCTGATCCTGCAATCGTTGCCAGACAGTTACGAATAGTTTGTCTTGAATTACAATATGAATGAAATTGATAAGACATTGCCCGAGCTCTCATGCATATTAAGAACTGCCGAGATCAACATGAAGAAGGTCAAGCTTGCAAATCCCATACTGATGGTGCATAAAGGCAAGGGCAAGACCAAGGATTTCAAGAAGACTAAGGTTGGACCTAAGTCATCTCTTGAGCCCAAGTCTTCAACACTAAAGAAGAAATGCTTGATGAAGGAAGGGAAATGCCACCACTGTGCCAAGGCTGGCCATTGGAGGAAGAACTGTCCTTATATTGAGGGTCTGCAGAAAATGAAGGGAGGTATGAATTCCACTTCAAATATTTATGTTATAGAGATAAACCTTTCTGCTCCTTCATCTTGAATATTAGATACTGGATGCGGTTCTCACATTTATATAAATGTGCAGGCACTGAAAATGAGAAGAATGCCGAGTAAAAGGGAGGTGGACCTGCGTGTTAGTAATGAAGCAAAAGTTATTGCTGTCGTCGTAGGACTTTACCGTCTTTCTTTGTCCGGTAGACTTGTATTGGAACTGGATAATTGTTATTATGTTGCTGCGATAATTAGAAACATCATTTCTATTTCATGTTTAGACATGATATGATTTTCTTTTATTATTAATAACAATTGTTGTTCTATATTTAAGAATGATGTTTGTTATGCTGTAGCTCAAATGATTAATGATTTGTATGTTTTGAACTTAGACCATCCGATCTATAATATAAAAAATACTAAAAGACTAAAAACGAATGACTCAAATCGTACGTTACTTTGGCATTGTCTTTTGGGCCATATAAATGAGAAACACATATCCAAGCTCCATAAAGATGTACTACTGGACTCATTTTATTATGAATTATTTGAAACATGCGAATCATGTTTATTAGGCAAGATAATTAAAGTCCGTTTCACTGGTTTTAATGAGAGCGCTGATGATCTCTTGGGTATAATACATAGTGATGCATGCGGACCCATGAGTTCTATGGCAAGAGGTGAGTACTTCTACTTTGTTACATTTACTGATGATTTCAGTAGATACGGATATGTGTATCTTACGAAGTGCAAATCCGAAACTTTTGAAAAGCTCAAAGAGTTTAATAATGAAGTAGAGAATCTGCTGGACAAGAGGGTTAAAGCACTCCGATCTGATCGAGGTGGCGAATATCTATGTCATGAGTTTCGTGATCATCTAAAAGAGTGTGATATTATATCACAGCTCACTCCACCCAGAACGCTGCAACATAATGATGTGTCTTAACGGAGGAATCATACTCTGTTAGATATGGTGCGATCGATGATGAGTCATGCATATTTGCCTGTTTCCTTTTAAGGATTTGCTCTAAAGACTGGTGCTTTTACACTAAATCATGCTCCAATAAAAGCGGTTCTAAAGACACCATATGAGATATGGACTGAGAAGCATCCTGGTATGTCGTTCATTAAAGTTTGGGGCTGTGAGGCATACGTACGACGTCAAATGCCTGACAAGCTGGAACCCAAATCAGATAAGTGTTATCTTGTGGGGTATCATAAGGAAACTAAAGGGTACTATTTCTACCTACCGTTTGAGGGCAAAGTGTTTGTCGCAAGGACTAGTGTCTTTCTTGAGAAAGAGTTCTTAACTAGAAAGACTACTAAGGTAGAACTTGAAGAAGTTCAAGAACCACAAACAGTGAATGAAACAGAATTGGAACCTGAGCAAGGACTACAAGTTGTTGTAGCTAGAGAGTCTGCTCAAGAAACACAAGTTTCACGTAGATCTGATAGACCTAGGTTTGAGCCTGAGAGATATAGATTTCTCGTGTCTCAAATAGGTAATGTGTTGTTTATGGATCATGATGATGAGCCAACAACCTACCAAGAGGCTATGTGTGGACCGGACTCCGAGAAGTGGCTTGAGGTCATGAAATCTGAAATAAACTCCATGTATGAAAACCAAGTTTGGACCTTGGTGGAACCATCTGAAAGGGTACGACCCATATGGTGCAAATGAGTCTTCAAGAAGAAGACCGACATGGATGAGAATGTACAAGCATTTAAAGGGTGACTGGTGGCTAAAGGTTTCAGACAAATTCATGGTATTGACTATGATGAGACTTTTTCCCCTGTTGATGTGGTTAAGTCCATCAGAATTTTGCTTGCTATTGCTGCGTATTATGACTACGAGATCTGACAGATGAATGTCAAAACGCCTTTCCTAAATGGAAACCTCCTTGAGGAAGTGTATATGACACAACCCGAGAGTTTTGTATCTTTAGGTGAAGCCACTAAAATATGCAAGCTGCAGAGATTCATTTATGGATTAAAACAGGCTTCTCGTAGTTGGAATCTTCGTTTTGATGAAAAGATCAAAGAGTTTGGTTTTATCAAGAACGAGCATGAACCATGTGTTTACAAGAGGATTAGTGAGAGCATTGTTGTCTTCCTGATATTGTATATGTCACGACCCGTCTCGACGGAAGTCAGAGTGCGCTTCGGGCTGGCCGTGATGCCACATGCATGGGCGGAAAGGAACCATGTCTGCTAAGGCAGATGCGGTGATATAGAAAATAGTTTCTTAGAAATAGTAATTTTGTTTGAACAATTGATTGAGTATAAATGTGCGGAAGCACTTAAAGTTTTAAAACGTGGGTAATTCATGCACATGTATTTTCTTGAAAAATTTAATGCTACACACAGTGCTGAAACAGAAGTAAATGCAATAATAACAGTAGTAATAATGTTATAGATAAGATGATCTAATACATCAGAAATATTCTAGGAGCTGTCCATGATACAGAAGAAAATGTCTTACTATAACTATTACATGATAGACAGACAGTAAAGGGATCATAGAACCTGATGCAGACAACTATAAATGAAAAACCTCTGAGCAAGACTGGAGCTGAACGAGAAGTAGCTCAAGGAGCAGGCGGCGCAGTCACGAAACCTAAGGCAATTTCAAGACAAAAAGAAAATGCCTTAGAACTTAGAATATAAGCAAATTAAATATTTTATAATGAGAGCAAAAACAACAGACATAACCGAGTACTGATATATCATGTATAAAGCTACAAAACATGCCAAAAATCAGATCAAACCAACATATCTGAAATATTAGCCTACTCCGGAGTATAGCCTAAAATTAATAGTTGTAAGTCGCGATCGATGAAGTGTATACGTACTATAGCGGGCGCACATGGCTCACGATCAGATCTGAGTGCAAGTCTTATCGGAAAAGTAATCCTGCTTGCCGTGACCATGCCAGCAGACAGATGCCCAGTTGGACGCTACAATTCAAGAATTTCGCTTACAACTACGGATTTGTCTTATAGTTCGTCCTTAGGGATTGTCTATCAAATTTTGTTATATCAACACTTTTTAGAGTTCAAAATTTGATAAAAAGGAAATTATTTGTAACAGACAGATAAGCAGATTAAATCTAAAGTTTTGCAAGTGAGAGGGGGTTCTCTACTTGCCTTAAAGTGATGTTGACAGCGCTCGCGTCAACTAAATGGCGTAAGCGGTGTTAAAAGCTCTAACTTCACCTGTTCGAGATCAAAAATACCTTCCAAATTGAATTGACAGCTTTCTATGCTAGCACATATGTCAGATAATTGCACCACACAACAGGAGAGGGGTTTAACATTTTTACCTCCCTCGAAAGTGAGGGGAGAAGAGCCCACCGCGAGGGATCGAGAGTTTTGGCGGCGGTTGGAAGCGAAAATCCCAAGATTTGTCGCGATTCCACCACCTAAGCCCAACGGGCGACACCGGAAATGCAAACAGAGTTGAAATTAGATAACTTTATGACAAATCCAAAGGGGATTGACGAAATTACGCCAATCGGAGGGCGGGAATCCTCCCAAAAATTTAGGGCAAATAAAAAAAAATGAGGGATTGAAGAAATTCCTTACCCAAGGAGTCCAGATTTGGGCTCAGAAATCCACGAGGAGGGGTTTCGAGCGAAACCCTAGGAGTCCCTCACGAAAACCATCGGCCGGAACGGGAAGGAGTTAGCGTTGCCGGAGAAGGATCGCTGCCCTTGTCCTCACTGGTCAGAGAAGGAGAAGAGGAGGCAGTTGGAGGCCCTTGGAGGAGGTCTTTGGACCCTAGGGTGCAGCCGGCCAAGAATTGTGCGGAAGTTTCCGGCCAAGGGAAGCACCGGAGACGTCGGGGAAGCAAAAGGAATGGGCGCCCGACCAGGAGGAAGCGTTTTCCGGCCACGGGGAGGCGTCTCGGGGGCGGCCGGAGGCGTTGGCGGTGGGTTCCGATGCCGTCGGGTACGCGTGAGGCGGAAGCGGGATCTTCCCTGCGGGTTTTCTTGCGGGATGCGGAAATGGACCGGGGGCTCGGGGTTTTAATAAAAGGAGGGGGGCGGGGTAGGTTTAGACCGGGGTTATTTTGTAGGTCTTTTTTTATATTTTATTTTTTTATTATTATTCTTATTTGTTATTAAATGGGTTGTTACATTCTCCCCTACTTAGGAAGTTTCGTCCCGAAACTCACAAAGGAATTCTTTGAAGGGAACTAAAACAACAGAGTTTCAGATGACATATACTTCAAACAGAAGTTTGCAGATTAACGCATGAAAGTTAACCATGAAAGATACTGAAATAACGAGGAGGTCAGACTTAGAGACGTACCAAGATCATGAGAAGAGTTGAGGATACTTGTTGCGCATGTCAGATTCGAGTTTCCAAGTGTACTCTTCAGACTTGCCATGCACCCAAAGTACCTTCACCATCGGAATGGTTCTTTTGCGAAGCTTGCGTTCTTGATATTCGACGATCTTCGAAGGCTCGATCGGATAAGACAGATTGGCTTCAGGAATAACTGGAACTTCTTCAAGAACACGATTAGGATCGTGGATGTACTTCCGAAGCTGGCTGACATGAAAGACGTCATGAACACCGGCCAAAGAAGCAGGTAGATCCAGACGATAGGCAGATCCTCCAACACGCTCTGAGATGACGTACGGTCCCACGAACCTCGGGCTGAGCTTATGATGGCGACCGAACCGTTTCACCCCAGGAGTAGGAGAAACCTTCAGAAACACTTGATCACCAACAGCAAACTCTAACGGACGGCGGCGCTGATTTGCATACTTTCTCTGTCTCTCAATGGCACGACTGAGCTGAACACGAGTCTTCTTGGTAGCTTCTTCCATTTCCTGAAGTAACTCAGGACCCAAAATCACCTTTTCACCGACTTCTGACCAGTAGAGCGGGGTCCTACAGCGACGCCCGTACAATGCTTCGAACGGGGCCATCTTGAGGCTCTCTTGGTAGCTGTTGTTGTAGGCGAATTCAACCAAGGGTAGATGTTCATCCCAAGCTCCCTTGTAGTCCAAAATATAGCACCGAAGCATGTCTTCAAGAATCTGATTGACCCTCTCGGTCTGGCCATCAGTTGTCGGGTGATAAGCGGTGCTCAGGTTAAGATCAGTGCCCAAAGCTTGCTGAAATCCCTTCCAGAAGTGCGATACAAATCTCGAGTCACGATCAGAAACAATCCGCAGAGGGATCCCATGGAGTCTCACAATTTCAAAAAATAAATCCGGGCCATTTTCTCGGTGGAATGACCCTCCTTGTACGGGATGAAGTGAGCCACTTTAGTAAGGCGATCTACTATGACCCAAATCGCATCATGCCCTCTTGGAGTGCGGGGCAAACCCGTGATGAACTCCATAGAAATATCTTCCCACTTCCATTCAGGGATAGGCAGGGGTTGCAAAAGTCCACCAGGACGCTGACGCTGAGCTTTCACCTTCTGGCACGTCAGACATCGAGAGATGAAGCGTGCAATATAGTTCTTCATGCCAGGCCACCACACAATCTGCTTAAGGTCATGATACATCTTGTTGTTGCCAGGATGACCAGATGTGCGGGACTCGTGAGCTTCTCGGCAAATACTATCCAGCAACTCAGGGACATCGGGAACACATAGGCGACTTCGGAAAAGAAGAACATCGTCAGAGATAGAGAAATCGGGAAGAGTACCAAGTTCGACCTGTCGGCGAATGCGCTGGAGTGTAGGGTCAGATGGCTGCAGATCCTTTACCTGTTCTACCCATAACGGATCAAAGACTCCTCCTTGACCTCCAGGTGAGAAGGATATGTCCATCCGCTCGAGGTCATCAATCAGGGCCGCGAGAGAAGCTGACATGGGTGCACAGGCGGCAACTGAGGCATGACGACTCAAAGCATCCGCTACCGAATTGGCTTTCCCGGGCACATAAGTGAGCTGCAGGTCATAATCTGCTATGAATTCCAGCCATCGCCTCTGACGAAGATTAAGATCTTTCTGAACGAAAATGTACTTCAAACTCTGATGGTCAGTGAAGAAGTGACACTTCACGCCATAGAGGTAGTGACGCCAAAGCTTCAAAGCAAACACGACTGTATTTGTCGGTTGTAATAATTCATTTGATGAATAGAGTACTATACATTTCATTTTATATTTATGACAAGTTCTTTTATTATGTCAAATTATTTCTATGTGATAATTTAATTAATGTGATAAATGCCCTTAGAATGTTTGTTTTTATAAGATTCAAGTTGATGACTTGAATGTGAGAGCCTATGTTCTTAGAAGCTTCATTCTTAAATGGTTCCTGGTCGGCGTATCATCTTAGAAACTAAGGGCGATGATGATACATCAAGACTAGCATGTGCATTGACTGATGACCGGTTCTCACAAGTTATGATATTATGATATCAAGTCATCACATGGGTACTTGTTAGTGAACAAGTTGTACTGGAGAGACCCACCATGAGAATACTTTGTGGATTGTTATATGAACGTGTCACAAGTAGGTCTCAAGTGAAAATGATGTTTGTGGTTCTTTGACCTGAAGTCACAGCATTCATCAAGTGAGGAAAAACGTACTTTGATGTCATCCAAACTCTTCCTTGAGAAAGGTTGATGATAAATGTGGTTATTGGGTACGTTACAAATCATTTAGGTGTTTGCGTGTGGACAAAAATGAGATTTGTCCTCTTATATGACAGGAGTTGCATCCATGGGCCCCTTGATGGAATGTGACTGAGAAATGCATGACCATGTTTGGTTGAGTCAATATATGATATTTGGCTCACAAATTTCTGGAAGTCTATTCTAGATCAAGAAACTTGGGTTGAACAATTATGAGGGTGAAACGGTCTATACCTCTAGTTCTATCCGGATGTAAAAGACAAAAGGACATGATAATACTGATACATTGGTCATAAAGGCTTAATGAGTTTAAAACTCTTATTGCTTGGGGAGCAATGATGTATTGCTAGATGTCGCTAATTATTTGTGAAACTTTTGTTTGATACTTTCAAGATCAAGTGAGAGACTGTTAGTGTTACCATTGTGATCTAGTAGTGATCAAATAGGTAGTCTCGCTGCCAACGCAATATGAGCCTATGAGTTCGCACATAAGAGTATTGGAGAAGTTTAAAAGGTTTGTGCTGACATTACTCATATGTGATATGAGTAAAAGGCCAAGCCTGTGACATTATAGATTTGGAGGTTTTTCAGCTCGGGACCTATATTGTGAATATAGATGACCAAGTGAGTTGTCGGAAGACTCAGGAGTAATTTGTCGAAAGGTATCTTGGTGTTTCGAAGAATTCGTCGAGTATACTCTTGACATCTCGACGAATTGAACTTGAATTCGTCGAGTATACTCTTGACATCTCGACGAATTGGGTTTGGATTCGTCGAGTATTCTCTTAATGTTTCGACGAATTGGTCTGTCTGAATTTGTCGAATATTCTCGTGTTATCTCTACGAATGGATCCTTGATTCGTCTTATATACACGTGTCATCTCGACGAATGCTGTTAACTCCGACTTGATTCTTTAAGTCTGATTTCGGCCTGGTCTGCGGGTAACGGCTATTTCAGTATATATATAGATGAGATAATTGTTATCTTGATATATACTCTATCTAATCGATTGAGATCATGAATACGACTTCTTCTTCTCGACGGAATAGTTCCGCAACCCAGAAGTCGCAGCCGGTGCTCCGTGCCGCCGACCGTCCCGATCCATTGCCGTTGCCGAAAAGTGTTTCCTAAGCTTCGTCTTCGTCACTGCCGCCTCTCCTTTAACGGATCTAGCAATCCGTGGAGACATTGAGGGCATTCCTTCTTCCAACCTAGATCTCGTGTGACAAGAGTCTAAGAGTTCTTCTTGCTCGTGTGGATACCCAAAGAGGCGTTGATATACTTCTACGCTCGGAACTCAAGTCACAAGTGTTTGTTGGACTTCCTTGGAGCATCTTGGTTGAGTAGTGACTCAATCCCGCTAAGGTATACTTTTATTCAAAGTTGTTTTTATTTCTTGATCAATGATGATCGCGAGATCCATTTCTCTTTGAGTTTTCTTGATTTATTCCGCTGCGCGCATGTAATGTGCATTTCTTAGAAAAACCCAACACCATCTGCCACAAAAACAAGACGGATCACCTCATACCCTCCGGTCTCTTGCAGCCCTTACCGGTTCCGCAATAGATTTGAACCGATATTTCCATGGATTTTGTAGAAGACCTCCCCGCGGTCAAAGGTAAATTTGCCCTTATGGTGGTGGTGGTCTATCGCTTCCTTAAAGGGGCACACTTTATTCCATTAGCCCTACCGCTCCTTGCTGAGAACGTCGCACAGATTTTCTTTTAAGAATTTTTTTTGCCTCCATGGTATGCCAAACAATATCGTTCTCGATCGTGACACCGTTTTCACTAGCAACATATGGATAGAGCTCTTGTATGGATAGAGCTCTTCTCTCTTAGCGATACTAAAGTCTCCTCGTCCGCGCATCACCCCCAATTGTATGGGCGAACTGAAGTTGTCAACTGCACCTTGGAAATGTTGCGCTGCCTCGCGGACGACCGACCACGGGATTGACTCAAATGGCTCTCCCATGGGTCGAATATTTCTACAACACGCCCTATCACACGACACTTCAAACAACACCGTTTCGCCTCATTTACGGCCGTGATCTGCCTCGCCTTTTGTCTTGCTCCAGCAGTGCCCCACCCTTCACGCCGTAGACCACGTGTTGGTGGATCACGACCATTTTCTACGTGCTGCGCCGGAACGGCTCTTGCAGGATCAAAACTGGATGGAGCGTGCCTATAACAAGGGGCACAAGGAGCTTTCTTTTGCTATCAAGTGAGCTTTTTGCTGAGACTTGCATCCACGACGTCTTCCATGTGTCACAACTCAAGCCGTTTGTGGGCAACCCTCCTACCAACCCTCTTGTCAACCTCTCTCCACAGCTTGAGGACAAGCTGTCTTTCGAAAGGGGCGGAGATGTTATGGACCCAATGTGGCGTCGTACGTACCATCGACGTGATCGTGATTAATCGTGTTATTCCGGTCGCACTTTAATCTTTATCACATATTTTTTATTCCGCATTTTTAATTATGCAAGTTTTAATTTCTATCTCACTTGTAGTATGCTCGAGTGAGGGGCTGGAACTTATGGAACGTTATTTTTGGGCTGGTTGCGTTACCTTTTATTGGGCGGTTTGGCTTTGAGAAAAGTAGGCAAAAATTATTTCCCAAATCTCTTTCTCTCTCTTTCCCTAATCTCTCCCCCTCCAAAAACCCTATTCCCTCTTCCATTGCTCAGCTAACCACCACCCAATCCGTCATTTACGCTCATCGTCCGCCTCAGCTACGTCAAAAATCCAATCGACATTTTCCCCTTTGTCCAACCACCACCACTCTCTAAAAACCCCCTCCATCCGCACCTCCTTCAAACCTCCAGTCACTGCCCCCAGCCCCCCTGTTCGCCGCCCCTCCACAGCAGGCCGCAAACCATTTTTCCGCTCAGATCCGGCCAACAGCCCCTCCCCTCCCTGTTCCAGCCTTGCCTCCGCCTTCTCCACAGCCCGTAGCCCTCCCCTTCCACCGCCACCACCCCAAACTGCCTGCTTGGCTGTTTTCATCCCCAAAACAGTCCAGATCTGATCGTTTCCAGCCAGATCCAGCCTCCCCGCCTTTACCCCTTTGCTGCCATCACCCCCACATCCCGTGGATCCTCCTCAAAATAGCCACCCAACACCAAACCTATCCAGATCCAGCCATTTCAGCCCAGATCGATCCTTTTCCTTGAAAAAGTGATTTTGCTAACCACTTCCTCTCCGATCCAGCCTTCCCCTTACCCGATCCGGTCCACCAACCACCGGAACCCTCTCTTTTAGCCCTCCAACGTTCAGGTTTATGTTATTTACAACAACCCTAACATTCGTATGGTGTTTTGTATTGGCTTTTGGTTGTAAACATTATCATGGATTGAATATTATGTGCTTGTGTGTGATTATAGTTTTTATGTTGTTTGCTCTTTGATAAATCTCTAACTGCAGGAAAGAATTATTCTCCGCGCGCTCGTGCTTTGGCCCTCCACGTGGAGGAAAGCCTAAGCTTGCCTCGCTTAACTAAATTATTTTGCCTTGTCTTGAATTATTTGCGTGGGATGTCATGATTTATTATCTAATGGTGATCTAATTGTCGGACTGTTGCATAGCATGTAGGGTTAGGTCGCAAATTTTTCCGCCACCTATAGATTCGTCCTACCTCAAGTTTTGGGATAGGTGCCTATTTATATTTGTCATACCTATTATAAAATGCTTGTCCATTTGAATCTATATTTGGATTCAGTCATTTGATCAACCAAGGTATATTTGGATTCAATCGTTTGATACGAAGTCTTTTCTACTATTTGTTTTGTTACAAGAAAATGTTGACTAGAATCTGTACTTAACTAGTTACTTGCTTAAGAGATCTATAGATTAGTATGACATTTTTTCTTGAACTACTATTTCTGGTTTGGAATTTTGGTTGGTTACACCATGGCTAACTTTCACCATGACATAAAATCATTCCAGACATTTTTGATTGTATTTGAAGAAAACTGCCTTCTTTTTAAATATATTGTTCCATGCAGCCTTTGTAGATGTTTCTCCTGAAGAAGTGTTGAGAAAGAGTTCTGAATTTACAAATGAGTCGGAAGTGACGGTATCTGTGACTGAGAGTCTATCTGGGAAGGAAGTGAGCCTTTGTGATACCTTTATTGTTCTCTCTGCCAATTCTGTTGAAAACAACCTGCCTCATCATGTTTCTTAATTCTGTTAACGGTTTCACAGAATGGAGCTGCAATTAAGGAGCAGGACATTTCCAATCTGCAATCCGAAACTCGTAAGTAGCAGGCTGATATACCCTTGATAGTCGAAGTAATTGCTTGCTCAACCTATCAGATTACTGAACAGTATGGCTAACTTTTTCTCAACTTCTTGAAATAATGATTAATTCTTGTAGTCAACTTTTCTTAGATTTTCTTCAAGAGAAGTTGTTACTGATCTCTGGTTTTACCTGTTTGCATCTTTGAAAATTTTCTGGGTGTCTATTTTATGTGGTGTCCAAGTGGTCATAGTCTATTTTTTTCATTGTCACTATGCTTTAAATAGGGCTATTATTATGGATCAAAGATCACTCAAAAATCCACTCGAGTTTTGGCTCTGATCAAACCCGAACAATCCGAGATATGAGCCAAAACACGCCTCAGTCTTAATTTCAAGCCGACCCCAGATCACATCATGGCGTCTCAAAATTGGCTCGATACATACATACATAATGTGGGGGAGGGGGAGAATAAGGGAGAGGGAGAGAGAATATTGGTTGACATTAGCTAAGCATCTAAAATCCCCTAATTACATCAAATGCTGAATTAGATTGTTAGTAGCACGCTGCGCAATGTAAGTCATTTCTAAATTGTTCTTATATTAATCCTAAGGTTTTGAGCATTTCTCAACTTAGTTTGTGCTATAGTACTGCGACTGTCTCTTTTAACACTCGCTTGCACAAGATCTTCTCACGCTCGACTTCTCGAGCCTTACATCTCTTAGCAATTGCAAGCCAGCTTGAAATCAATGAGTCAAAAATCAAAGCAATCCAAGCCCAATCAAAGTCGTCTCGAACTCCATTTGAGCTGGATCCGATCTTGAGTTTGATTGAATTTGTCAAGTCGACTATGATTCGAGCTTGGTACGTCTTGAAGTCGGATAGATAAGTGCTCTAGCCTTAGATAATGACACATGGTGGGTTGTGGAGGTAAACTCTAAGCTAATGCAACCTTAGGTGCGGTGCCCGAGAAATAATTCCTATTTAGCTTTTGGATGGTGTATGCATACAGTTAATGTTGCAACAATAAATTACGGTAAATAAAAAAACATAAAACTTTAGCCGTCGGACACATGCAATATGCAAATCGATCAAGCAAGTAGATTAGGCTTTCCTTTGATTGGAGGGCCCAAAGAAAATATGTGCAAGCTATAGATCCTACAAGCCATGATTAGAGCCAATATACTAGCATAGCATTGCATCTATAATCATATAAATAACCACGTTCGTGCGGCAATATTGAAGAAAAATGAAACTTAAAACAACAAGCACTCACAAGTGAGAGATCATAGGAGAAGGAATGGAGATTCGGCATCCAAATAAGCAGCGGCGGTGATCTTGGAAGGAATGAATGGTGAATGACGTTTCAATGGAGGGAGAGGGGGAATGTTTGAGGGATATTGTTGGTTGGGCAGGTAGGGTTGTTGTTTGGAATGGGGGAAGGGTTGGCCAAGGATCCGTGCAGCAGGAGGGTGGCCAGTTGGCCCTAGGTGGTTGGAATAGGGGTTTGGCATGGGGTTTTAAAGGGCACCAATAAGTTGCGGGTTCCCCGTGGGATTGAGTTTTGGGGAGGGTCGGCTGCTGATGGAAGAGTTTTAGGGCTGGAGGCGGGGATTTATGGATTGGAAAGGTAGGTGGCAAAGCTGAAAAGATAAGGAAAGCCGAGGATACAAACCAAGGAATCAGTAACTTGGGGTTTAGTGGAGTCGGGACCACGAGAGATTGCTGGATTCGGGATGTAGTTTCTCCGATATCTGCAATGAAACCTCAAATTAACATTCCCCCTTACATATATTTATATTAAACCAACTTAGGGCAACCGTTATGATAGGCTATGATTGACTGGACACGATTATTGTTTAATCTCTCTAAATAAAACACTGAAATAGCACAGAAAAAAACATAGCAATGTCCAAACGGCTCTCGAACACAATTGCAGATTAGGATCATCAAGATGACGATCCAATCGATGTCTCCTGCGAGAATAGATACCCCCCATTGAGCGGTTCCTATTGTACATCTTCAAAGCGCGATCCCCATCAGATTATAGGAGGTGGTAGTTCAACCATTTGTTGTGGATGCACTTCTAGCAATATCTTGCAATGACATTTTATTAGTTGCTTATCCCTTTATTACTGGCAACCCTTTCTTCCTTCATATATAGTAAAATCACTTGTTATGTACCGTCTCTATAATGCATTAATCATTGTTATTGACAGTGTCATCTGGAAATGTTGGCTTTAGACTACTGCTTCTATATTGATTCTAGTGAAATGAATATATCCTAAGTTTTCTATGATTCCTTTTTCCAAAAATAGGTACACCAGGTTCTGTTTTGTCAGTTGAAGCATTAGAGAAGATGATGGAGGATCCAAATGTCCAGAAGATGGTCTACCCGTAAGCTTATTATTTGATTAAAGGGGAAAATTGTTCTCTTGGAAAGTTTATATCATGATTCTATGTCCTAAGATGACCTCATGTGTGTATGATGATCAAGGCCCGTGATCCTTGTCTTCTTAGATGATGCACAAACTGTGCATCATGGCTTTTTCCATGCTTCTACTTTATGCATTTCTGGTTGAGAAGATTGACTTCAACAGGGGTTACACAGTTTTTTTTCTATCTATTACCTTTTATTTACTTCTCAACATTTTAATTGTTTGTTTTTTTGTTCAGAAATTTTCATACAGAAGTATCTTAAGTACACATTTTTCCTTTAAAATCTTTATATATAGCTTTGGTTATTTCCTTTTCATTTTTTTTTATGTTCACACATTTGTACTGCTTGTTAGATTTTTTGCATACCGCTGCTTTTATGCAAAATACTATCCTCCAATTCAAGGACTGACCTTACATTGATAATTCCTGCAGATACTTACCTGAAGAGATGAGGAATCCTACTACCTTTAAGTGTAGGTATATTGGTTTATATTACCATTTGACATTCATCTTAACTTGTTCAAGGATGGGCTAAACTTTCAAATTAGTTTCTTCTAATTCCTCGAAACTTTTTACCGAAATGATTCTAAGGGTAATATTATGTATGTCATTTTCAGGGATGCTTCAAAATCCACAATACCGGCAACAATTGCAAGATATGTTGTAAGTTCCTTTTACTTATTTTGAATATTTTCTCCGTCTCTAAATTCTTTTATATTTTGAATATATTCATGATTCAACTGTTGATTAACTTACTATTTCTAAATAATCGTTTTTGTGCTACTAGACTGTTGTGGACTCCCGATTGGGATTGGGTGTTCGTCGGCTTGATCGATAGGGATGAGGATCCACGAGAGCCGGCGTCGTTGGTTTGAGGGTGGGTGGGTGGGTGGATCTTCAACTTGCAAGTGAAACCCATCAGTTATACGGGAGAGGGATTAGGAAAAAGAGAAGCGGAGAGAGAGAAATGAAGAGAGAGATATTAGGATAATATTTGCCGTCTTCTAAAATGAGTTTTTAAGTAAGGAGAGTCATCATAGTTCAAGATCCCTTCACTTGTGCCATACTACAAGTGAGATAAAAAGCGTGCGAAGGTAAAAATACAATAAGATGATAACGTATGATCACTCCTTGGTGGCGTGCGTGGGACGCGGATAAGTGCGCCCTCAACGTTGATCTATGTTGTTAAAATGTGCCTAAGGCTCAAGGCTCACCAGACTCAGAGGTTTGCGGCTTTGTACGCCTTTTTGGGGTCTTTGGAGCACAAAAGACGCGTCTGAGTGCGATTTATGTTGTAATTTTTTTCAAAATAAAAAAAGAAATAATGTAAGATCTTAATATTTTTTGCATGATTTAGTGTTTGTGAAACATAATCGAGCATTGAGACTTAGATATGATGCAAGTGAGCACATTGATTCTTTTTTTTTAAGAGATAAATGATAGTAATGAATGATTAATGAGTAAAATAGATGAAGAATCTGATCAAAAAGGTGAACTGATGTTTGATGTTGATTATTTATAATGAATGTGGTTGCGCCTTGCCCTCATCCAGTGTGTGCCTGAGCCTTGAACATGCGTCTAGGCTCCAAGACCCCTTTGCGTCTTAGTACGCATTTTGCCTTTAATAACTAAGACGTGCATCCATAATATCTTGATGACGCGTCATGCCCGATGCAGGTGTATTCCCGCAGGAAGTGGTGATCCGCTGCCGGGACGGACGATCATAGTTAGTGGTTGCGTCCGGATGGTCGATCCAAGTTGAGATCATATATTACTTTTTGTATTTTGAGTTGTATTTGCCCCTGATCGGTCCAGATAGTTTGATCCGTCCGATTCAGGTGGTTTTATTTATGATGCAGCAATTTTGATTTTTTAGGGCTTTATATAGCAGGCAGCGGTTCATTTGGAGGTATCGAAGGTTTTGGCAAAGTGCAGGTTCTGCCGGTCACATCTTCTCCAGGAGCGACTCTTGGAGTGTTCCCCCTCGGTGCGACGCTGAAGCAGCCCTTCCACCCCATCTCCGCCCTTTTCCAACCCGCCATGAGTCTTCCTCATCCTTCCCTGCCGCGATCCAGCCACTCCCTTCCGTCGTCTCCGTCGCCCAACCTTCTGCAACCACCCGCGCCAAAATCAGCCTCCTCCCCTGTTTTACCGCCAGACTTGCTGTCTATGAAGCACAGATACTTCCCCGAAGGCACCGTACCTGTACCGGATACGTATCCGGTACCAGTACGTTCCCGATACTCGACGGATACTCATATGTGGACACACTTGGACTTAGCACATCATTTTGCATATTGTGATAGGAGTATATTTTTCTAGAATAAACAAAGGTTGGTTCTATGCTAAGAAGCGTTGGTACGTCCAATTAAATTGTGTATCTGTACCGAGTATGTTTCTGGTATCGGTACGTTTCTGTTACAAGTACATGTATTGAACGTGTTGATTCAACGCAAGTTATTAACAAACGGCTAACTTGTCTCTAAAAAAACCGGAGATTGAAGATGTTGATCTCCAACAATGAAGAAGAAAAAAAATACTGGTAAGTAGACTTAAGTTTAATTTTCTCTTTTGGTTAAACATATAAGATGTTAAATTTTGTAATATTTACGAATGCTTAATGTTTGAAAACTTCATGTTATGTTGCATTGATTTGTGAACTTGTACTTCAAGTTATGATTTATGTTTGATGTTTCGATGTTTTGAGAAATATTTATTGCACTTGTGATATATAAATATATATTGCACTTGTGATATATAAATATATATTATATTTTTTATAATGTATCATGACGTACCTGTATCCTTATTTTCTAATTTTTGTCGTACCGCCGTACCGGGTACGTATCGTATCCGGTACCCGTACCCGTACCGGTGCTTCCTAGCTTGCTGTCCTCAGTAGTAACACTACTGGAATTGACCCCTCCCTATTCCTGCTTTACGTAGCCAACATTTCCCCTATCCCCACATCCACTATTCTCCGCCTCCTGTATTTTCCAGCCACCCGCCATTATTGAAACGCCACTTCTGTAATTAAATCCTGGCTACAGTTCTCCAAACCTAGATTTCTTATTGGCGATTCTGTCCTTCGTCAGCCACATATTTCATCTACTACATTAACAACACTATTCACCTGACCCACCCCCATCCACCTATCATCTTCATCTCACCAACAACATCTGTACTCTCCTCTCCGTACTATTCCCACCCTGCAACAATCTTGGATGCCCTCCATCTACCGTCCTTTGACACCGCCTGCACGCGTAAGTTTTTAATTTGGGTTATTATTTTTTACTGTTGTGCATTCTGCACTATACTTGCAGTGGATTCCTATTTTATTTGCTTTAGTCCATTCGTCATGTGATTTGCAAGGTTTATTCTGCGTGTGCTTAAAATAATTGCGCCTCTATCGTCTAATGAATTGAAACTTATTTCCCCTAATTAGTATTTGCGTTCGCCTGCGCCTCTGCTAATTTTTATATAATTAACTACGTTGCAATTTTAAAACGGACTGTCTCTTGCATTTTACATACTCTATCGCATATAGAATTGCATTTAGTGAGTCTACCCCGAGTCAACCTATCACTGCATCACACCTCCTTCCTCGTTGAGATGCAGCTTGTCCTCAAGCTGCGGCGGTAAGTTGACCAAAAGCTCGGTTGGAGGTTTCCGATAAATAACTTCAATTGGGCACATGGAAAACGTCGTGTATGCGGGCTTTCAGTCGAAGCTGGAGTTGATAAGCCGCTTCTTCGATGCGCTTTAGTATCAGAAATGGGTTGTAGTACTTGAGACCTAAATTGTTGAAGGAAGGTGTGGAGGTTGATGTTTGGAGGTAGGGGTATCGTTTAGACCAAACTCATTCATTGGTGGCGAAGGATTGCTTGATGTGGACGTGGTTGTACTTGATTTCCATGCGGTCTTGAGTTTGGAGGGGATGCTCTGGATCCTTGTCTAGAAGCTCACGTTTCATAGTATCGATTAGGATAGTGTCAGCATCGTAGGATAACAGGCAGGGAGGATCCCTCCCATAATGTGTTTGAAGGGTGTAGTTTATAGTGTAGTGTGGTAATGTAACAACCTCACTTTCTAGGCTACCATTGTAATTTTCATTCCATTTTCCCATAATACATCAAAGGCGCCAAAAAATTGATTATTTAGCAATTTAAACCACAGAGTACATAAAGAAAAGTGCAGGAAAGTAAAGCATGATTTTGTTTATATCACAAGTACAGTATAACATATAGTCTAATAGATAACTCGATATATGTATACAAAAGAGAAGTCATCTCAAAATCTGTGTTACAGGTATCAATATACTACATGATCACAACAAAACATTCTCCTGAGTATCAGATCAAAAACTATACTGTCAGATACTACATTGCAACATGATGTCTACTGGAAACAGAACTGGAACTCGTCGTGAGGGCAATCAGGATCACGTCAGGCCGCGTTGTGGGCATCCAGAATACCGAGGCTGCGGTGACGACTTCGACCCAGATCTTGTACATCTTCTCGCGGCGTGCAAGGGGCCGGCTAGAAGTGCCGGGAGTGGCTTCCTCCTTGACATGTTTTAGTTACATTTTCTATTAGTCAAAAGACTAAATGAATTCTCATGATTCTCTTTATTACTATAGTGACTTATTTATAGTTTGCGGATTACTCATTTCATATTTCCTTGGTGTTGTCTTATCTCACATTCGTCTTCTTTGTATTATTTCTTTTTCTCATTTTCCTATCACCACTTGTACATCTTACTTGTATTTATTTTCATTTAGATATATACATATCTTTACATTTCCTCATCTACTTAGGTTTTGATACATGTTTCCTTCTTTTTTACATTCTCATATTGTTATCGGGCAAAGTTAAGGGTATATTAACATTTCATGACATTTATATAGCGCGCTTGCAGGCCTTTTCATATTCGCACACATTCCTTTACGCGTCTTTTCTTATTCGCACGTTTACTTTCATTTCATTATGCATTGGGAGGACATTCACCCCACCTCCATTAGTTGGGTTCACCCTTAACCTAGCCCATTTCATCACATTATTCATTTTACTTTTCATTTTTCTTTATTTACATGATTATTTAGATTCCTCTTCGTTACAACATAAAGCATATTTAGAAATAATAATCATGCAAATCTGAAATGAGAGCAATTAAAAAGGGCAAGAACTCACAGTGGCCTTCTCCATTCCTTTATCACTTCTACCATCATTATTATGCCTTCCACTGCCACGTGATATCATGACCTAGAGCGTAAATATTTTGAAAATATTAAATCACTGTCTCCAAACATCGTTTATCACTTCTCAAGTCTTCTTGATGGCTTTTATTTGACCTAATTAGGTCAAAGGAGGCTTACATGGGTTAGGGGTTTGCTGCCCTAATTTTAAAGTAGGATTTTTCACTGTTTTAGTGAAGGGGCAGCAATCCTTAGCCTCCAAATAATTATTTAGAGTGAAAGGATACCCTCTACCTTGACTTTCTTACCACCCTAATAATATGGGGATGGGGTTTTTGCTGTAATTGAGTGGTACACGCACTAGGGGTATGTTTCCATCCCTAGAAATACTTTGAAATGTAGAAATTACAATTATTTCAACTAGGGTTCCACTCAAATTTCTGAAAGTCATGGATGAGGGTCAAAGAAATCATTTCCAACACTAAACCCTCACTAACAATTTCAGAATCAACCTTTCCTCAATTAGCGTTTCACTGAAAATGCTGGAAATCATGGATTATGGCATAATAATCCATCACAGAAACTTTTTAGAAGAAAAGAACCAAAGAAAATCCAAAAACTTCAAACCTTAGGATTTTCTACCCTTTCAAACCCGTGCAAAACACCATAAAAGGAACAAGAGGAGTGAAGAGGAAGTGGTTACCTCTCGAATGGAAGAGAAATCACCGAAACGGAGGAGAATCGGGCTCTCGGTGGAGCTCGCGGCGTGCGGCTTTCCGTCGGCTTCAGCGGCTCCTGCGTGCGGGACTGGGAGAGGGAAATGAAACTGGCGTTGTTTTCTTCTCTATTAACCGAGCGCCGCTTAGCCCGTGGATGCCACACACACTCTTATTCACTTATTAACCGAAAACTGCCAGTCCAAATGTTGTAACCGGTCTTCCTAGCCCTTGACATCTTAACTTAAATTAATATCCCCACTTAATCCCCTTATTAATTAGTTTTGTATTATAACGTTATATGTAGTATTAACACATGTAACATTTTATCTTTTTAAATATAATTTGCATTATGACAAAACTCAGACCTTCAACACAAGGTCCTACAACTCAGACCTTCTACCTCAATGTCCTACACTCAGACCTTCTACCTCAAGTTCCTACACTCATGCCAACAACATCCCTGCCTCAATCTCTACACCCAGAGATCTAGACTCGGATTTTCTCTAAAGATCCTACCTAAGATGACAATGATCCTACAACTCAGATTCTCACTGAAATCCTATAGCAGACTCAGATCCAACAAGGACACTACAATTTCAGAGTAACTTCAAAAGATTTGACTCAAACATCAATACTTGAGTTTTCTGTAAAAGCACTGTGAAGGCTTCTTTTTCCTTGATCAACACTTGAAGATTTCTGCTTGGAATATGATAGATTGAATCAAGAATTCTTTTTGCCAGAGAGAGGAATCTTCAGGAAGAATGAAAGTCTGTCGAGGATTGGAAGATATCTCTCTAGGGTTTGCAGTTGCTGAAGACTTCGAGAAATTCGAGAGCTTGAGCACTTGCTAAAATCCTGCACAAAATCACTGTTTGTGTATGCGCGTGTCTTCTTTTTTGTGTTCAATTTTGTAAGCTCTTTATATTGAAAACTGGATCGGCAGAGGCCTTGTTCCTGAAAAGGAAATCCTCCAACGGCTAGGAATTATGCATAAGGAATGTTCTTCAAATGACTAGAAATTGAAATCAATATATATATATATATATATATATATATAATTTTTTCCTCTTAAGGAACCTTGATTATTGCAACAAAGAACGACATTCAAATTAATTTGAATACGAGCGCAATCTGTGGCATAGTTCCAACAGCTGACTGTTAGAACACTCTTCAGGCCGATAAAATGATATAAGTATAAGTCCAGCTGTTGTAGTCGACAAAGTCCTTTAACACTTATATTCAACATAATGTAGCCAACATGTTACTAAAAGTAATAACTCTATGTAGTCAACACTCATGCTGTTGATCCAGGAAAAATCCTATTGTCACTGTCCAGACGATGTAGTCGATAAAATACTTGACCTTTAAGTCGATGCAGTCGAAAAAATTTCTTAGTCATTCAATCGATGCAGTCGACAAACTATTTAGTCTTTCAGTCGATGCAGTCGATAAATTGCTTAGACATCTGGTCGATGCAGTGGATATTTTCCTTTAGTTGCTCAGTCGATGCAGTCGACAAACTACTTGGTCTTTAAGTCGATGCAGTCGACATCTTCCAGTCGATGTAGTTGACATTTGACTTAGACTAAATTTTGCTTCTGCCTACAAGTCCTTTTAACTTTACTGATCTTCCTTATGATAATGACATGTCTAATATATGATTAGGTCATAGGTCAATATGAGTTTTGCACCTTGAGAGATTATATGGGCAAAATCTTGTTAAGTGATTATATGCCTAACACTAATTAACCAAGTCATTTCTGTTATATTTGTTACATCAAAACTTACACAGATCAAATACGAGATGTTTATTATCATCTTGACGCCTTCAAATCAGGAATCTTGTAGACAATATTCCCAACATTGTGTACCCTTCATGTCCTCTGTCGTGGGTATCCTCCAAAATGGTGGTAATAAGGGAAGAAGCTGGATCCAGGTATAACTGGTTCTTTTACAATAATAGACCCGCACATGTGGTCAAAATATGGGGCAGGTGGCCTTCTTTAATGCGGTGGAGCTGCTCGAATAATATTAGACAGTTCTGGATTTCTTGACGCTATGAGGAGTGGAGTTTGGCGGTGAGGCAGGAAATTGGAAAAAGAGTGCCCTTGTCAATATGCTCCCGGAGGAACAAGGTGCCAGCGATATAGTTTAAGCCCCCCATGCCGCCTTGTACTCTACACAAAAATTGAATCCAAGTAGTTTACCAAGCTACTGTGTTGCGGCACGGTACTGAGGCACTACTCGAGAAGGTACTTCAAGTTGAAATGGTTGGCGCGACACAAAGGTGTGTCCCCAATGATTAGGGCGCCAGTTTTGGGCTGCCTTGGCGAGGTCGATCAACTCCTGCTTATACACCGGTAGTTTCTGATGGTGGAGGGCTGTTTTTCTGCTTATACGGGGTGTCTCTCTTAAAATGACCCCGCTGTCCTGATTGGAAGCGTCACATTCTACCCAAAACTCTTAGAAGAAATTTGGAAGACGCAAGACCGAAGCTAAAATTAAGGCCTGTTGTCACTCCTGGAAGGCCTTACTGTTGTGTTTTCCCAAGCAAACATTTTTTCGCAGTAGGGCCACCAACGGTTCGGCAATGGCGCTGTAACCCCAAATTAAGCGTCAGTAGTACCCCGTGATACCAATAAATCCACGGAGTTCGCGAGGTGTCTGTGGGGTAGGCCAAGTGGCCACGCCATGTATTTTCTCAGGGTCAGCCGAGACCTTCTAAATCCTAGTCCATAAATAGACCCCTTTTGTCATATAAGAGATTATCAATGAAGTAAATCAAATTTCTTTATCTCTCTCTAAGCTCTTCTCCTTCACTCTCAAGTCTCCACTCTCTCTAGTTCTTCTTCTCCTCTTCATTCCCATTTTATGGTTAAGTTGAGCAAAGCTCCCATCTTCCACATTCGTTTCCTTCTCCCTCCTTTGGGTGAGCATGACTCCCCTTATATCTCCACCACCTCCGACGACGTTATGAGCAATAACAGAGACTCAACAACTCTTTACTAGAGATTTTGAAGAGGTATAGGAGGACACACCGCCAAATAAGTTTGAAAATTTTGTAGACTCTAAAATATTGCTATTCAAGTTTAATTTCTAAATTTAGTTGTTACATATTGCCTTGTTTACTTACACATGCAATAACATTGTCTCCAAATTTCCAAAATGAAACACCCACATCCCTGCTTCCAGCAGAAACCATATTATTTGTAAAGAGAGGCCCAAAACCTTGCTGAATTTGTCAAACCAAGCCCGCGGGGACTGTTTGAGACCATAAATAGACTTCCGAAGAAGACAGACCCGAGACTCCCCCATGGTCTCAAACCCGGGAGGTTGGTTCATGTAAACAGTCTCCTGCAGATCGCCGTTGAGGAAGGCGTTCTTAACATCCAGCTGATAAAGGGGCCAATGTCGATGAACGACCAAGGAGAGAAGAACGTGAACGGTGTTCAATTTGGCCACTAGAGAGAAGGTTTCCTCATAATCCAAGCCATGTTGCTGAGTAAAACCCCGGGCCACGAGGCGGGCCTTGAGTCGCTCCACGGTGCCATCCGCCGCATGTTTAACAACAAAGACCCACTTGCAGCTCACACAGTGCTGTCCCGCGGGAAGAGAAACCAGATCCCAAGTCCGGTTCGCCCAGAGAGCCCACATTTCATCGTCCATGGCCGCCCTCCAGCCCAGGTGTTGCAGCGCCTCCTGCATAATGTTAGGAATAGAGATAGAGGAGAGAGAGGTGGCAAAGGTGTAGAGAGGAGGAGTCAGCCGATGGAGAGAAACATAGTTGGCCAAGGGATGAGCTGTAGAGGCGGGAGTTGGATCTGCCGTTGTCGGGGTGTCGCTGGAGGGTGGTAGATGGTACAGGGAAGCATCCTTGAAGCGACAGGTGTAGACACGGATAAGGGGAGGAGGAACCCGAGAGGGGGCAGGGAGAGAGGTGGTTGGAGATGGCAGAGAAGAGGTCGTGACAGGTAGAACAGACCAGGGAAAAGGAGGAGAGGAAGTCGAAGTGGGTGAAAGTAAGTGGAAGGGCTGATCTTCGCAGAACGTGACATCTGCCGAGACGACCAACTTGCCATCAGAAGGAGAGTAGCAAACATACCCCTTTTGAGTACGGGAGTAGCCAACAAACATATATTTGGCCGCCCGAGGAGCAAGTTTGTCGGAGGGGGGGGGCAAGAAGATGAACATAACAAACACACCCGAAGACTTGCGGGGTGAGAGAGGTGGGATTCACGGAAGGATAGAGGAGTTGAATAGGTATGGCAAAGTCAAGAACAGAAGAGGGTAGGCGGTTGATGAGATTGCATGCTGTGGAGACAGCAAAGTTCCAATATTCGGTCGGAAGCTGCATTTGAAACATAAGGGACCGAGCAACATCAAGGAGATGACGATTTTTCCGTTCAGCCACCCCATTTTGTTGAGGGGTGTACGCACACGAGGTTTGATGGATGGCGCCAAATTCAGTGCAAAGAGTGGAGAAGGTGCGACTAGTATACTCGCGAGCGTTATCAGTGCGAATGACTTTGAGAGGGGTTGCAAACTGCGTACGCATTTCAGTTAAAAAGGCACGAAACACAGAGGTAAGTTCAGTACGGTCATGTTGTAAATATAGGCATGTAACACGCGAGTAGTCATCAATAAACGTGACAAAATAGCGAAATCCAAAGATACTGGGGACTTTATAGGGGCCCCATACATCAGAATGAACAATATTGTTTACCGTAGATACAAGATTCACAAGAAAACTCCCGTAGAGGAACATCGGGAAGAGCTCGCTTGAGAATCGGAAGAGGGGCATGTCCAAGACGACGATGTCAGTCGACGGTGGAGACAGTGAAGAGAAGAGTGGTTGGTATATCCAGGATGTAGAGCCCATTTACCAGGTGCCCCTCACCAATGATACTCCGGGTGCGGCGATCCTGCATAAGAAAAGAGAAAGGAGAAAAGGTTATGCAACAATCAAGTTCGTGTGTCAGGCGACTAACAAAAAGTAAATTGAAGGGCGACCACGGAACATGAAGAACTGGGGAAAGAGAAAGGGCCTGGGTGAGTTGGAGAGATGCATTGCCAGAAACCGGTAAGGTGTCACCATTGTCCACAGTGATATGCGAAGGATGTGCCGTCTGGAGATACTGGGAAGGCTTCTGGGAGGTAATATGGTGTGTAACACCAGAATCAACGATGCAGTTGGGGCTATGAGAGAGACATGTTATACCTTCCGTAGAGAAAGACGCAACCGAGCCGGAGGAGCGGCCAAGGGCACCCTGTAGCTGTTGGAGTTGGGTGCGGAGCTCATCGATATGTTGGCAAGTAGTAGACGCCGAATCCGGAGGAGAAGCCTAGTGGGAGCAGAAGCAGTAGAGGAAGTAGCCGCAAGGTGGGGAGGTAGACCATGCTTGCGGTAACAAGTAGCCTCGAGATGACCATCCCGACCACAATAGGTGCATTTCATAGAAGAACGACCTCCACGCTCGCGTCCCCGAGACGGAGGTCGGCCCCCCGGGTGGAAGAGCCACGAGCAAGAGGAGGGGTCAGAAGGAGAGGCTGCTGAAGGAGAGCTGGTGCAAATCCTGGAGGAGCCTCAGTAGGAGGCATTACTTTAAGCAGCATGGAGCAGACATCTGACAACGAAGGAGTCGTCGTAGAAGAGAGAATCTGAGTCCAAACACTATGCAGATGGGGAGGAACACGAGACATCATCATTGCGATGGTGACAGCCTCTTTCTGGGCCCGTTGAGTAGCGAGATTAGTGGTTGGAGGTTTATGTTGAATCCAGGCCTCGGCCAGGGTCTTGGCTTGGGCAATAAAAGATATCATATCACCTGGAGCACCTGAAGTGACGTTCTGAAGGTCAGAGAGAATATCATATAGGTGCTGAAGATAGTTATGCCCCGAGTAAAAAGAGTGGAGTTCCTCCCATATGGCCTTGGCCGTGTCATGATACATGGTCATCCTGTAAGGCTCAGTATCCATAGAATTTAGAAGCCAGGACTGGACCCGACCATCATCGCGAAGCCAGTCATCGGAGGGAGCATCGGAGGTAGCGTGGGTCAAGTGGTGAAGAAGACCCTTGGTCTGCAGGACACGACAAACCGAGTGAACTCTTTCAACGAAGTTCCGTTTCCCAGTCAGGGAAATGGTAGTAATTCGGATCTCATCGCGGAGTTCGGAAGCCTTGGTAGCCGCACGGGCTGGAGGAGCAGAGGTGGCAGCGAAATCATCAGAAGCCATGCGGTTAGCAGAAGAGACCGGGCAGCTAGCGGAGGGGTGAGTAAGGAGGAGACCAGGCTAGCAAGGAGAAGGCCGGGCGGCTAGAAGGAGGAGGCCGTGCGGCTAGCAGGAGGAGGCCGGGCGGATAGCAAGGAGGAGGCCGGGCGGCTACCAGGAGAAGGCGTTCGGTTTGGCAGAGAAGGCCAGGCGGCTAAAACAGCAAGCCGGACAGCTAGCAGGAGAGAAAAGGAGCGGTAGAAACAGAAGCCGCACGGTCTCGGCCGACACACCAGCGACAAGAGGAATCTCTACCAGGATGCGGCTTGCAGGAAGAGAAGAGACCGCGATCGACAAGACAAGTCGCAGCGGCTAGCCGATGTAGAGGCAGGATAGGGAGTCCGCACGGTCAAGGTGAGGCCACCAGCGGCAAGAAGAGGTGCCACGACCTAGATGCGGACACTCGTCTAGAGGAGAAACCGTGGCAACTCGAGAGAAGTCGCGACCAGCGGGAAGAGGGAAAGCCGGGAAGAAGAGGGGGGGGGGGGTCCGCGCGGATAGCAAGAGAGACCGCACGGGCATAGACAGAGGGAAGACCGCACGGATAGAGAGGAAGACCGCGCGGACAGATGCAATAGAAGGTGGATCCCACGTGAGAGTTTATAAAAGAGAGGGAGGGGGGAGGAGAAGGAGAAGTGGAAGCCACGAGGAGACAAAGAGGAGAGAGCCATTAGAAGGAGACATGCCGCACAATATGGCGCCTAAGACAGTGGAAGAAAAGGCAGCGCGGTTTCCAGGTGGACAGGCCTGCCACGAAGTCCGGGCGGACAGAAGCGGGAGACCGCGAACAGTAGACCGAAAAACAAATACAAGGAGAGACCGGTTGGCTCTGATATCATGTAAAGAGAGGCCCAAAACCTACTTCTTGAGTTAATAGTTACAAGTATGAATACATTTATATAGGAAAGGAGAAAGAAGAGAAATCCCAATCTAACATGTGGGACTAATACAATGAGGAGGAAAAAAGAGGAAAAATGGGCCACTATATGGGCCCTTAACTAGGTTTCTCTAACATTATTGAATAAAGGATACTTAGTTCAGTTTATTTCAAGCCTATATTAGAGTTTTTTGTTGTTGTGAGAGAAAAACGCAAACACTTTCTCTCTATTGATGAAGGGAGTGAAGAAAACCTCGGAATTTATGTAACGATCAAAACAATATATAGATAGAGAAAAAAATCAAATTATGTGGTTTGGTAAAACAATGACTTGTATCAATGCCACATAATGGTAGGTCAAATGATGGATCACAAATTAAAAGAATGTACATGTAAATATTAAATTTCTTGTAGTAATTAATGGGGAGTGTAGATATCACTAAAGCATAAAGCAAAAGTTTCTAAATAAAACTGCTTAGAGTAGTCTATCAATCGTGGTAATGCGATAGAGAAATTAAGGGATGGAGAAAGAGACTTCTATGAGCTCACCCTCATTATTATCTCCCCTCCTTCGTTTTCCTTTACCAAACCTCTTATAGAAACATAGCACCCGATGATATATGTACCTTTATTAGCAAGTTGATCGTGCCATGAGAAAATTTTCTGAATTTAAATCTTGCCATCTTTCACTTTTTTGTGATGTAGCAAGATATTATATCAATATGCATGATTTTTTGTTGACATTTGCTCTTTATTTTGTGAGATTCAAATTTTTGGATGAACACGAGTTGAATTGGCTTAAGAGATGAAACCCGTTGTGAACTACTTTTCTTTTCTCCATTCATTTCTAGATGGAATTTGTACTCTTCTAAGACCTATTGGGGTCTGTTCGTTTGACCGGTTTTGAGAGGAAAGAATTGCAATTGATTTCCCAATTCAAATTCTTGTGTCCGTATGCACCTTTATTTGATTGGAATTGACATTTGAGGAAAACTGTCGGTTTTGGTTTCTTTGAAAATTAGGTGTGAATGAAAATTTACCTCTTTAAGCCGGTTTTTGCAATTTTCTGATCACAGAGAGTCAGAGACCATTTCCAACACTGTTCGGTACTTCTTCTCCTCCCCTCTTCTTTTTATTTTTCTTCTCCTTCTACTTCTGCTTCTTCTCCTTTTTCTCCTTTTTTTTGGCAACCAAACAACAAATTTTTCAAGTTGAGGTGCAGTCGATATTGTTTTAGTAGATTGGACAATTTTTTCATATGGCTTAAATGTTTGTCCCAATTTTAGCCATATATGAGATGTTTTCTATGTAGATGATCGCAAACTCATGAAGGGCCTCATCGATTTGCATAGGACACTTGGCATCATCACATTCTCCATTCAACCCTTTGATGATAACTCTCTTAAATTTGAGTTTGGTGAAGGTCTGGTCATACTTCATTTGCTGTAACAAGTTGTCAATCCCTCAAAGGGACTATCAATTTTGTATGGTGCTTTTATTGAGTTCCTAGTATGAGATGCACATTTCACCACCTCCAATTCTTCATTTCTTACCCTCATGGAAGGAGTGGTGCATGGCGAACTACTCGGCTTGGCGACTCCTTAGTTGAGTAGCTCGACGACTTGGTTCTTGATCAACTTATTCTTGATAGTAAGTTTCAATTTAAAAGGCGCATCCATGACTAGCTTGATTTCATACTATATTTGCCCGGGGGTAGTGGTTGGCCTTTTGATTATTAGAAGAGAAACGTGCACTCAGTGAGCTGTCTTTATAGTTTCCTCTCATCCTCCTTAGTGGTAGACAAGGTTATTCCTTTTTGTTTCATAATTCCGAGGAAGAGTAAGTATCTTTGGTAAGCGTTGAGTGCTCGCTTAATCTATTTGGATGCAATTACGTTAAAACGTTCATTTTTGAAACATTGATTTAGAGTGAATAGTGAATTGATGCAACTAGTCTCGATAGAAATAGACAGGTTTCTGCTTGCATAAGTCAAATTGACATATATGGATATAGACTGCCTTATGAGGATCATTGTTCACTGGCAGGACAACCCTTTGTGGAAGCAGTATGAGTTTATACTTGTAGAAAGAGGAGTTACGATCGTCATATGAATGATGCAAGCATGTAGCCGCATTGAGAGTAACATTGAGATGTTTTATGTATTTTTGCATATTTTTATGCATTTTATTAGTGCACATTTTTTGTATTTTATTTATGAATATTTTATGTATTTTATTTATGTGCAATTTTTGTATATTTTGCATCAACCAATCTTAGTCATTTGTAGTGGGTTCCTAACATAAAAATATGATCTCAGGGGTTGTTTTCAGGTATTGCAGAATCTGAACAGAAATTTTAGATTTTAGTGATTTCTCTATGGTGCCAGCTCTGTGTAACCTGTGTCGTGGCCTAGATCTTCATCCCTTCTCCCCTTGGCCGAACTAGTCTCCCTTCACTAGTTATTTCCCATAACTACCTTTGAAACCGTCAAATATCCATTACCCACGTGCCATTACTGCTCGATGATTACTCCCCATCCACTATCCATACTGGAACTAATATTTTCCCAATCGACACTCCTAAATTTCAACCTCTGCCACAATTGACCACCACACAGTAACATTTACTCAATTGTTCCCGTCATTCCCCTCCAACCCTGTATAACCTATCTGATATGAGCTCGTGAGTTTAAGCACGTAATGGGTCGATGGAGGACTATGTCCCACAAGGGATCGCTGCGTTCCTTCTTGGATCCCGTCGAGGTTGCTGCGGTAGAGGGAGGGGGGTGAGGTTCGGTCGGCGCTAACACAGGCGGAAGAGAGGGAGAGAGATCTTTTAGCTTTTTTCTTCTTACCCAAAAGAGAGATAATAAAGTTCTTAAATTGAGGGGCCTCCCACCTAGGCCTTAGATAAGTGGGAAAAGTAAAAGTCTAAAGTCATCATTAAAGCAAGCCATCATATCCCCCTCATTTGGTCTTAAACACATGGGGTAAGACGAGGCATAAAATTTACTCCTTGGATATTGTGATCCCCATCATGTCGTCGTGACCCCCATCATATTTGATTTCTTCGTGCGCGTTGTTGTTGCGGCGCTGATACGTCCTACCCCAGTGCGGGTCGATGGCGGCGCGGTTGGTAACATCATTCGCCTCTTCAAGTGGCAGCTTGACTGCATGCTGGGAAGGGAGAGAGGGACGATATGGCTGGTTGGGGACTCATCAATAAAGGGATTTAGGTGCGAGACGTGGAAGACGTCATGGATGTTGCTACCGGGCAGGAGTTGGAGTTGGTAAGCGTCGTCGCCGATACGTCGAAGAATCTGGAGGGGGTTGTGAAAACGGGAACCTAATTTGGCGGAGGGCACCGATGGGTGGATAAAGACATGAAGGTAGGGCTGGTTTTTGAGCCTAACCCAATACCCAATGCTGAAGGTGATGTCGTGGTGCCCGCAGTTGTAGCCAGTCTCCATGGGATGTTGGACCTGGAGGAGGCGTTTGCGCGCGAGAGCAAGGAGCTGGTCTCGGTCCATAAGCTCTTGGTCGAGGGCGGATACGGAGGCTGATCCTTGGTCATAAGTGAAAAGGCGCGATCGCGCGAGGGATCACGACCATAGATGAGACGAATGGGGTCGTTTGTAATGTCGTATGGTACGGGGTGTTGTTGCAATATTCGATTATTGGAAGCCACACAAACTCTTCGGGCGATCGCCAACGAAACAATAGAGGTACATTTCGACCTTGCAGTTGACCACCTCAGTTTGTCTGTCCGATTGGGGATGGTGGGCCGACGAGAAAGCTAATTTAGTACCGCATAGGCAGAAGAGTTACGTCCATAAGCAACTTGTAAAGACTTTGCCGCGGTCGGAGACGATTGATTCTGGGAGGCCATGCAGGCGGAAAATCTCCGAAAAGAATGTCCGAGCAATGCGTTCGACGACCAAGTGACGACTAAGGGAGAGTAAGTGTGCACCTTTGGAGAAGCGATCAACGACGACCATTAAGACAGATTAACTGTTGGAAGTAGGGAGGCCCTCCATGTAATCCATTGAAACATTCGCCCAAATTTGAGTGGGGACCGGTAATGGTTGGAGTAGTCCTGCCGGGAGGAGGTGTTCAAAATTATGTTGCTGGCATATGGTGCATCCTACGACGAATTTGTGTTTTGAGCGCCAGAGACCGCGCCAAAATAACTTGCGGCGGAGGCGTTGAATGTTTTCTGGGTGCCTTCGTGAGACCGACCGTAGGTGTCTTCCAAGAATTGTGGAATCAACAAGGTGGCATCGAGGTAAAGGCGATCTTTGTAGAGGACACCGGAGGAGGCAGACCAAATTGGTGGCGTGACCCAATCCATGATGCGTTGGAGTAGTTCCGCTAGGCTCAGTGAGTATCGGATTTCACGGCAGACATCCTCGAGGAAGGAGTGTGATTTGGAATCGACGAAGAGATATGTTGTGGATTGTTCGGCCTCGTCCGATGCAAGGCGGTGGGATAAGGCGTCGACCACGCGATTCAGGGAGCCAGCCTTGTGTTCTACCCGAAAGTTGAAGCCCAGAAGCTTGGAGACTCATCGTTGTTGAGGGACGGTAGTGAGGCATTGCTCGAGCAAATATTTGAGTCTTAAATGATCCGTCCAAATAACAAAGGAGCGACCCCATAGATAAGGCCACCAATGTTGAATGGTCTTGGCGAGGCCGATAAGTTCTTGTTCTTACGCCGACAAATTTTGGTGGCGTCGTGGAGTGGGCCGACTAAAATACGCGATGGGATGTCTGTTTTGTTGCAAAACCACCCCGGATCTGAGTGCGGAGGAGTCACATTCAATGAGAAACTCTTTGGTGAAGTCCGGTGTTAAAAGTAGCGAACAAACGACTAGAGCAGAGAATAAACGACTAGAAAACAAGCCGGAACTTTGAATAATTGAAATTTTATTATCCAAAAAGATATCATTTACAAAGGTATGACCTCCCTTTTATAGAATGGAGGAGAGAGAGAAGAATACAAACTAACAATGTGGGACTAAAGCTATACAACAGATCTGGGCGGCTAGAATAAGAGACCGGAACAGGCCGCGCGGTTAGACAATGTTCTAACCGCTCGGCAATACCAGAACCAAGAGGGAGAGATGCGGTAGGAGACCGCTAGACCGGCCGGTTTCCAAGCCGCCAGAGATAAGCCGTCAGACCGCCGGATACCATACGACGACAGCCTGGAAATCAACCCGCCAACCTCAATCCGCCAGACCGCCCGGTCAACAACCCGCCAGGCCCAAACCGCCAGACCGCCCGGTCTCATACTTCGACACTCCCCCTCAAGCTAGAGCATAGATATCAATCATGCCCAGGTTGTCACAAATGTGGAAGAAGGAAGTAGAAACCGGCTTGGTGAAGATATCAGCCAACTCTTTGTCGGAGGTGACGAACGGAGTGCAAATCTGTTTCTTCAAGACCTCTTCTCGGATGAAATGGCAGTCGACCTCTATATGTTTCGTTCTCTCATGGAAGACCGGATTTTTGGATATGTATATAGCGGCTTTGTTGTCACAAAACATAGGCAGAGGATAGTTGTAGACCTCTCCTAGGTCAAGCATGAGAGCCCGCAACCATTTTAACTCACACGTGGTTGACGCCATACTCCGGTATTCGGCTTCTGCACTGGACCTTGAGACAACAGACTGCTTCTTGCTCTTCCAGCTCACAAGATTACTTCCAACAAATGTGCAGAAACCCGATGTAGATTTACGGTCACCTTTATCATCCGCATAGCTTGAGTCTGAGTAGGCTTCAATTCTCAGATGACCATGCTTCTGAAAGAGTAGCCCTTTCCCTGGTGCTGCTTTGACATACTCTAGTATCTTCAAGGCAGACTGAAGATGACATTCCCTGGGAGCTTGCATGAACTGACTGACCTTGCCTACAGCATAGGCAATGTCGGGTCTGGTCACCGTGAGATAAATGAGTTTGCCCACCAGACGTCTATACCTCGTGGCATCGGATATAAGCGGTGAGTCATCTGTCCATGTTTTGTCTTCTCCAGTGGCCATGGGATACCGGGCCGGTTTGGCCCCGGTCAATCCTGCCTCTTGTAGAAGATCAAGCGCATACTTCCGTTGGGAGAGAACCAACGAGTCGGGCTTCCGAGAGATTTCTATCCCCAAAAAATATTTCGGGGAGCCCATATCCTTCGTGACAAGGTGTTGACGGAGGTGTTTCTTTGTCAAGTCCACCCCAGCCTGGTCATCGCCGGTAAGAAGGATATCATCCACATACACCGCCAAAACCACAAGGCCTGATGCGGTTTTGCGAATAAACAATGAGTGATCGGCGGAACTTCTTGCAAAGCCAATTGCAGCCACAATGCCACTAAACTTGTCAAACCACGCCCGAGGGCTCTGCTTTAGGCCGTAGATGGCCTTCTTCAACTGGCATACTCGTGTCTCCCCCTGAGCAACATACCCTGGAGGTTGCTCCATATAGACGTCCTCCTGAAGATCCCCATACAGAAAAGCATTCTTGACGTCAAGTTGAGAAATTTCCCACTCCCTGTTGACGGCCACAGAAAGAAGAACCCGGATGGTGCTGAGGCGAGCAACCGGAGAGAAAGTGTCAAAATAGTCAACTCCATAAGTCTGAGTAAAGCCTTTGGCCACCAGGCGGGCCTTGTAACGATCCACAGTGCCGTCCGGGCGAAACTTCACAACGAACACCCAGCGGCAGCCAACCACATCAGTACCGATCGGTGGAGGAACAAGGTTCCAGGTACCTCTTTCAGTAAGAGTGGCAATTTCCTCATCCATGGCAGATTTCCAATGAGGAATAACAAGAGCCTCCTGGTAAGTGCGGGGAGTGGTGGTAGCCGAGATGGCCAAAGCAAAGCACCTGCGAGAGGGAGTAAGCCGATCATAGGAAACAACAGCCGTAAGCGGGTGTTGGGTACACGCCCGCACCCCTTTGCGAAGGGCAATGGGACGATCCAGGTCGTCTTGTGCCTCAGGGACCGGAGCATCCATGGCAGAGAAAGCTGGCCCGGGACTAGAGAGAGACGGCTGCGGAGACGAAGGAGGGGAGATAATAGGGAGAGGAGGAGACGGAGGAGGAGACGACATAGGAGGGGAGACGTCGACTTGTGTGGAAGGCTCACAGAGAGATGGTGGAGAGTCAGAGACAGCAGGAGGAGGTGAAGATGGGAAAGAAAAGTAGGAAGCATTTTCAAAGAAGGTGACGTCTGCGGAAACAAACTGTTTGCGCAGAACGGGATCAAAGCAACAGTAGCCTTTTTGAGTTGTCGAGTAACCCAAAAAGACACATTTGGTGGAGCGGGGGGAAAGCTTGTCGCGAGTAGCAGACGGAGCATGCACGAAGGCCGTACACCCAAAGATACGGAGAGGAAGAGGAAAGGGTTCCTTGGTTGGGTAGAGAATGGAGAAGGGGGTCTTGCCGTGAAGAACAGAAGAGGGAATGCGATTGATGAGATAGCAGGCAAGAAGAACAGCATAGCCCCAATAGGAGCGAGGCACCTGCATCTGTGTCATCAGAGTGCGAGCGATATCGAGGAGATGACGATTTTTACGTTCCGCCACCCCATTTTGCTGGGAGGTGTAAACACAGCTGGTCTGATGAATAAGACCATGTTGCATACAAAAAGATGAAAACTCATGACTGAGATATTCCTTAGCATTATCAGAGCGCAATACTTTAATAGAAATAGCAAACTGAGTTTTAATCATATTATAAAAAGATTGCCATACAGATAAGAGTTCAGAGCGATCTTTTAATAGATACACCCAGGTACATCTGGAGAAATCATCAATAAAAGTTACAAAGTAAAAACTACCCCGACCAACGGTGGGAGTAGGAGCAGGACCCCAGATATCAGAATGAATGAGATCAAAAGGGCGGGAGGAACCACGGCCTTGCTTCTGCGGGAAGGAGGAGCGGTGATGCTTGCCAAGCTGACACGCATCGCAGTTGAGCGGAGGACTGGTTTGAGGTAAGTGGGGAAGAAGCTGATGCAGAATCCGAGGAGGAGGATGTCCAAGGCGAAGATGCCATTGAAGCAGATCAGTAGACGAGGAAGAGAAGGCGGACAGAGCGGAAACATTGTAGAGGAAGTAGAGGCCGCCGCTCTCAGTCCCAGTAGCAATCGTCCGTTGGGTTCTCGGGTCCTGAAAACAACAAGAAGTAGGAGTAAATAATACAGAGCACTGAAGTTGCTTGCATAAAGTAGTAACAGAGAGTAAATTGCAAGGGAACTTCGGGACATAGAGAGTGTCCGCTAAGCGAAGCGAGGGAGTGACTTGAACCATGCCCGTTCCATGAACCGGGGAAGGCGAACCATCCGCAACGAGAACCGGGGGTAACCGATCATGCGTCTCTAGGAGAGAGAAGCAGTGAGGGTTTCCGGTCATGTGATTTGTAGCACCAGAGTCAATGAGCCATTTACCTTGGGTAACGACGTGTGCACTACCTGAGGTGGTGGCCACAGAAGCAGACTGCCGAGAGGAGGCGGAGGTTGAGGAAGAAGTATCACCGGAGGGACGAAGATGAGGATGTTTCTGCCAGCAGCGGTCAACTGAGTGGCCGGTACGACCACAGTGAGAGCAGAGGAACCTTGACGGACCGCGCGTGCCAGATTGGCTGCGACCACTATTGCCACCCCGCTGGACTTGGTGTGCATAGGAGTCCGGTGGAGGAGGGGAGGACAATAGAGGACGTTGGAGCAGTGAAGTAACCGCGGCGATGCGAGCTGCGGTGGCATCCAAGGTGGGAGACTCGGCTTCGCCCAAGATCTGCTGGCGGATCATATCAAAAGACTCAGGAAGCCGGAGAAGATAACAAATAACCAGGAGTTCCTGGAAGTGTTTGTGCTGTTCGGCCAAGTCCGCGGAGAAGGGGCGATTCTGGAGGATTTCGGCTCCAAGAGCCTGAACTTGCTGATAAGCCGCAGCAGGAGACATGGAAGGGCGAGCGAAGAGATCCGCGTAGAGAGTATAAATGCGGGATGTCTGGGCCCCCTTTGAGTAGAGAGCAGCAAGGTGAAGCCACGCGGTCTTGACCGTCTCATCATGACGTATGACAGGAAGACATTCATCGGAGAGGCTGTTAGCCAACCACGTGCGGACAAGCGCATCACTGGCATCCCAGTCATCAAATTCAGCAGAGTCTGAGGGAGGAGGGTCATCGGTGAGGTGATGACGTTTGCGCTGAGAGCGGAGAAGAAAAGTGAAGGAGACGCTCCAATCCGGATAGTTGGAGCCAACAAGTTTAGAAACCGTGCCAAGGTTGCCAGAGGGTGTAGGAAGCGGCGCCGGAGTGGCGATAGGAGTGGTGGTGGTGGAGGTCTCAGAAAGGGCCATAGGAGACAACTGCGAGAGGCCGCGCGGTTAGAATATAAGCCGCGCGGATAGAAAGAAGACGAGCTGCGGCGGTCACGATGTTAGACACCAGCGGCCAGAGAAGCCACGACCAAGCCGCAGGTCCAAGACGGGGAAGAGGTCGAACGGCTAGAAGATAGACCGCGCGAACGGAAAAGGCGAATAAAGAAGCAGGTCGCGACGAACAAGGAGATAGGTCGCTGCGACAGAAGGGCAGGAGAAGGAGGACGCGCGGACAGGGCGCAAACAGCGAGAACAGGTCGCGAGAAGAAGGGGCAAGCCGCGCGGACAGGGCGCACAGAATCAGGAGGAGAAGATCGATGCCTCTGATACCATGTTAAAAGTAGCGAACAAACGACTAGAGCAGAGAATAAACGACTAGAAAACAAGCCGGAACTTTGAATAATTGAAATTTTATTATCCAAAAAGATATCATTTACAAAGGTATGGCCTCCCTTTTATAGAATGGAGGAGAGAGAGAAGAATACAAACTAACAATGTGGGACTAAAGCTATACAACAGATCTGGGCGGCTAGAATAAGAGACCGGAACAGGCCGCGCGGTTAGACAATGTTCTAACCGCTCGGCAATACCAGAACCAAGAGGGAGAGATGCGGTAGGAGACCGCTAGACCGGCCGGTTTCCAAGCCGCCAGAGATAAGCCGTCAGACCGCCGGATACCATACGACGACAGCCTGGAAATCAACCCGCCAACCTCAATCCGCCAGACCGCCCGGTCAACAACCCGCCAGGCCCAAACCGCCAGACCGCCCGGTCTCATACTTCGACATCCGGTAATTAAAGAACCAAAGTGTTTTGGAGCGCCCGTTGGAGGTCGTGGAAGGCGACGGTGGCCCTGACGGTCCACGAGAAGCTATTTTTGCGGAGTAGGTTGGTGAGGGGCTGGGTGATGATGCTATATCTACGAATGAAGTGTCGGTAGTAGCCTGTGAGGCCCAAAAAGGTGTGCAAGCCCTAGAGTATGCACGGTATTGTCCATGACACAACACCATCTAGCTTTTATGGATCCGCCGAAACCCCGTGGGATTGGACCACGTTGTAAGGCCCCCCCTTCAGAATTAAGCACGACCAAAGGATCTTATCACACACTGCTGCCAATCCACAACAAAGAAGGGAATAACGGAAGAGTAGAGGTATGAATGTCTCAACCCTCTCCTATCATTCTCTTCTAAGCTACGAACCGACGATGGTGCTAAGAGAACAACCATCACACCCCAACTGGGGTACACTATGAGCAGTAGCGAAAGAACCACTAGCGGACGACTAGTAGCCATGTAGTAGACCACATAAATATATGAGTAAATAAAGACAAGACATAAATAACCACAACAATGACACGATGACCCCACAGTCAAAGTATAATAGTCCATAAAAAATCTGGATGCTCACAAGTAACATGCCAAGTCGGATGAAAGATGATATATATAAAGTGCTGTAAATATGTAAATTCTAATAAGCTAACTATATGACTGATGATGTTGTTAAGGGTAACAACGATCATTATCACGCCTTCTATCTCCACGCCAAGTCCACGTCGAGTTTATGTCATAGCTCTGGAAGCGCCCACGATTTCAGTTGCGTCGTCATTGACGGAGTCTCCACCTAAAAAGATAAGCGTGAACACGTCAGTCAAATTAGACTGAGTGGTTCTTCCCGCTCCCCCCAAAGTCCTAACGCTTAAGGGAGGGAAATACCACGCTACAGGAAGTGACATGCGGTATACTACACAAGTATAACAGACAAGCATAGATATGGTAATAAGATAAGTACAACTGGCAAGCTATCATATATGAACAAATAAACTAATTGTACAACCCCATATTCGCTGGGTGGGACCTGGAGACACCACTGAGGAATTGGGCTAGCCTCAGGTTAGCCTTGGGTTAACCCTAAGGCATACTTGTGGAGTTCTCGTCCTGTAGGAGCTCCCGCCAAGGGCAGGGAAAAGATGGAGAGATCGTCGACCGACCAAGGCAGATAGTCGAGCTCTCGGCAGGAGAGATCGTCGACCGACCAAAGCAGATAGTCGAGCTCTCGGCAGGAGAGATCGTCGACCGACCAAAGCAGATAGTCGAGCTCTCGGCAGGAGAGATCGTCGACCGACCAAAGCAGATAGTCGAGCTCTCGGCAGGAGAGATCGTCGACCGACCAAAGTAGATAGTCGAGCTCTCGGCAGGAGAGATCGTCGACCGACCAAGGGCAGGGAAAAGATGGAGAGATCGTCGACCGACCAAGGCAGATAGTCGAGCTCTCGGCAGAAGAGATCGTCGACCGACCAAAGCAGATAGTCGAGCTCTCGGCAGGAGAGATCGTCGACCGACCAAAGCAGATAGTCGAGCTCTCGGCAGGAGAGATCGTCGACCGACCAAAGCAGATAGTCGAGCTCTCGGCAGGAGAGATCGTCGACCGACCAAAGCAGATAGTCGAGCTCTCGGCAGGAGAGATCGTCGACCGACCAAAGCAGATAGTCGAGCTCTCGGCAGGAGAGATCGTCGACCGACCAAAGCAGATAGTCGAGCTCTCGGCAGGAGAGATCGCCGACCGACCAAGGCAGATAGTCGAGCTCTCGGCAGGAGAGATCGCCGACCGACCAAAGCAGATAGTCGAGCTCTCGGCAGGAGAGATCGCCGACCGACCAAGGCAGATAGTCGAGCTCTCGGCAGGAGAGATCGCCGACCGACCAAGGGCAGGGAAAAGATGGAGAGATCGTCGACCGACCAAGGCAGATAGTCGAGCTCTCGGCAGGAGAGATCGTCGACCGACCAAAGCAGATAGTCGAGCTCTCGGCAGGAGAGATCGCCGACCGACCAAGGCAGATAGTCGAGCTCTCGGCAGGAGAGATCGTCGACCGACCAAAGCAGATAGTCGAGCTCTCGGCAGGAGAGATCGCCGACCGACCAAGGCAGATAGTCGAGCTCTCGGCAGGAGAGATCGCCGACCGACCAAGGCAGATAGTCGAGCTCTCGGCAGGAGAGATCGCCGACCGACCAAGGCAGATAGTCGAGCTCTCGGCAGGAGAGATCGTCGACCGACCAAAGCAGATAGTCGAGCTCTCGGTAGGAGAGATCGTCGACCACAGAAGCTTCCGCCTTAGGGAAAGCTCCCGCCCAGGGCAGGCGAGAAGGCCCCAAGTAAGCCTTCAGTCGCGATAGTTTCAAGACCGTGAAGGGCGCGAACCTCCCTGGCAAGGGGTCTCGCCAAGGTTGGCCCAGTTGGGGGTCCAGCGAGAGCCTTCACGGCCAGGGTTCTCGCCAAGTGGGCCCACGTGGTAGGGCCCGACGCTCGTAAAGGGGATTATTTTATTATTATCCCGAGGTAAAATTATCCAAATGCCCTTGGAATGACAGCGAGATTTGGCTATTGGCAGACCCCTCAGGGGTATTTCAGTATTTTCAGGTCAAAGGAAGACTATAAAAAGACCCATAGGGGCTCTTTGGAAGGCAGGACTTTCATTGACTCTCCAACTCTAGTGCCTTCTGAGGAGCTCCCAGCCCAGCATTTGGCTTTGGAGGGGAAGCTCTCAGAGATCTTCCGGGTGTGTGGTGGGACCTCCCAGCTGAGGCTTTGGGTCAGTCTTTTGACCTTAGCAGCCAGTCAAGGGTCGAGATAAGAGAGAAGTAGGCGTCGGCTGCACTTTGGTTTGTGAACATTCGTTGGGGTCAATTTTGGCTTCAACAGTTCTGGTGCGGTGAGCGTGGAAGCAGTCGGTGTAAGAAAATCTCGAGTTAAGTCCCATGGCAGGAGGCGAAGGTGAAGGATCAGGCGCAGGAGGATCCCCCACCCGGGTGGACGATGCGACGAAGAAGATGTTTGAGGACTTCAGGCGAGAAGTCATGCAGACGATCAGCTTGGCCTTCTCGGCAAGGAATGAGTGGGAGACGCCGCAGGTTCCGGTGGAGGTGGTTCCGCTGTTAGGCGAGAACGCTCCAGGGAAGCGTCCCTGGAAGGAAGTCCCGGTGGAGGCAGGCGAGAGGGACGTAGCCGCGCGGGAGCTTTTCCCAGGCCAGCGTCCCGAGAAGGAGCTTCCGGCGGATCTGGGCGAGAAGGAGGCGACGGTGCGGGAACTCTTCCCCGGGCATGGTCTCGCGGATCGGTCCAGCCAATCGAGGTCGCGAGACGGGCCGTCTCGCCCGGCGGGAGGCGAGACCCCCTTTAGTGAGCTCATTGTCTCGGCTCCTGTGCCGGAGGGGTTCCGGGAGCCGGACATGACCTACTACACCGGGAAGGATGACCCGGTTCAGCACGTGCAATGGTTTGAGGACGTGGTGTCCATCAGACAAATGTCGGATGCCTTCAAGTGTAGGCTTTTTGCCATCACTCTGAAAGAGAAGGCCAGGGACTGGTTCCACCAGTTGCCGGCGAGTTCCATATACAGCTTTGAGGATCTGCGCAGGGGTTTTCTGTTGAGGTTCTCAACTTCGAAGAAAAGGAAGAAGGAGGCTGAGTGCCTGTTCGCAGTGAGGCAGAAGCCGGAGGAGACGCTGGGTCACTATGTGGACCGTTTCCAAGAGGAGGTTCTCTTGGTCCAGGAGGTCCCAGGGTATGCGCTGATGCTTGCCTTCACCCTGGGGCTGAGACCAGGGTTTTTCAGCATGGTGTTGAAGAGGGTGACCCCCTCTCTTTTGAGGAGCTCATGGAGAGGGCGGCGAAGGAGATAGACTTTGAGAGGGCAAACCCTGCGTTTGCGAGGAAGCTGACCAGGTTGGCCGAGGATGATGTGAAGGAGCCGGTAGTGGGAAGGCAGAGAGAGCAGAGGGAGCAGAGGGAGCAGAGGGAAGATAGGAGAAGAGAAGAGACCCGAGGGCAGGGACAGCAGCATGGGGGGGGGGCCAGGGAGCCGAACAACCGACTGGGTTGGAGGCCTCAGGAGGGTCGCCCCCAGGGCCAATGAGGACTTCAGGGAAGAGATAACTTCCGGGAGCAAAGAAGGCTGGAGCAGGGAGGATGGCGACAAGGACCAAGGGGTCATTTCCCACCACCGCAGGAGGCCATGGAGGTGGGAAGAGGAAGAGGAGGAAGAATTCGGGGAGCCGGAAGAAGGGGAGGAGGAGAAGGAAGAGGGGGCAGGGTGGCGTTGCCCTATTGTGACTTCCATCAGGAGGAAGGTCACGCAACGGCCACCTGCCCAGAGTTTCTGGAGATAAGAGGGGCCAGAGGGGCCGGAAGGCAAGACCCGCCTGTAAGGATCGTCGAAGTACAGCGAGAAGAGGCTGAGGACAGGTGTGAAGACAGGGTAGACGTGGGGACCCGAGGAGGGATCAGAGTGATCCATGGGGGAGTGGGGATCGAGGCAACTCGCAAGGGGAGCCTTCAAACCATGTTCCGCCGAGGGGTCGCCTCAACCTCCCTGGCTCCCCTCCAGAGGAGAAGATCACCTTCTCATCCGCGGATATGCCAGACTACGAGGATCCGTTCTGCGACGCGCTTGTGATCCAGACAGCGATAGAAAACTACACCGTCTCCCGGATACTGGTGGACAATGGAAGCTCGGTGAATGTGATCTTCAAGAAGGCCTTCGATGAGATGAGGGTGGAAGGAAAAAGGGTCCTGGCTTCTGATGGACCGCTTTTTGGCTTCTCCGGAGAAAGGAAAGAAGTGGAAGGGGGAGTGGGCCTGCATGTGAGGCTTGGGGGCGTCTCACGGAACTGTCGGTTCGTGATCGTGGACGCCCCGAGTAGTTACAATGCCATCTTTGGACGTCCCCTCATCAGCGCCTTTCGCTGCGTACCCTCCTCATACCACCAATGCCTCAAGTTCAACAATGGAGGGGTGCAGGTTAGGATCAGGGGGGATCCGAAGATGGCAAGGCAGTGCTATGTGACGGCGGTTAACACCGTGTCGTGGATGGCGGAGGCAGAGGAGTTGGAGAAGGAGATGGCTGAGCAGGAAGGGGTTGAGAAAGGGGAGATAAGCCTGGGAGAGGCGATGGAGGTTGTTGAGGAGATGGCAGAGGTGGAGGAGATCAGCCTATAAGAGGCGAGAGTAGTGAGGGATGAAGAAGAGCAGAGGCGGGAGGAGAGCCTGGAGGAGGCGATGGAAGTTGATGAGGTTGGGGGAGAGGAGCTCAAGTTTGAGCAGGAAGAGGCAAGGGTAAGTTGGGAGCGGTCGGGGCTGGAGCCGGCCGAAGAAGTGGTGGAGATGGAGGTGCTTACAAGAGCGGGGGAGGTGCAAAGGATTCGGATCAGCGGAGGCTTGAGCCTCGAGGATCAGGAGCGGGTGCGAGCCTGCATCCAAAGCAACGTCGACATCTTCGCCTGGAGCGCGGCAGACATGCCGGGCATCGACGCGGACGTGGCCTGTCATCGCTTGAACCTGGATCCCAGAGCCCGCCCCATACGCCAAAAGATGAGGGCCATCGCCACCAAGCTAGAAGCCCCCATCCGAGAGGAGGTCAAAAAGCTCCTGGACGCAGGCTTCATCTCAGAGATCCAGTATCCAGGCTGGATCTCCAACGTGGTAATGGTAAAGAAGGGAGGAGGAAAATGGCGCATGTGTATTGATTTTTCTTTATTAAATAAATCATGTCCCAAGGATTGCTACCCCTTGCCTCGAATCGACGCGCTGGTTGACTCAGCCGTCGGTTTTTCTCTTATGAGTTTTTTAGATGCATTTTCAGGTTACCATCAGATCCGGATGCACCCTCCTGATGTCAAGGATGTTTCCTTCATCACAAGAGAGGGATGCTTCAGCTATAAGATGATGCCCTTCGGGTTGAAGAACGCAGGGGCAACGTACCAACGCATGATGGATCGAATCTTTCGAGATCAAAGGGGAAGGAACCTGGAGGTCTACGTGGACGACCTCATGGTCAAGAGCAAGTGTGTTGGTTCCCACTTGCGGGACTTGGAGGAAACGTTTGCCACCCTGCGAAGGTTCAAGATGAGGTTGAATCCCTTGAAGTGCGTCTTCGGGGCTAGTCGCGGGAAATTCCTCGGACACCTCTTGACTCCCGCGAGGGTAGAACCTAACCCCGATAAGGTTAAGGCTATTCTAGACCTGGAATCACCTCGCAGTGCCAAAGAAGTCCAGCGCTTGACCGGGAAGTTGGCCGGGCTAAGCAGGTTCCTCTCTCGGTCAGGGGACAGGTGTTCCTCTTTCTTTAAAGTACTTCGTGGTAACCAAGTATTTGAATGGACGGCCGAATGTGAAGAGGCATTTCAGGGGCTGAAGAGGCAACTCTCCCGAGCTCCGTTACTTCAAAGCCCGAAGGAAGGGGAGGACCTAGCCTTGCATCTCGGAGTGGGGATAGAGGCAGTGAGCTCCGTCTTGGTTAGGGAGGAGGGGAAGAAACAGTTGCCCGTCTATTATGTAAGCCGAATCTTAAAAAAGGCGGAGCTCCGATACCCCATCCTGGAGAAGCTAGCGTATGCTTTAGTCATCTCAGCTAGGAAGCTTCGCCCTTACTTTCAGGCGCACTCGATTCGGGTGGTAACCGACCATCCTCTTCGCAAGGTCTTTGAGGGGGTGGAGCATTCAGGAAGGTTGGCAAAGTGGTCCATCGAGCTAAGCGAGTTTGACATTTCTTTCGTCCCAAGGCTCTCCATCAAAGCCCAAGCCGTGGCGGACTTCTTGGCGGACTATGTCACCGAAGCCGAGGAAGAAGAGCCGAGGCCGTCGGAGGCGTGGAAGATGATGGTCGATGGAGCCTCAGGAAGGCATTCCCTGGGAGGAGGTATGGTGCTGGTAAGTCCCCAAGGGGTCATCATAGAACAAGCAGTGGCCTTCCACTTCCCTGTAACCAATAATCAGGCGGAGTACGAAGCCGTGATAGCCGGTCTCCGATTGGCAAAGGAGTTGGAAATTCAGGATGTGGAGGCCTTCACAGACTCAATGGTGGTGGCATCGCAGATCCGAGGGGAGTTCGAGGCCCGGGAGCCTACCCTCGCGAGATATCTATCAAAGGTAAGAACTATCATTGGAGGTTTTCGTTCTTTTTCTATTCAACATGTTCCCAGGGAGGAAAGCATGACAGCTGACCGATTAGCAAAGTTCGGGCCTCGGGGTGGAGGTACCCAAACCGAACTATTTCGGCCAGCCATTGAAGAGGGGGAGGTGATGGAGGTGAATCGGCGGTCCTCATGGGTAGATCCGTTGGTGACCTTCTTGACCACAGGAGAACTGTCGGAAGAAGTCAAGGATGCCAAGAGCTTCAGGCATAAGGCGGCTCATTACCTGATGCTGGAAGGGAACTTGCATCGGAAGATGTTGTCAGGACTCCTCGCGAGATGCGTGACCGAGGAGGAAGTCCCATGGATCTTGGAAGAGGTGCATTCTGGGGAATGCGACAGTCATTCAGGGGGAAGGACATTGGAAGCAAGGGTGATAAGGCAAGGATATTTCTGGCGGACTTTGAGGAAGGATACAGCTGAGTTCGCAAGGAGGTGTCGGAAGTGCCAAGTACATGCTCCCCTCCAGCTCTTGCCCGCCCAAAGGCTTCGAAGCATCACGGCGCCATGGCCCTTCGCCATTTGGGGAATGGACCTGGTTGGACCCTTTCCTCCAGCTAGCGGGCAGAGGAGATTCCTCCTAGTTATGATTGACTACTTCTCCAAGTGGTTGGAGATCAAGCCGTTAGCCAAGGTAACCTCCCAGGTCATCAGGAACTTCGTTTGGGGGGAAATCGTTTGCAGGCACGGATTGCCCCAAGCGATAGTGACAGACAACGGTCCTCAGTTTGCCTGTGAAGAATTCATCAGTTTCTGCACCCAATTGGGGATTGACCTCAGGTTCGCCTCTGTCCATCATCCTCGGAGCAATGGCCAGGTGGAGGCGGCAAACAAGATCATTGTCAGCTTGCTCAAAAAGAAGGTGGAGAACCTGAAGGGTAACTGGGTGGAACAGCTCCCTTCCGTTCTGTGGGCCTTGCGAACGACTCCGAACACGGCCACAGGGGAGACCCCCTTCAAGCTCTCTCATGGGTGTGAGGCTGTCCTCCCGGTGGAATTCGAGGTTCGGTCCCCAAGGGTTGCGGCCGCGGCTGAGGGAAGCGAAGCTTGGAGGTTGGAGAATGAGGAAGGGTTGCGCCTCTCATTAGATATGGTGGAAGAGCTGCGGGAGGTTGCCGCCATCAGGCAAGAGGAAGTAAAACGGCGAATGGCTCGGTACTTCGATAAGCACATCAGAGTCAAGCAATTCGCCGAGGGGGATCTAGTACTGAAAAAGGTCGACGCTGCAGGAAGGTCGACCGCGGTTGGTAAGCTCAACCCTAGCTGGGAAGGGCCTTATATAGTAGAGAAGGCTCTGGTTAACGGAGGCTACTATCTCCAGGATGCGGAGGGAAGGACCTTGAGTCACACCTGGAGTGGTGACGATCTGAAGCGCTTCTACCCGTAAGAGGGAAAGAAGGATTGTAATGTTGTAAACAACCATTGCATTTTCAATAAGTTTATTCCAGAATGTTGACTATCTCTGAGTATGCAATCTTTATGTTTTTTGTTTTAACTGGCTATGACTCCTCATCTCAATGACGGAATAGGAGAGGTTTGGTTATCTTCATTAACACCCCGAGCTCGGCTCGGCCCCAGGTAGACCCGCTGCGCAGGCTCTCATCTAGCTGGCAGGTCCGAAGGCTCGCCTGTGGGGGAGAGGTTTGGTTATCTTCATTAACACCCCGAGCTCGGCTCGGCCCCAGGTAGACCCGCTGCGCAGGCTCTCATCTAGCTGGCAGGTCCGAAGGCTCGCCTGTGGGGGAGAGGTTTGGTTATCTTCATCAACACCCCGAGCTCGGCTCGGCCCCAGGTAGACCCGCTGCGCAGGCTCTCATCTAGCTGGCAGGTCCGAAGGCTCGCCTGTGGGGGAGAGGTTTGGTTATCTTCATTAACACCCCGAGCTCGGCTCGGCCCCAGGTAGACCCGCTGCGCAGGCTCTCATCTAGCTGGCAGGTCCGAAGGCTCGCCTGTGGGGGAGAGGTTTGGTTATCTTCATCAACACCCCGAGCTCGGCTCGGCCCCAGGTAGACCCGCTGCGCAGGCTCTCATCTAGCTGGCAGGTCCGAAGGCTCGCCTGTGGGGGAGAGGTTTGGTTATCTTCATTAACACCCCGAGCTCGGCTCGGCCCCAGGTAGACCCGCTGCGCAGGCTCTCATCTAGCTGGCAGGTCCGAAGGCTCGCCTGTGGGGGAGAGGTTTGGTTATCTTCATCAACACCCCGAGCTCGGCTCGGCCCCAGGTAGACCCGCTGCGCAGGCTCTCATCTAGCTGGCAGGTCCGAAGGCTCGCATGTGGGGGAGAGGTTTGGTTATCTTCATTAACACCCCGAGCTCGGCTCGGCCCCAGGTAGACCCGCTGCGCAGGCTCTCATCTAGCTGGCAGGTCCGAAGGCTCGCCTGTGGGGGAAAGGCTGGCTCCTGCGATACTTTGTTCTTAGCCACTTCTACGACACCCCGAGCTCTGCTCGGCCCCAGGTAGACCCGCTGTGCAGGCTCTCATCAAGCTGGCAGGTCCGAAGGCTCGCCTGTGGGGGAAAGGCTGGCTCCTGCGATACTTTGTTCTTAGCCACTTCATCGACACCCCGAGCTCGGCTCGGCCCCAGGTAGACCCGCTGCGCAGGCTCTCATCAAGCTGGCAGGTCCGAAGGCTCGCCTGTGGGGGAAAGACTGGCTCCTGCGATACTTTGTTCTTAGCCACTTCATCGACACCCCGAGCTCGGCTCGGCCCCAGGTAGACCCGCTGCGCAGGCTCTCATCAAGCTGGCAGGTCCGAAGGCTCGCCTGTGGGGGAAAGGCTGGCTCCTGCGATACTTTGTTCTTAACCACTTTTACGACACCCCGAGCTCGGCTCGGCCCCAGGTAGACCCGCTGCGCAGACTCTCATCAAGCTGGCAGGTCCGAAGGCTCGCCTGTGGGGGAAAGGCTGGCTCCTGCGATACTTTGTTTTTAGCCACTTCATCGACACCCCGAGCTCGGCTCGGCCCCAGGTAGACCCGCTGCGCAGGCTCTCATCAAGCTGGCAGGTCCGAAGGCTCGCCTGTGGGGGAAAGGCTGGCTCCTGCGATACTTTGTTCTTAGCCACTTCTACGACACCCCGAGCTCGGCTCGGCCCTAGGTAGACCCGCTGCGCAGGCTCTCATCAAGCTGGCAGGTCCGAAGGCTCGCCTGTGGGGGATAGGTGGAGTCCTTGACTTTTTGATCCTTGGCTCTTGGTTGGTGGTTACTACGTTACAACGAGCTCGGCTCGAACCCCAGTAGACCCGCTGCGCAGGCTCTCATATAAGCTAGCAGGTCCGACGGCTCGCCGGTGAGGTGGGGGTTTAATTGGTCGGAAAAAATATGCGGGCAGGGCCCTGACCTAGACCGGAGGCAAGGCCCCAAAGGCCTCGACTCAGAGGTCTCAGCCAGTAAAGGCCTCGATTTGGAGGTCTCGGCCAGTAAGGGTCTCGGCTCAAAGGTCTCGGCCAGTAAATGTCTCGGTCAAAGGGGGGGTTCTCGCAAAAGGAGGCTCCCGGCGGACCTGAGCAGGACGACTTAATCGACGACGCGAGGTTCCCGCCTAACGGATCTCTAAGAAAGGTTATCCTAAAGAGACTAAGGGTCTCGGCGGAAGCTCGCGCGGAAGCCATTCGGCAGAATAATATACTTTCAAGCACACACTGAAAATGAAAGATGAAACATTACTTTACATAAAATTAATTACAAAAGTTGGAGCCTCTCGCTCATTACAAAAGAAACAAAAAGAAAGAAGAAGCTTAGGGGGACGCGCTGTAACTCCCGCTGGTGCTCTCGCTTGAATCATCGCCAGAGCTCGCTTCAGATGTCTCGCCAGCGGCGGTAGAAGACCTCGGGATGTCTGAGGGAGGCGAGTACGGCGCGCCCGGAGGTTTGGGAACTGGATCGTAGAGCCAAGGAAGAAGTTGGCGAGCGTCGATGGTCGCGCCGTCCTCCCGAAGCAGCTTGACGTCTCGCAGCGTCTCGAGCGTCAGCTTGACGGTTGCCTGAGCGTTGGCTTGCAGCAGCTTGTCAACGTCGTACTCCGAGAGGTAACGACTCCGCAGCCTCGCATCTAGCTCCGGAGGCGGAACCTTCGCCATCTCAGCGCGAAGCTGTTCCCTCAGGAGGACGCTCTCGCAGCGCGCGTTGGCCAGCTCTGCGCGAAGCTCCTTGACTTGGGCAGAATCCTGTGAAGAAAAAGTTCAGTCTGGAAACATCGCACAGTCGTAACTTTGAGAAACGAGAGCAAGGGCTCAGGAGGGTCTCGCTTACCTCGGTCGCGGGCCATAGAGACAGCGCCAGTCGAGCATCCGCAAGCTCCTGTTGAGCTCTCGCGAGTTCTTCTCCCGCGGTGTGCGCTCGAGCCATCGCGTCCTCCCTTGCCTTGCGCATATCGGTGAAATTCTTGTCGAGGGTGATGCTTCGGCGCGCACACATATGCGCAAGCTCGAACCCGCGCAATAGAGCCCGGATGGCATCGAAGGCTATAAGGCCGGTGGACATCTGGTCAAACACGCTGGCATCCTCTCGGTTGTAAAGGCCATATCCAAGCGAGAAGGCCTCGCCAGTCACATCTTCCCCCTCCGCCCAGCTGGGAAGGAGCGTCGTAACCTTGATTAAGTTTGACTCGGGGTCCCATTCCATCTGAGGCTTCCCCTCCGCGTCGACGTACTTCACGCCGAAGCCAAAGTTCCTGTGCCCTTTCGGCACCTCCCGGGGCGGAGCTCGGGCGGAGGTTTCGGCGGCGAGCACTTCTCCCCCAGCCTCGCTTGCGGCCGGTGGGTTCCCGGTGGAAGCCTCAGCGCGGCTCTTGGCGGCGGCATCCATCTCGCTGGCCCTTTGGAGGATCGCTTCGAAGGAGCTGCCTGCGGGAAGGGGTTGGACAGGCGAGACGGCCGGGGCTTTCCCCTTCTCGAGAGCAGAAGGTTTGGGCCTCTTCAGCGTTCAGAGAGGAGGAAGGGTGACCTTCCGCTTCTTGGCTGGTGGCGGCAAAGGGGGGGCTGGATCGTTTCGGCAAGCGCTGGCGCTAGCTTCCGCGAGCGCAAGGGAGCCTCTCGCGGCCAGACCCTCGACACTCCGGCCTTCAGCGAAGGGTTGGCGCAGAGGGACCTCCCGCTCTCCTGCAAAGTTAAAACGCTTCAGCGCGAGAAGATCTTTGATAAAAGAGGGAATCCGAGGCGAGACCATACCTTCGCCCGAGTGAACGAGTGGGAGGGAGTCGACGTCTCGCCTGAGGTAGGGAACATCGAACTCCTTGGTCCCAAAGAATTCCAGGATTGCGCTCTCGCGCGATCCCAGAGTAGGCGGTTTGTAGGCAGCGTCCTCGTACTGAACGGGCTGAAGCGGGACGTTGCCGAAGTCCCCGCTGACATAGACGAATTTCTCGCCCCAGTGGTGGTGCTTGTTGGCGAGACCGGTAACCTCGAGCAGTTGCCCGGAAAAGAAAACCACCCCTCCCTTGGCGCGGAAGTTGAATAGCTTCCGGAAGATGGGCAAACTGAACTCGATCCTCTCGGATCGCATATAGCATATGAATGCTATAAGGATTGCGACTGAGTTCGGGTTCAGTTGGGCGGGAACCACCCCATAGTAACGAAGAGCAAGCCGAACCTCCAGCCAAAGGGGAAGGCGGAAGCCCACCTCGAAATGCTCGAGGGGTATGGCGAGTTCTCCCGCCTCCGGAGTATTCACCTTATCGTGATTTCCCGGGTTCCGCGCCGAGAAGCCGGCGGGGATGTAGCGGTCAACGATCAGGTTATATTCGTCGAGGGTGAGCTTGCAGGAAGGGAAGAGGTGTTTTTGGAAGGCTTCCGCGCAGTGGGCGCGACCCTTGTTCTCGCCAGGCATGATGAGTTTGCGAGTGAGAGCGAGAGCTGAAAAGAGGTCGATGCGGAAGCAAGAACGCGAGAGCAAGGAAGGAAGGCTGAGGTTCCGGATCGAAGAAGTAAATGCGGTTGGTAGACTTCTCTATTTATAGAGAATCGTAATCATCATGGATCCATCGGACAGAGAGAGAAAGTGACAGCGGAGTACAGCTGTCAGAATCCGGGCTAACGACGCCTCGATTTTCCCCCTCGGGATGGCAGCGGTCAACGGTCGTTCCTGGTTTCGACGCAACTATCTGGATTGGCGCAAGCCTCCTAGATTGGCGTAAGCCTCCTAGATTGGCGCAAGCCTTCTAGATTGGCGCAAACATCCTAGATTGGCGCAAACATCCTAGATTGGTATAAGCGTCTTAATTTAAAAGCCTCGCAGAGCAATAAAAAGAAAAAAAAAAGAGACATGGGTAGAAGCGAGATCCTCGCTAGCGCAAGCTGGATAAACTTAATTAACAGTAATGTTTATTACAGATACATTGATAAAAGAGATACATTGAGATTCAAAGCGGGAAGGCTAATAGGGCTTCCAGCTCCATCGTCCTCGTTCTCGCCGCCTAGTTCTTGGGGGCGCCAACGGGTTGAAGTAGGACGATAGGGTGGCACACCCAAGGTTGATCCGCCTGGCGTGATCCCGGATCTGCGAGATGCACCTCTCTGGCGAAGACTCGGCAGAAGGCCCTCCCGGGCAATCAGTCTCGCCCAAGAAGAAATCCCGCTCCAGAGCCTCCAGCCTTTGCTCCACGGATTCGCGGAATGCTTTCGCCGCGGCAGTATGGGCACGGTCTCGCCGGATAAGCTTGGCCAAAATGACCGAGATCTTCCTCCTTCTCCCCTTCGCGCTCCCAGCGTTGTTCAAGGTTTCTTCTATCTCGCCAGACGAAGGGAGAGGGGACTCTTCATCCTCTTCTTCCTCTTCTTCTTCTTCCTCTTCTTCTCCTTCCTCGTTGACTCCCGACCGCAAGCCAGGATCACCTGCGAAAGAAACGTGCGAGAATTTTGGTTAAAGCATGGCGATCAACGGTTTTAAAAGGTCTCGCATACCTGCGGTTGGGCGAGAACCGTCAAGCGACGTTGGACGAGAAGGCCCAGCCCCTCCGTTGGTTCCGTAGAGGAGGTGGAGAGGCTTGCCCAGCCCCGGGCGAAATGGCTTGCGCACGGTGATCCCGGCCTGGCCGGAAGCATGAGGGGAGTTGTCTTCTCTCAAGGGACGATCAGCATCCTTAAGAGTAGCGGAAGGTTCAGAAGCCGCCCCTCCCGCCTGCAGGATAGGATTGGCCACCGCAGGAGGCACTTCAACGGTTCTCGCTTCATCTTCCCGGGTGGTTAGACCCGGGTTGGCGGGAGTTGGCACTGCGAGAAGACAGTTCAGAAAAGAAAGGGTCGGGTTGAAATATTGACAAGGGAAAATGTACCTATCGTTCCGGTTTCGGCCGGAGGAATCCTCTCCGAGACCCGCGTTTGGTCCTTGGGTGAATGAGCGGGCAGGTTCGAAGAACTTGGCGGGATCTCGGCGTCATTGTTAGGAGCGGATTCCTGCGAAAGCTTACTTTAACCATCGGATCTAGTGCACAATCAGCTCGGTAGGAACGGTTGAAAGGCTTACCTTCTGCGGAGAAGGATCCCCCGCAGGATTGGGAGTGGGGGAAGGAGGATCCCTGTTCTCGCGAGAAAGGTCCCGCCGGACCACCTTCGCCCTTTTCTTTTCCTTCTTCTTCGGCTCGGAAGGCCCGGCGGTTGAAGTCTTTCTCGCTAACCATGGAGCCACCGCCGCACAGTTAGCCAAGGCCCGCGCTTGGGCAGCGGCTAACCGATCTTGGAGGTCTTGCGGAAGTGGTTTGGCAGCACGTTTGGGATGCATGGTAAGCTCGCGCAAAAATCCCTGAGGCGAGAGCTCAGTTGGAAAACCGTACTTCAAGGGCAGGGCGTATGGACGCCTATCAGTGCATATTTATAGCCGCAGTAGGACCCACCAAAAGATTCCCTCGGTAGGCGGGCACGTGTCCAGCGAATATTTTGGGGGTTGGACTTGTCTTGTCGAGCGCAGGGCTAGCTCGAAAAGAGCGGGGATTGTGTACAACCCCATATTCGCTGGGTGGGACCCGGAGACACCACTGAGGAATTGGGCTAGCCTCAGGTTAGCCTTGGGTTAACCCTAAGGCATACTTGTGGAGTTCTCGTCCTGTAGGAGCTCCCGCCAAGGGCAGGGAAAAGATGGAGAGATCGTCGACCGACCAAGGCAGATAGTCGAGCTCTCGGCAGGAGAGATCGTCGACCGACCAAGGCAGATAGTCGAGCTCTCGGCAGGAGAGATCGTCGACCGACCAAAGCAGATAGTCGAGCTCTCGGCAGGAGAGATCGTCGACCGACCAAAGCAGATAGTCGAGCTCTCGGCAGGAGAGATCGTCGACCGACCAAAGCAGATAGTCGAGCTCTCGGCAGGAGAGATCGTCGACCGACCAAAGCAGATAGTCGAGCTCTCGGCAGGAGAGATCGTCGACCGACCAAGGGCAGGGAAAAGATGGAGAGATCGTCGACCGACCAAGGCAGATAGTCGAGCTCTCGGCAGGAGAGATCGTCGACCGACCAAAGCAGATAGTCGAGCTCTCGGCAGGAGAGATCGTCGACCGACCAAAGCAGATAGTCGAGCTCTCGGCAGTAGAGATCGTCGACCGACCAAAGCAGATAGTCGAGCTCTCGGCAGGAGAGATCGTCGACCGACCAAAGCAGATAGTCGAGCTCTCGGCAGGAGAGATCGTCGACCGACCAAAGCAGATAGTCGAGCTCTCGGCAGGAGAGATCGTCGACCGACCAAAGCAGATAGTCGAGCTCTCGGCAGGAGAGATCGTCGACCGACCAAAGCAGATAGTCGAGCTCTCGGCAGGAGAGATCGTCGACCGACCAAAGCAGATAGTCGAGCTCTCGGCAGGAGAGATCGCCGACCGACCAAGGCAGATAGTCGAGCTCTCGGCAGGAGAGATCGCCGACCGACCAAGGCAGATAGTCGAGCTCTCGGCAGGAGAGATCGCCGACCGACCAAGGGCAGGGAAAAGATGGAGAGATCGTCGACCGACCAAGGCAGATAGTCGAGCTCTCGGCAGGAGAGATCGTCGACCGACCAAAGCAGATAGTCGAGCTCTCGGCAGGAGAGATCGTCGACCGACCAAAGCAGATAGTCGAGCTCTCGGCAGGAGAGATCGTCGACCGACCAAAGCAGATAGTCGAGCTCTCGGCAGGAGAGATCGTCGACCGACCAAAGCAGATAGTCGAGCTCTCGGCAGGAGAGATCGTCGACCGACCAAAGCAGATAGTCGAGCTCTCGGCAGGAGAGATCGTCGACCGACCAAAGCAGATAGTCGAGCTCTCGGCAGGAGAGATCGTCGACCGACCAAAGCAGATAGTCGAGCTCTCGGCAGGAGAGATCGCCGACCGACCAAGGCAGATAGTCGAGCTCTCGGCAGGAGAGATCGCCGACCGACCAAAGCAGATAGTCGAGCTCTCGGCAGGAGAGATCGCCGACCGACCAAAGCAGATAGTCGAGCTCTCGGTAGGAGAGATCGTCGACCACGGAAGCTTCCGCCTTAGGGAAAGCTCCCGCCCAGGGCAGGCGAGAAGGCCCCAAGTAAGCCTTCAGTCGCGATAGTTTCAAGACCGTGAAGGGCGCGAACCTCCCTGGCAAGGGGTCTCGCCAAGGTTGGCCCAGTTGGGGGTCCAGCGAGAGCCTTCACGGCCAGGGTTCTCGCCAAGTGGGCCCACGTGGTAGGGCCCGGCGCTCGTAAAGGGGATTATTTTATTATTATCCCGAGGTAAAATTATCCAAATGCCCTTGGAATGACAGCGGGATTTGGCTATTGGCAGACCCCTCAGGGGTATTTCAGTATTTTCAGGTCAAAGGAAGACTATAAAAAGACCCATAGGGGCTCTTTGGAAGGCAGGACTTTCATTGACTCTCCAACTCTAGTGCCTTCTGAGGAGCTCCCAGCCCAGCATTTGGCTTTGGAGGGGAAGCTCTCAGAGATCTTCCGGGTGTGTGGTGGGACCTCCCAGCTGAGGCTTTGGGTCAGTCTTTTGACCTTAGCAGCCAGTCAAGGGTCGAGATAAGAGAGAAGTAGGCGTCGGCTGCACTTTGGTTTGTGAACATTCGTTGGGGTCAATTTTGGCTTCAACACTAATTATGTAAGGTATAGTAAAGAAATGAAGGTACAACTAGTAGACTATCAAGTATAAGTGCATAATAAATTGAACAATGATTATAACCTACTGTTTCGAACCTCGCAGTGTCCACACTCACGCACCCAACGATGCTAAGCTAATACAATCTGGAAATACTATCCCATAAAAAGACAATACTAGTAATAAGTAAAAGCTCAGCCAAACACAACACATCATCATCACAAATACACTTGATTTTTATGTCGACATAGACTTACAAGCACACGGTGTCGAGACACAAGCACTCGATCAAAATCAAGTACAAACTAATGACTGTGGCACTTATTCGTGGGGTAGCTTATCCCACAGGCACTATCGTCGTGGACAAACGGCGGCAGTGCCACATCCTGGTCACTTCTAGGGTATTTAAGCATAATCATCCCTAGGCCTTACGTATGGTTGTCCGAGCCCGTACTCAGTCTTCGCCCATACTGACGGAACAACAATAGAACCGAGCCATAGCTCAGGTCGAACTCCAAGTGGCTAACACCTACACAAACAACAAACTAGGCTAGTGCGCACACTGTTGTTCAACCATGACACTATCTTAGAGTCGCTGTACTAACTACTAACCCTCCAGATTGTGCCACCTGCAGAGCCAGATGACCCGCCACATACATTCTGTTACGGATATTCGCAGAGGATGTGGCGCGAACCGAGGAAGATGAACCGGGCGCGTTGAGAGGGGCTTAGACCAACGAGGACGACCTCGGCGGGGTCGGCGTGGAGGATAATTAATATTCAGTTTTTGTTTTGTTTCATGTTATGTCATTTTATAATTTTTGTTATTGACACCCCTTCTCTATAAGAGGGGCCTAGTTTGGACTTGTGATATTATGTTGGATGAATGTTATGTTTTCTTTTCTCTCTCAACCCTGATTTCTTCACTACCTCTCTCTCTCTTGCCTATCGCCGACTTCCCTCACGGTCGGTTTCCCCCGAGTTTCCATCAATCTGGTCCGACCTGCCGGACCGCCCGTCGCTGGCCGCCGGGCCCTCTGCTACGTTCGTCGCCCGAGCCGCGCACTGTGTTCGGCGGTTCCGCTCCTTCCATCCCGCGGGTTCCGCGCCCTGATTTCCGCGTGTTTCGCAAGCCGCCGCCCTCCTGCTCGCTGGTCGTCATTCGCCAGTGCTGCTCCTCCGGATTCCACCAGCCACAACCACCGCTCCGCCGGTTCCCGGCTGCGCCGGCCGTGCTCCACCTGGCCATGCCCGACGTCTGCCATGTCCCCTAATACCCGTTCCCCCGCTGATCCTCCGCAGAAGAACTCCACCGAGGCCCTCCTACGCCACATCGATGTTCAGGAATCCCTTGTGGCCTCTATGCACACCTCCATTCTAGCCCTTCGCGCCAAGTTCGACTCCCTCCAACCCTCCGCCGCCTCATCCATGAACGGCTCTGCATGTCCGCCCGCCGACACGTTCATCCTAGGGACGACGCCCCTCCCGTACACCGGGAACTCCTCGACACTGTGTCTTGCGGGTCGCTCCGCCCTCGCTTTGGATCTTCCCGCCTTTTTCGGCGTTGACCCGATTGGGTGGATCGCCAAAGCAGAACAGTTTTTTGACCTCCACCACACTCCGGAGCAGGATAAAGTCTCCACCGCCGTCGTGAGACTCGACGGCTTCGCCCTTCATTGGGCTCGGTGGCCCCGACAGTTCAACCCGACGATCTCTTGGTCGGAGATCAAACAGGAGATGATCCGCCGCTATGACAGCCGCTATTTCGGATCCACCATTGATCAGCTATGTGGGGTCCGCCAAACCAGTGCATTTGATGATTACATCGATGAGTTTGTGGCCCTCGTCACCCATGTTCTGGGCGTACCGTCGGATCATTATCCCGGCTTCTTCATGCAAGACCTCTTGCCCCACATCCGCTCCCGGCTCCGCACTCACCACCCCCCAGACGGTTTTCGATGCTCTCGACATGGCCCGCCTCGTGGAGGCGGATTTGTCTCGGCCCCCGCCGTCGTCAGGCGAACCTTCGCTGGGGGGCCAACCGTGGCGGACCGTTACTCCAGAAACACCAGCTCCTCGGCCCCCTCCAGCCGCTCTGCCAGGCTGACCGACCCATCCTCAGCGATTATCCAACCGCGAGTTGGACGACCTCCGTCAAATGGGGTTGTGTTTTTGTTGCCGTTAGTCATATTCTCCTACCCACATCTGCGCGGTCAAGGAGTTCCGCGCCATCATCGGCGACGTCGACCCTGAAGTTACCTTGGCTGACTTTGAGGCCCTGGAGCTCTCACCGGAGGATACCCCTCTCGACCCCACCGCAACTACATTCCACCGATTGGAGCTATCTGGCGCCTCGACGGGCGGGATCTCCGACCAGTAGACCATGCATCTTCCGGGCACACTGCGGGATCGCCCGATCATCATCATGGTGGACAGGGGTTCAAGCCACAACCTCTTCTTTGAGCACCTGGTGCAGCAGCTCCGCCTTCCCTTGGTTCCCTCCCTGGATGTTGCGGTCCGCATGGGCAATGGGCCTCACCGCCCGACTTAGGGTTGTTGCACTATCGTCTCTTTCTTTATGGGGCCCTATTCCGTGACAAAAATTTACAACAAAAATTTCACTCAGACGCATCTTTTATATTCTAAAGGCGCAAATCAGGCGCACAAAGGCACAAACCTTTGAGTCTGGTGAGCCTGGAGCCTTAGAAGCGCTTTTAATAACATAAGGCTTAGACGGCCTCAACGCCGTGCTTGGAGTGGCTTGGCTCTGCACGCTCGGCGAGGTATGTGCCACCTGGGAGACTATGTCCATGCAGTTCCTACATGAGGGACAACCCTGTCTCCTCGACCGTGACTCCGCCCTCCTACGCTCTCCGTTCTCCCTCGACACGGAACCAGATTCCTCTCCGGGATTGCCACCAACCCAGCTTTCTCTGATCCGGAAGAAAGATGGCAGCTGGCGCCGAACTACCCAGCCAAGCTACTTGGTTGTTGCTACCACCTTCAGGGGGACTCTGGCCCGTAGGAGGTCCCATTTGCTAGGTCTTACCGTCCGGAGTCCGAAGTTACGGGGCTGTTCTAGGATCACTGATGTCGCCACCACTCAGACTACTGCCTTGAGAACAAGACATATTTTCCAGACGGCGGCATTGTTACAGATATTCGCGGCGGACGTGGCGCGGACCGAGGAAGATAAACCGGGCACGTCGGGAGTGGCTTGGACCAACAAGGACAATCTAAGCCGGGTCGGCGCGGAGGATAATTAATATTCAGTTTATGTTTTGTTTTATGTTATGCTATTTTATAATTTTTGTTATTGACACCCCTCTTCTATAAGAGGGGGCTGGTTTGGACTTGTGAGATTATGTTGGATGAATGTTATATTTTCTTTGCTCTCTCAACCCTAATTTCTTCCCTACCTCTCTCTCCCTCTCCCCTACCACCAACTCCTCTCACAGTGGGTTCCCCCGAATTTCCATTACATTCACACATGGTATCTTACAAAGTACAAACAGAGTTACATACAATGTAGGACACCAGGGAGGCGAACAATACACTACTTTACCCAACCAAAACACTAAACAAACCTCACCTCTACTAAATTCATAGAACCACTATGGGGTTATGTATAACCATATGCGTTAAGTGTGATGGACGCATCAGACAGAGGATCTTATTCACTTCCCATACCTGGAATAGGATTTGGATTAGCTGCCTCATATGGTCGGCTGTGCGACCATGATTTACCGGACATCATGCCGTGGATTAATTAACTTGAAGTGGATATTGCTAACGACGTCTATTCAGTTATTCTACTCGATCAACACTGATCCATCATCACCTCCACCAAAATCATAGAACCACTGCCCAAACCTAATGGTGGAGACCAGCCCAGATCAGATCGACGCAAAAGTTCCCGACGGCGCACCCAGCCGGATTTCTACCGGCCCTAATTTATGACATTTTAATTTATGTTAAAATATAAATATATATATGCATATACAAATATGTTAATATATATATATATATGCCTATATAAATATGTTTAATATACACACACACATCTTTTTCTATGTTAAACCCCCTCCCTAAATGAAGAAGCAGAGCCTGGTCAAGCCTTCCTGTTACAAAAGCTGCTGCTCATCTTTTCCAGTTCAGCAATGTCGCAGGATTGGGGCTTCATCACGTGGTCTTCCTGCGTATTCTTCCGTCCACGTCCAGCCCCACGGCGCTGGAGTCACACGCCACCCTCACTCACGTCAGCCCATGTCGCTCCGCTAGCCACCACCTGATGATTTCAACCGCCGATTCTGTCACGACGCTGCATCCCGATAGTTCTGCGCCAGAGCTTCAGCCATGGCTGTTCCAACCTGAAGCCGCCGATTAGAGTTTGTTTTTGTAACTGTTTTGTTTTATGGATGCCCTATAAAAGGGTGAAGTATGTATTATGTGGAGGATGATTCCGTGAACATTGAATGTTTATTGTTGATGTTGAGTGTAGAAGGCCTGTATTTTGCTGCCTTTTTTCTGATTGAGAGTTGTTGATGAATTGTGCTGCTGTTGTGTTTGATTTCTGTTGGAGAGTTGGCGAAGATGGAGTTTTGCTGTGCTTTGTCTTTCCGTTTTTGTTTCTTTGCTTCCCGTTGAGCTGTATTGTAGTTTTTGGATGCTGCTGTTTTTTGTGCTTCCCGTTGGAGGAGTGTGACTAATGTTGGATTGAATGCTGCAGTTTGAGATTTGGGGCATTAAAGATTTGATTTTAATTTTTCTTGTTTGTGAGATTTCGTGGAGCCACTCTTGAGTGAGAGTGAATTTTTTTCTTCGTGATACCCGTGTGCGATAGTGGCCGACCTCGGAGCGGGAGATCGGAGGTGACGAGGAATTCCTCGCAGGATCGCCATCGACTTCGATTGCGGAAAGACGTCTTTTTCCTTGGGTAACTTGTTTCTTTCCCTTCCTTTGCGTGCATCTACACTCTTTTTAGGTAAATAGATTCATTGTTTGGTTTTTGCCTGGATTTTGACAGTGAACGCTATGTCGAAAACTCCAAATAGAAACATATTTGGAGTTCATGATTTTTGTTTTGCTACAACAAGGGGAGCAAAATGAAAGCTGCTAATCTCCTTTCCCCGGATTTTCAATTGAACCATTTTTTCAAGAAAATTCATTTGAAACAAAAATAGTTTTTTTATGCTTACAAAAATTAAATTTGTCCTTTTTCATAAGTTTGTGCAGTGCCCTGTCACAACTTTGCATCTATGAGGTTAACCTTTGGAGATTTCTAGAGAAATCTAGGATCTTGGAGGATATTCTTGTATATAGAGATTAGTTTAGAACATTCTTGAAAGATGTAGATACAAAGATGACGGTAGAGTAGTCTAGATCCTTCCATCTTTTGGAGGGAAACCCCTTTGGGGGCCTATATAAGGGGGAGACCCCCTCCTTTGTAACTCACCAAGCAATTCAAGCAATAAAGCTGTCTTGCACACTCATGCTCTCTTGTTCACTCTTTTTAAGTGCTCTCTTACTCATCTTGTCGTGATCAAGTGTTGGAGGAGGCTGACTTAGCTAGCTGCGAAGGGGCGCAGAAAGGAGCTAAGGCCGCATGCGACATTGTCAAGGGGATAAGTCTGTGACAGTTGGTATCAGAGATAGGTTTACTCAAGTTCGTGGTTCGTGCTAAGGAGTAAGATGACTTTCGAAGAGAACAACACCTCAAGTGTCATCGATGAGCGCGGCTGGGCGACCATGGAGAAAAGGGATATGAAGAAGTGGGACCCAAGCAAAGGTCGCGAAGGTCCTAGTGTGGAGCAAAATATGATGGATGCAGTAGAGTACGAGGCAATGCAGGTGCCTACCTTACTCTACAACGGAAAGTGAAAAATATCTGTAAGTATTTTGATACTTTCTATATGGAACAAGAGAAGATGCGAATGGATATTGATCTTCTTAAGGAGCAAACATTGGGCAAGTCGGAATCCTCGCACAATACTTTTGACACTATCATTAGTGACTTTGAAGAGCGCTTGACAAATGTTGAAACAGAAGTGGAAGACTTGCACAAACGAAGTCCTATCAATAAAGGGAACGTTGGAGCCATGGTGAAAAACTCAAGGTTGGACGTCCCAAAACCTAAGAAGTTTGCGGGAAAGCGGGATGCTTTGGAGGTAGAAAACTTCCTTTGACATATGGAGAAATACTTGGAGGGATACGATATCACGGATGAAGCATTGAAGGTACGACATGCTAGCTACTATTTAGAAGACATTGTTTCATTATGGTGACAGAAAATACACGCAGATATTGCCAAAGGACTTTATCGGATCAACTCTTGTGAGGAGTTCAAGCAAGAGTTGAGAAGGAACTTCATCCTTGAGAATGTGAAAGATGAGAACTTGTGGAAACTCAGGGAGCTGATGCAGAAGGGCGTTATTGGACACTATGTCAAAGAGTTCACAACAATATCGCTACAAGTCTTTGATGTCCCCGAGCATATTCTCTTTTGCAACTTCATTGATGGACTGCAAAATTGGGTCAAGCAAGAGGTCAAGCGGAAGGACCCAAGGACCACCAGAGATGTCATTGTTATCGCTGAGTCTCTTATTGAGTTTCAACGCCAACCCAATCCAATCAAGGAGAAGAAAGACAAGTTCAACAATGAAAAGGTGGGGGAGATCGGCGAGACAACAAGACCACCCACTTCAAAGGAGGATCAAAGACTTTGCCCGGCCATCGAAAGGAGTTTGAAGAAAGGAAGAACTTCGCTCCAAAAGGCGGATGTTATGTGTGCAAGGGGCCACATCCGTTGAGCAGCTGCCCAAAGTTGGGTTCATTATCCGCTATGGTGGAGAGCCAAAACTGTTGGTGTTACCATGGTGATCTGGAAGTGGTCAAACAGGTAATTTCACTGCCAACGCGATATGGGCTTGTAGGATCGCACATAAGAGCGTTTGGAGAAGTTAGAGGAATGGAATGTGTTGGTCTTACTCATATGTGATGATCGAAGGACCAAACACTTGACTCATTGGAATTCGTCGAGACATCTCGTTGATTCGTCGAGAGTGTCGAGACATCATAGCTGATTCGTCGAGACCTCACAACTAAGGCGTCGAGTTCGTCGAGACCTCACAGCTAAGGCGTCGAGTTCGTCGAGACCTCACAGCTAAGGCGTCGAGTTCGTCGAGACCTCACAGCTAAGGCGTCGAGTTCGTCGAGACCTCACAGCTAAGGCGTCGAGACATTAACTGATTCGTCGAGACATCTCGTCGATTCGTCGAGTCATCTCATCTGTTCGTCGAGTCATCTTTGTTAATGATTCGTCGAGTTAATTTCATTGGTTCTGGGTCTGCGGATAGCGACGGTTCAAACCTGTTTATACTCCTGGGTATATATAACAGTTGCCTTATGATTTTTTCATTGAGAGATAAGGCGAGTGAGCCGATACTGACGGAAGTTTTTTTTCCCCGAAGTGTCGATCTCGTCGCTCCCGTAAGCCCCGATTCCGTCCCCCGCCGCCGCCGCCTCTCCTGTTGCAGATCTAGCGGTTCTGTGGACACGCAGAGGGCTTTTTATTCTCCATCCTGGATCTTGTTTGACAAGGTGTCGGTGTTCTCTCCGTTCGTTTGGATTCCTGTAGAGCCGCAAATCCATTTTTTGCGTGAACTCACCCACCTACCAACTGTTCTAGAGCATCTTGATTGAGTGCCGACTCAATCCCACTCAGGTATATTCCTATTTTATGTTATGCAAGCTTCTTGATCAATGTTCATCGCAAGATCCAAGTTTCTCTTTAGTGTTTTCTTGAACTTTATTCCGCTGTGCACATTTGATGTGCTATTAAGAAAAAACCCTACAAAAACGTCACCCCATCGGAAGAAGGTACTTCTCAAAGTAGTTCATTGCAATTACTAAACACTTTGAATGTGCAACCAACAAAAGCTACATCAAGTAAGAGGCAAATGCATGTGGAAGCTTTGGTCAATGGGAAGGCCATCAAGGCCTTAATCGACACGGAAGCTTCACACAACTTCATGACAGAAGGAGAGTACAAGAGGTTGGGCTTGGAAATTATGAAGGGCGGGGGTTGGATCAAGATGGTGAACAACCAAGCGAGGCCGCTCGAGGGAGTTGCACGCAATGTGGAGTTTCGCATTGGCACCTGGAAGCGTCGGGTGGACTTTTCTATAGGACACATGGATGACTTCAATGTTGTGTTAGGAATGGACTTTCTAGAGAAGATGCAAGCCATTGTCATGTCAGCACATCGCTCAGTTTGTATCTTGGAGGAAGGAACCGCATGCATGGTCCCGCCGGTGCAAGGACCATCAAAGTTGGACAAGGGCCGAAACAACTCCCGACCATGCAAATTGCAAAGGGATTCAAGAAGGGTGAACTAACTTACTTGACCACCCTAAAGGAGGAAGACAAGAGCGACGTGAGGGAGGAAATTCCTCACCTCACTGCGGACGTTCTGGTGGAAGAATGAGGGCATCATGTCCGCCGAGTTACCTCTCAAGCTACCATCTCAGAGGGAGGTGGATCACAAGATTGAGCTGGAGCCAGGGACAGAGCCACAAGCCAAAGCACCATATAAAATGACTCCCCCTGAAATTGAGGAGTTGAGGAAGCAACTTCCAAGTGCTACTTGTGTCGGGAATGATCAGGCCATCAAATGTGTCATTTGGTGCCCCGATGCTATTCTAAAAGAAGGATGGAACATTGCAGCTTTGCACGGACTACCAGACCCTAAACAAGGTTACGATCAAGAACAAATATTCTATTCCTCTCATTGTGGATCTTTTTGACATGCTTGGGAAGGAAAGGATCTACTCCAAGTTGGACTTACAAAAGGGATATCATCAAGTGCGGATTGCAGAAGGGGATGAACCTAAGACCACGTGCGTTACATGGTATGAAGCATTCAAATGGTTGGTGATGCCTTTCGGTTTAACCAACGCACCGACAACTTTCTGCATTTTGATGAACCAAATATTCCAACCATACTTGGACAAATTTGTGGTAATGTACTTGGATAACATCATGGTCTACAACAACATCATGGAGGAGCATGCCAAGCACCTCAGTTTGGTATTCCAAGCATTATGGGAGAATGAGTTATATGTGAAGAAGTCCAAATGCTCATTTGGACAAGAGGAGATACAATTTCTTGGACATGACCAACAACGAATAAACATGACCAAGGTGCAAGCCATTCAAGGATAGGTGCCGCCAACGAAGGTGACTGATCTACACGATCATTCCTTGGCTTGGTGAACTCATCAAGGATTACTCGAAGAAGGCAGTGCCATTGACAGAATTGTTGAAGAAGAACATGGCTTGGCTATGGACGGATGAATGCCAAAAAGCTTTTGAAGACTTGAAGGAAACGGTTTGCAGTGAACCGATGCTTGCCTTGACAGACTTCAACAAGAGATTCGAGTTGCATACGGATGCATCCGACTTTGCAATCGGTGAAGTGCTAATGCAAGAAGGTCATTCCTTGGCATTTGAAAGTCGCAAACTCAATGAGACAAAACAAAGGTACACCATTCAGGAGAAGGAGATGACATCCATTATATATTGCTTGCAAGTGTGGAGATATTATCTACCTGGAGCCCAATTTACCATCAGAACAGACAATATTGCAACAACTTATTTCTAGACGCAGAAGAAGTTGAGATCAAAGCAAGTACCGTGGCAAAACTTCTTAGCTGAGTTCGACTTCATCTTGGAGCATAAGGCAAGGAAGACTAATGTTGTGGCGGATACACTAAGTCGCAAAGCTGAGCTAGCCGTGATATCCACGACTAATGGAGGAATACTAGATTGCGTAAGGCAAGGGTTGAAAGAGGATCCTCTTGCCACACAACTTATGCACTTGGCCAAGAAAGGCCAAGACATGAGATTTTGGGTAGAGGATGAGCTACTCTACACCAAAGGAAGACGACTATACATCCCTAAGTGGGATAACTTACAGAGGGATATCATCAAAGAATATCATGACACAAAATGAGCTGGACATCCTGGACAGAAACGCACGTTGGCGTTGATGGAGGACTCATACTTCTAGTCATAGATGAGAGATGAAGTGGAGCTATACGTCAAGACTTGTCTTGTTTGCCAACAAGACAGTGGACGACAAGCAGCCCGCTGGACTATTGGAGTCATTGCCTATTGCAAAGCATTCTTGGGAGTCGGCGACCCTTGACTTCATCAATGCTTTGCCTAAATCTGAAGGGTGTGGATTAATCTTAGTAGTGGTGGATCGATTCTCCAAGTATGAAACATTCATCCCTAGCACAAGGGACACTACCGCAGAGGATACAACACGTCTTTTCTTCAAGAACGTGGTGAAGTATTGGGGGTTGTCGAAGACTATTATTAGCGACCGTGACCCCAGATTTACAGGAAAATTGTGGATGGGGTTGTTCAGGTTGTTGGGATCTGAACTAAACTTCTCCACTAGCTTCCACCCTCAAACTGATGGGCAAACTGAGAGGGTGAATGCTTTGCTCGAGTGCTTCTTGCGGCACTTTGTGAGTTCCAATCTTAAGTACTAGGCAAAGTTGATGGATGTGGTGCAATTCTCTTACAATCTACAAAGGAGTGAGGCAACTAGAAGGAGTCCATTTGAGCTTGCAACGGGAAGACAACCACTTACTCCACACACTCTGGGGACCATAGCTGATGAAGGAAGACGCCCGGGAGCATGGAAAATGGCTAAGTCATTGGAGGAACAAACAGACTTAGTCAGGGCATGTTTAGAGAAGACACGCAAACAGATGAAGTGGGTTGATTCAAAACGACAGATGGTGGAGTACAAAGTTGGGGATAAGGTTATGGTAAAACTTCTACCCCAACAATTCAAGGCCTTGCACAGTTTGCGCACAAGGTTGATTAGAAGATATGAAGGCCCATTACCGGTGGTTGCTAAGGTGGGTAAGGTTTCCTACTGCCTCGACCTACCAAACTCTTTGAAGATACATCCAGTGTTTCATGTCAGCATGCTAAAGCCTTATCATGAAGGCTATGAAGATTTTTAAAGGGGAATATCTCAAAGAGCACCACCAATGATGACCAAGTCTTTTGACAAAGAGGTGGAAGAAGTGCTCACTAAGAAGACTGTGCGGAGAAGAGGTGTGCAACCTAGAACACAATATTTGATCAAGTTGAAAGGAAGGCCATAGTCCGAAGCTACATGAGAAACCTTAGAAGATCTCTGGCAGCTCAAAGACATCATCCAGCAGTATGAGGCGACGAGGGCATCACCAGGTTAGGTGGGGGAGGATGTCACGACTTTGCATCTATGAGGATAACCTCTGTAGATTACTAGAGAAATTAAGATCTTGGAGGATATTCTAGTACATAGAGATTAGTGTAGAACAGTCTTGAAAGATGTAGATTCAAAGATGATGGTAGAGTAGTCTAGATCCTTCCATCTTTTGGAGGGAAACCCCTTTGAGGGCCTATATAAGGGAGAGACCCCCTCATTTGTAACTCACCAGGCAATTCAAACAATAAAACTTTCTTACACACTCTTGCTTTCTTGTTCACTCTTTCTAAGTGCTCTCTTACTCATCTTGACACGATCAAGTGTTGGAGGATGCTGACTTAGCTAGTTGCGAAGGGTCGCAGAAAGGAGCTAAGGCCGCACGCGGCATTGTCAGGGGACAAGTCCGTGACAGCCCTCTCAACGTATTTGCATAATTCATAAAACATCGCATGCAATTAGGGTTTCCTAGAAAAAGCCGATATGCGCGCAAACCCTACGCGCTGTCCTGCATCACCTAGGATATGATTTTGGTTAGTCGCCTCATATGGTTGGCGGTCCGCGGTCATGATTTAACAGACATCACGCCGTTGATAAATTATTTTGAAGTGGGTAACACTAACGACATTTGTACAACTATTCTACCCTAAGTCGACTGGGCATTCCACAAACTGAGAATCTTCACTGTCAGAAGTCTCCGCTGCATGCTTCACGATTACCACCAATGCATTATCGTTGTTGATTTCGTCACACGACCGTGAAATTTACTTATTTAGTTTTAAGGTCAATATTTTAAATTAAATCAAGGGTCAAGAATTGTAAACCTCATACGTGTCAATTGTTGGCGGATTCGGCTATGACTTATAAGGCATCAAACCGTTATTAAAATATCATTCAAATCGGCGAGGCATCCTTGAATTGACGATTCTACCCTAAGCCCAAGCTATGTAATGACGTGCTCGATTCCATCATTGTTAGAAGTTTTCGCTATAGCTCCACTGCTTATTTCATCGCACGATCTCCCCGAGTTTCATCTTGAGATCCACTGTCGATCTGACCACATAATTTAATATTATTTATCGATACGCGAGCGTTGTTATTGATCGTGCACATCATTATCAATTATCGACGTGGGTCCGCCATTATTGAATGTTTCGGCTATGGGAGAGATGACCAAAGCTTGGAGAGCGGCGGCCATGGAGAACGCTCGTCGGATATTTCGGCCGTGGTTGTTTGAAGGAGCTCACCGTCATGGAGAGATGGGGAATAGTAAACCTAAATTATAATGTATATATATTATTAATATTATGTTAAAATATTAATCTATTTTATTCAAATGCTCGTATATCGCTCTAGAGGACTCAAAAATTTTCCCGGAAGGGATCGTTACGTCCGATTCGTTGATATGCACCCATCGAAATGAGTCAATCAGTTTCGAGTTTGTTTGCTCATTTTACGCTCCCCGGATCGTTTGCGGCCAATTTACTTTAAACATCAAAACTGCCCAAACGATTCCTGAATCGCGAATGAACGACTCTGTTGGCCCATAATATTACTATAAGTCTAACGAAACTAGTGTGGTCAAATACGAGACCGTTTGCTCGATTTTTCACTTTTTTGGATAGTTATGTTATTTAAACCCGCGCTATAATTTACTGATTCTCATCGGAATCGAGCGCGGATAGTTTTGTCGAACTCGCATAAGCTTCACTAGTTTAACAAAACTGACTGAGGTTAATTTCAAGGTCGTTTTCTCAAGATCACCTTTTTAGATAATTTCGTTACTTGAACTTGCGTTCGCATTATAGTTTCGTTGATACTCATCGGAATGGAATGCAGACAGTTTCGTCGAACTCGTATAGGTTTCACAAGTCTAATAAGACTGACTGAGTTTGATTATGAGTTCATTTGCTCAAAAGTCATATTTGAGGTGTCGCGTAGCTCGGGGCGACTGTTTTGGTTAACTTTATATATATGCATTTAAATGCGACGAAACGAACGTCGTTGAATTGATATTGGTTTTACAAGTGTAACATCACTGATCAGAGTCCGTTCTTGAGTCATTATAGCTCGAAATTTGGAGTAAACCAATTGTAATTGGTTCACCAGACCAACAAGGTCACTCTGGTCCCGAATATGCTCACCCAAAAAGGGTATAGATTGAACCCGTTAGGTCCCCTGGGAGGTTTAATCAGTCTGATCAGAATTTTGGGAGGTTTAATCAGTCTGATCAGAATTTTTGGATGTTACACACTTGGCCGAGGTAGGCCACACTCTGTTTGCCAAAGACACATTTGGAATTCTTGAGGCGGAGATGATGTTGGCGTAGCAGCTCGAAGACAACACAAAGATGACGCAAGTGGTCGTCCCAAGAGGTGTTGTAAATCAAAATATCATCAAAAAAACTTGCACAAACTTACAGAGTAGTGGTTGGAAAACTTTGTTCATCAAATCTTGAAAGGTGGAAGGGACGTTGGTGAGCCCGAATGGTAGAACCAAAAACTTGAAGTGGCTGTGATGCGTGCGAAGAGCCTTCTTTTCCACTTTTTGGGGGTGCATCGGCACCTGATGATAACCTGAGTAGAGGTCCAATTTGGAGAAGTATATGGCACCATGCAATTCATGGAGTAGCTCTTCGACAACCGGAATAGGAAATTTGTCCTTCACGGTTTGTTGATTTAAGGTACTATAGTCGACATTGTAGCGCCACGAGCTGTTTCTTGTGTACAAGGAGAGCTGAGGAGGAGAATGGGGAGATGTTGTGTTGGATAAGACCTTGTTGTAGCATGAAGGAGCATTGACGCTCGATCTCATCTTTTTTATAGTCAGGGATAACGGTTAGGCGGACCACAGCTTGGAGGTGTCTGGAAGGAGGTAACTGCAATGATCCTGATGGCGCGTCGACGGAAGGGAGTCCGCAATAGTGAAGATATCCGAAACTCTTGTAGGTGGAGCTCGAGGTAGGGCTTGTTGGAGGAGTTCGAGGGAAGAGTGGGTCCTTGGAGAGCGAAGGCTGAACGAAGAGTTTACGGAACTTGTCCCGACCATTCAATCAAGTTGATGTCGTGGTGCCAACGCATGGAGAGAGCGTCAGAATCCCAAGTTATGGTACCCAGGGTGCGGAGCCATCACACCCTCGTTACTACATCGAAGCCTTGAAGATCGATCACCAAGAGATCAATTTGAAATTGATGGGAGCCCACCGTTAGGGTCACTCCGTGACGTATGCCTGAGCATTGCATGTTTTGGCCATTTGCTTCCGCGACTTGAAGGCGAGAGCGCATGGTGATGTGGAGATGTAGTTGCCCGACCGTGCGGAGGTTGATGAAGTTGTGCGTGCTCCCGAAATCCATGAGAGCGATTAAGGTGTGATCCACCATGAAAACTTGCATTTGGATATTATGGCTCTGGAGCCTATGGGCGACAGAGATAACATGGAGCGAGATCTTCGGATCTTCCGTGTCCTCTGTGTCATCATCAGAGGGGTCTTCCAGCTTATCCCAAAAAAGGCGCTTGCAACGATGGCCCGGACCGAAGAGTTCGTCATAGTTAAAATATAACCCAATGGCACAGCGTCGGCCATTTCCGACACCAAAAGCCGCCGGCGATACGGTGGACGGCTTGCTATATAAGCCTTGGGCGGGGGCGGGCTCGGCTCATTGCCTTTGGAGGGAAGAACAGTGGGCTTGTTTCCCCGGTCGGTAGTGCTGATATCTCGACGATTCAGCAGTGGGCGGTCTAGAAGAAGTCGACGCTCACAAGCGCGAGCTAGATTCATCGCCGTTGTGAGGTTGGGTGGAGCTTGTAGTTCGATGTCCAGGCGGAGACTCTCGTGGAGGCTGAACGTAAAGAAAGGAACCTGTTACTCAAGACGGACAGTGGACGCGCGCGCCAAGAGAATTTGGAAGCGCTTGAGGTAGTCGTTGTGAGGGCCGGTTTGTCGTTGGGCGATGAGGTCCCCGAGGGAGTTTCCCCTTAGTTGTTGGCTGAAGCGGAGAGTACTCGCCGTGGCAAAGTCTTCCCGGAGTAAGTCATGGCGTTCATGACGTAGTTGCGTGAACCACTTTTGGGTTGCGCCCATGAGGTGAAACAAGGCGAGGCCGAGTTGTTCTTCCAGTGGGGTGCGTTGGGTGGAGAAGTAGAGCTCGCACCAGGTGAGCCACAAAAGTGGGTCATCTTGGTCGTCGTAAACGGGAAGGTCCATCTTCGAGTAACGCGGGGGATGGGGGGGCGTCAGAGGACGACGTCGAACTTCCTTCTAGAGGTGGACTCGTAAGAGTTCGAAGTGGCGGAGGGGATGGTCCGTCCGATGGACGTGCTACCCGGATGGCCTGGTGTCATGCACGTGTGCCCTTAGGCCGATGAGTTTGGCACTTTGGAGGTCCAAAGACATTTTCATGCGCCCAATCACGTCCAGGTTGGGTAGTAGCTGGTTGTTGTCTGCCATGGCTGCGGGTGGACGAAGAAGTCCGGCACTGGAGGAGGGAGCAGGTCCCTTTGATAACACGTTGATACGAGCTCATGAGTTTGATCTCGCGGTGTCCCTTCTTAGATTCCGTCGAGGTTGCTGCAGTGGAGAGAGGTGGAGGAGGTTTGGTTGGCGCTAGCAGGGGAGGAGGTTTGGCCGACACTAGCATAGGCGGAAGAGAGAGGGAGAGAGCAGGAGATAGAGAGGGATCTTTTAGCTTTTTTTCCTTCTTACCCAAAAGAGAGATAATAAAGTTCTTAAATAGAGGGTCCTCCCTCCTAGGCCTTAGACAAGTGGAAAAAGTAAATGGCTAAAGTCATCATTAAAGCAAGCCATCATATGCACCCTCCATTTGGGCTTAAACACATGAGATAAGACAAGGCATAAAATCTACTCCTTGGATGTTGTGATCCCCGTCATATCGCTGTGACCCCCATCATAGTTGAGTTCTTCGTGCACGTTGTTGCGGCGCTGATACGTCCTGCCCCAGTGCGAGTCGATAGCGGCGCGATTGGTAACACTATCCCAACTCAATTCCCGGAGTTTGCTTCGACTACAATCGGTTCCTCCTGCACCCTACCAGTCCATACACAGTTCAACCAACCTACAAATATCTGTGTCCAGCCACCCACTGTTATCAGCCCACTACCTCAGCCCCCACTATTACTGGAAAATCCATCCTAGACAACTTGAATCAGAAGAATCTTGCAGTAACAACCCTGTCCAGCCCCCAGAACAGCCCTCTTTCAATTCTCCAGATTCCTACTACTTGTGTAAATTTTAATTTGAGATTTTTATTGCTTTATTCGATTATCTGTTGAAGAGCATACAATTTGGGATCTTAATTTATAAAAAATTGTCTAATTTTAGTTCTACTTGAAATAATCAGTCGTCGGACATTTGTTCGAAGTGCTTTTTTCCTAATTTCAACTTGACCTCGCTTGTGTTTTTAATGCCTAATCTCTATTGTGCATGTTTGTGAATTTTTCTATTAATTTCAATATTTATTGCAATTAAAAGTTGGACTAACACACGTGTATACCATGATTTAGTATCCCCTACATCACTGCACTTGCATTCATCCATTAGATTTTTTAGGGCATATTCGGATTATGACCTCACTTTTTCCTATGTCAAATTGATATCAGGGCCTAAAGTTATGGTCATTTCAATGCTTTGTAGTGAAGTGTTTAGACACATTATGATATGATTCATTCCCTTAGACAACCAAGTTAGTAATTCTAACATCGATATGTCGATGTCCGATTGGCCATTTTTTGGCTAATCGTTTCGATCAGATAAATTGACAGTTTGATGAGCTTAAAGATCAATTTAGAAACATTAAGGAGCACTACACCCCATCCTCGAGAAATCGTTAGGCCACAAGTTATTCATTATGAGGGCCTTCATGACATAGATGGGCAACTCGAACATATGTTTGTATACTCTATTGTCTAGGTTCCTCCCCTATCAGTCCAAGAGAGGCCGGAGCCAATCTATAATTGTCACATGGATCCTGCATTTGGTAGACACTATCCCCCATAGGAAGAATGACCCCAACCCCCTCGATACCCCTATCATAGAGATTATGTTATTCCCCATGCGCGTCTCGACTACGATAGAGATGATGTCGTTTATCATGAACCTATTATGGGTCCCACACCGTCAGTTATCTAGCGGTTATATTATTATGAGCCTTTTAGCTATTAAGTCGAGTTGCATCGAGTCAGATGTATGAGTCGAGTGTCGAGTCATATCCAATTGAGTCGTGGTTATAAGTTATTAGTGTCTTAGTGTTTTAATGTTTCATGCATTTTTCTTTGGATGGGACATTTACCCCCATGCCATCATGGTCCTATATATAATCCCCCTTGGGTCTTGTATGAGATATGAAGCAATTAAATCAATTTCTCCTTTCTCTCTCAAGTTTTTTTCTCTATAGTCTCTCTTCTCCCCCATTTCTACAGTTAGGATTGAGCACGGATCCTCTTCCCTTGTGTCTCCGCCTCCACCACCACCTTCGACGAAGTCCCAAAATAGGCACATATTAGAACCCCATAGTAGTCATATTGGAGAAGATAATACCATTTGTCACATCCATATCCTTCGGCGACTAATTGGACCTTAAGGAGTTTAGTGATTGATTCTAGACATGGATAATTATTTTGATTGGTACGAGATGACTGATGCGAGACGAGTGAGATTTTCTAGAATGAAATTACATGGGCAAGCCAAAATATATTGAACGAGTCTTACTTGTTCCTTAGACAGAGAGCTATTATCTCATCGAAGCAGAAACTCAAAGAAAGATATTTACCTTCTTCATACAGGAGTCGACTCTTATATTAGCACCATACCTTATGCCAAGGGAACCTTGTTATAGCTGAGTATATGACTCGCTTTGATGTGTTTGTTGTTAGGAGTGCTATCACCAAGGGGCACATAACGAATGTCCCCCGATTTTGGGCCGATCTAAAAGATGAAATTCATAGGAAATTTATTCCCCATCATCTTGAGTCAATCATGCAGATCTCCCAGCTTGTTTTAGAATATAAACAATACCTACGTACCACTGGTCCAAGGTGGCCTAACCGACAATCAGATAATTCTATGCCTAGGAGGCCTCCCCAATAGGGATCCACTATGTTTATGCCTCCCACATGAAATCTACTTATTGAGGAGGATTCCAGCCCTAGTGTGTAGTCAGTAGTGTCATTTATGGAAGTTATTATTGTGGCTATAGAAGAGGGTTGGGAGGATAAGGTTGATCGTGCTTTAGAGATGTATTTGTTGTTTACTACATACATGGCACACTGTTGAGTATTGGAAATGCACAACATTTTCTACACATTTCCCCAATGCTTGTTTTGTCTGTGAACTTGTCATTGATAGTGGGAGTTGTGTGAACATTGTTTCGTAGAATGGCTAGAGTGCATGAGAGTGAAATTTCAACCCCACCCACATCCTATCGAGTTATTTGCGTGGATAAAACCGCTGTTATGGTCACTCAGCAAAGCCTTACGCCTATTACCCTGGCATCATTTGAGGATCGAGTGTTGTGTGATAGCTTCCCTATAGACGTCACACACTTACTTTTGGGTAGGCCATGGCTATATGATAGAAACGTTGTGTTACAATCGGACAAACACGTGTATTTTTTTACAAGGGATACAAGATCACCCTATCTACGACTCAATTTGAGGAGTCTTTCAAGGGTAAAGTCGACTCTTCTGTCAGCATTGGCTCCTCAAGGCCTTAACACATCGTGAGAATTCTTGAGGCAGACATCATATTAATAGTGGCTGCCATACAAGCATCTGAGAATCCTGCTAAGAGATATTAGAGCCCGAGCGTTTGACTTATTCTATCTGAGTATTTTGACGTTGCACCAAATGAACTTTCAAATGAGTTTCCTCTTTTAAGAGACATTCAACATGTCATTGACTTAGTACCTAGGGTGTCCTTGCCAAACCTACTCCAGTATCATATGAACCCTATCAAACATGTCGAGCTAAAGCGACAAGTTGATTTTCTCCAGAAGAAGTTCATATGGGAGAGCTTGAGTCTTTGCACAATCTCAACCCTTCTTACTCCTAAGGATGAGAGTTGGTGGTTTTGCATAGACAACTGCACCATCAACAAAATTGCTGTGAAATATTGTTTTTCATCTCTCGACTAGATGATTTATTGGATGTTATGGCTGGTGCACAATTCTTTACTAAAATTGATTTACGCAATGGGCACCACCATAGTACCATACTAGAGCACGTGAAGGGGATGAGTGGAAGATGACCTTCAAGTCAAAGGATAATGTGTATGAATGACTATTAATGTCATTCAGATTATTGAATGCTCCTAGCACATTTATGAGAGCTCTGACCTATGTCCTCCGGTCTTATATGGACAAATATTTGGTGGTTTATTTCAATGATATTATCATCTACAGTCAAACAAACATTGATCATATTCTTCATATCAAATTAATATTTGAAATCTTTCGAAAGGAGCACTTGCATTGTATATCAATATATAAACACACATTTTTATATGCGTTTGTACATTTCTTAGGATGCATCATGTCTATCGTGGGCATTTCTATAGAACTAGACAAATTTAAATTCATCCGTGAATGGACTATCTCGTCGATCATTCATGAAGCACATAGCTTACTATAACATTCAAAGAGATTAAGGACAAGCTATCCTCAGCTCTTGTCCTTCAGTTATCTGATTTCAGTTATATTTGATATTTGCTTGTGATGCTTCAAGTGTAGGCATTGACGGCGTATTGAGCTAGTAAGGGCACCATGTCACCAACATTAATGAGAATTTTAATGAATCACAATATGAATATTCTAATTATGATTGGGGTTTTAGGTGATCATTCACGCTTTATGACAATGACATCATCTTCTCTTATCTAAATAGTTTTTCTTGTATTCTGACCATCAGATCCTGTCATACCTTGACTTACAGAAGAAATTAGGCGATCGTCACGTTAAATGGGTGGAACACATGCATGGGTTTCATTATGCTATTAGACACAAATCTGATGTTGAGAACAAACCTGCCGATGCCCTCTGTAGGATGCCTAAGCTACTACATATGATGAGTATCCAAGTAGAGGTCTTTGAGCGGCTCATACTAGATTAATCCACATGCTCCGATTTTAGTGAGACGTACAACGCTCAATCTAGAGATCTACCAGAGATTATCAACAAATTTACTTTGGTGTATATATATTTATCTTATAGATCTCGTATGTGCATCTCATGTACTTCCCTACATGATTATGCGATATGGGAGATGCACATTGGGGGCACTGTTGGTCATTTTGGAAGAGTTAAGACGATCACCCTTGTACATGATATCTTCTTCTGGACAAGTTTGAAGAAGGATGTAGCCTGGGTTGTCTGCAATGTCGTATTTGCCAGACAACCAAAGATTCATGTCAAAATACTAGCCTTGGGTTAATATTAGTATGGACTTTGTGCTTGGACTCCTACCCACGCTTAGGAAACACGACTCCATATGTGTGGTAGTGGATCATTTCTCGAAGATGACCCGCTTTAACCCCTGTAGCAGGGTCGCTGATGCATCATGTGTACTACTTTGTTTGTCAAGGATATTTTTCAACTGTGTGAACTACCAATACAATAACGTGATACCTGTTTTATGAGTTATTTTAGGAAAGCATAATGGGGAAGCCCAATACCACTCTTCAATTTTCCATTACCTATCACCCTCACACTGATTGACAGACCGACGTGGTCAACTGTAGTTTAGGAAGCATTTTGTTGTGTTTAGTGAATTACCTTCCTTCTAGTTGGGATTCTACATTGTCAATAGGTCCACATGGCTTAGTACATTTCATATAGTATTAGGATATGAACCTAGGAAATTTATTCACCTTGTGTCACTCCCTCGTACAACCATGCATAGTGAGTCCGCCGAATCATTTACATAAACTACATGAATCAATCAGGCGTAAAATTGCAATGAGTAATAAAAATTATGAAGTTTACACAGACATTCACAGGAGAGAACAAAACTGATGCGAATCAGAGACGGACACGAGCTTTGGGCCTGTTCGAGGCTAATTTGGCGACTTACCATATATGGCGTTCCTGGATCGACGATCGAACACCGCAGATGTGTCTGGATCCGCGTCGCGAGTCAAAAACATATATTACTTTATTATTTTTGGTTCATTAATCATGTATTTTAGTGACCTCTCCCACCGTCCAATCATAGCCGTTGATTGGGATGCCCTAGTGTTTCTTTTTATTATAAATAGGAGTCTTGAGGGTTTAATTCAGTCATTGCAGAATTTGGAGACTTCTATTCCCGGATTCCAGCGATCACTCCCCGGTGCCGACGCCGTGGAACCCTAGGTGTCGACTCCTAGGCGCTCAAACTCCCCCCAAGATAATACCCATCCATAGCCTTCTTCCCCCTCTGAAACCCTCATCCGCAGCCCCTGCAACCCCCAAATCCCAACCCCCCACCATTGTCTAGGAAGCCCGAACACTGTTCACCAATCGCTGTTCACGAACACTGCTCACCGAGCACAGGCCACGAATTACTTGTCACGGGCTACTGTTCACGTCGACACTGTTCACGTCGGTCACTGTTCACGCCGACCCTCCACTTCTTCCCTCCTGTGGATCCACCCCCCTAGCCCTAATTTCTTGGATCAATTCAGATGTAGGAATTTCAGCCCCGATCCGTTATTTCCACCTTTCGTTCATCACCCCTCCACCCGGATCCAACCCTAAATAGCGAATCCATTCTTCCCCGGCCCGGATCTACTTGTACGTGGTCGGATCTATCCATTTCTCGTCCGATCTCACCATTTACCGCCGAGGACAGCCACCGCCATCATTTTCATGCCGCTGGTTCGACCTCCGACCGCCGATCTACACATCCAGATCAAATTCTTCAATGGCTCGGTTCAGTCCACTACTTTGTGAGTTTCTTGTGTTATTGACTTATTTGATTTGACATTTTCATTGGTGAATTAATATATGTGTTGTGATTCTTGCTAGTAGAAATTGTCTTTTGAACGCTAATAATTTGCCGGAGACATTTGCCGCGCGCTTTGCTTTGGCCCTCCGAGTGGAGGAAGCCATTATAAATTGCCAAAATTAATTAACTATTTTCAATTTCAAATATTTGCATGGAGTTAGAATTCTCATTGCTCAAATTTATTTGTCGAGTTATCGACGATTACATTGCATTTAGCTTCAGATTAGTGTGTCACCCTTGCACTACCACCTAGCGTCATAGATTTTGTGTACCTGTAGTCTACCCCTACATCAAAAACTTTAGAGAAAGTGAGGAAGTGATAAAGAGAATTAGACTTGAGAGGTAAATGTCAAGTAAATGAGTCTTATACAGCAGTACGAAAAATTGGGTCGAGTGCCTACAAATTAAACGTCCCTAAGAGTGAGAATTCATTACGTATTTAACATTGATGATTTGACTTCATATTCATGAGTCCATTCCTTGATACAACCTTTGAGTCTCACGGCCCACTATCCACTACTAGCAGATTCACCAGTTCCGACTTAGTTCCTCATTCGGTAGTAGACATCACACACGCTTCCAACGACTTGCGTGCCATTTCATTTCAGTGGCACCAGACGACCCCACAGTACGATACCTGGTTCACTGAAGAGGGCGGCTGATGGGAATCCATCGAATCATGCACCTGGAGGGGTTCTCCGCAAGGCGGGACCCACGTTCATTTATTCACGCAGGAAGACTTGATCGGATCGCCGATCGGACTCCGCGGTTGCGTCCGGAACGTCGCCGCGAGTCAAAAAACTATATTAGTTTATTATTGATGTATTTTAAGTGTCTAACCCACCGGCCAATCATAGCCGTTGATGGGGAAGCTTTAGCTTTTCTTTTCTTATAAATAGGAGTCTAGAGGGATAAATTGAACCATTGCAGAATTTGAAGAACTCTAATCCCGGATTCCAGCGATCCCTCCCCGGTGCCGATGTCGTGGAACCCTCGGGGACGACTCCTAGGCCGCCAAACTCCTCTCAAAGGTAATCACTACCTCCACCTTCGTTTTTCCCACCTCGAATCCTCCATCCACCACCCAGAATCACCCCTACAGCCCGCTGAAACCCCCCACCGGCAATTTCCTGCCAACGGTTTCAGTTACTGTTCATTAATAAATATCGCTGTTTATTTCCAAAGTATTTTTGATTTTCCTGTACCGGTTCCTCACCTCCACCGCCAGCCTGCGCCTTTTGCCTCCCCTCCTTGCTACAGGCCAGCCGACCACTCCCCTTCAGCCTCCCCTCCATCTGACCACCCTCCGCATCTACACACCACCCGGAAATCTCCTCAAGCCCTAGCCGGCCACTCCGTAGATCTCCCCTCCGTGGATCCCCTACCAAATAGCCTCTATTCTCTAGATCACGCTAGATCTGAGAATTTCTGACCTCGTTCCGACGTTTACCTCCACCCTTATTACCATTTTTGTCTGGATCCTCTCTTACACATCGGATCTACCCTCCCCAGCCCGGATCTACTTATATGTGGCCGGATCCACTGTTTTATTGTCCGTTTTCACCGTTTACCGCCGAGGACAGCCACTGCCACCGTCGCCTCGCCACCGGTTCCGACTCTGATCGCCGATCTACACATATGACCCTCCAAATCTTCAGTGTCTCGGTTCAGCCCTCTACTTTGTAAGCTTTTGTAGTATTGTACTATTTGATTCAGCATTTTCATTTTGTGATTTATCATATTTTGCTGCGATTCCTTTTTGTGGAACTTTGTTTTGGTGCCCTAATAACTTGCAGGAGGAGACATTTGCCACGCGCTTTGCTTTGGCCCTTCGAGCATAGGAAAACCATTATAATATTGCACAAAATAAATATTTATTTTTCTATTTTAATATCCGTTTGGTGCTGAATTTTTCATTGCTTACATTTATTTGTCGAAACATAGATCATTGCAACACATGTAGGTTTGGATTAGCGTGTCACCCTTGCACTATCACCTAGAATCATAGGTTTTGTGCACCCGTAGCCTACCCCTACATCATGTTTGGTATCAGAGATCAAGGTTAGGCCATTTGCATGCTCCGTAGTGGTAGGACCTTTAGAGAAAGCATGGTAGAGCTGCAAGTCACCGACGACCGCACGACGGGCTTGAATTCGGGCGCCGCTTTTGCTGAGTTTCAACGCGTTATCCTAGACCGTTTTTACGCCTTAGGTGCCCAGTTCAACGATGTGCGCCATGATCTTGCCGTGGCGAGACCTTCGCTTAGACCACTTAGAAAATGTCAGGGACACTCCGACATAGCGTCACGAGTCACTTGAGGACGACCCTGATGCTCCTCCACGTCAGGACCAACGTCTGAGGAATGGTCCACCTCTAGGAGACCGCCACCGTCGTGATATTTCTCATCGAGCCCCAATCCCGTCGGTAAGGCGAAATCCGGATTTTACGATAGATCACAGGCAAGTTCCGGCGCGGGATAGACTTCCCCATCAGCGTGATGAGTACCGTATGCCACGTCAGCCTGACCCCAGAGATTGTGTTCCCCCACACGGTCGCCGTGTCCATCACCACGATGAATATTATCCCCCGAGTCAGAGAGAGCGTGGTCCCCCACCCGCTCGATACGACTAAGCCCATGATGAGTATCCCGAGGATTATCCCGACCCACAGAGAGGAGGCCACCACCATGACATCACTCGTCGCATCCGACTCAGCGCCCCTTCGTTCGATGGTCGCCTAGATCCGAAAGCCTTCAGCGATTGGCTCTTGGACATGGACCACTACTTCAAGTGGTATGACATGAGTGACGAGCGTTGTGTCCGCTTTGCAAAAATGAAGCTAATTGGACAGGCTAAGATATTTTGTATTAGCGTTGAGAGAGCGTTGGAGCGAGATTGGTACTACCCCATCGCCAGATGGGATGGGATGACGCAAAGGTTGAGCGAGAAATACCTCCCCGCCTCCTACCGAGATCAGTTATTTGAGCAGTTACAGAACTTACGCCAGGGGTCCCTTACTGTCGCTGAGTACATGGCTCGCTTCGACGAGCTAGTTGTTAGGAGTGACGTCTCGGAGGAGCCTATCACCACCGCCTCCCAATTCAAGGCGGGCCTTCGTTCTGAGATTCAGCGAGAGTTGATTCCACATCGCTTAGAGACTGTTGACCAGATATTTCAGCTCGCCCTTGAGTACGAGCAGTACCTCCGATCTTCTAGCACGAGGCAGTTCACTTCTCAGACTGAGTCCTCGACTTTTAGGAAACCCGCTCCGCCCCAGATCACTACGGCTGCACCCTCACGTATCCCCGCAGATGCGAAGGGCAAAGCCATAACCACTGATGGCCCGCGGTCTGGGGGTATTATGTGTTATCGATGTTCTGGCAGGGGACACGTGGTGGCGCAGTGCCCCATGCGGAACCTGCTAGTTGAGGGCGAGGAGCGGGATTTAGAGGAAGAAGAGGATGGTATGGAAGAAGTCAAGGCCACTGTCCATGAAGGCTGGGAGAGTGACGCCGAGGGATCTTTAGAGGTGGGAGTGATTAGACGTCTCCTATACACCCCTCATGTATATGAGGATTGGTCAGTGGCTCGCGGTCTGGGGGTATTATGTGTTATCGATGTTCTGGCAGGGGACACGTGGTGGCGCAGTGCCCCACGCGGAACCTGCTAGTTTAGGGCGAGGAGCAGGATTTATAGGAAGAAGAGGAGGGTATGGAAGAAGTCAAGGCCACTGTCCATGAAGGCTGGGAGAGTGACGCCGAGGGATCTTTAGAGGTGGGAGTGATTAGACGCCTCCTATACACCCCTCATGTATATGAGGATTGGTGACGCACCACCATATTTTACACATACTTCCCTAGTGCAGGCGGCCCCTGCAAGTTGACTATCAACAGTGGGAGTTGTGTGAACATCGTGGCCCAGAAGGGGCTTGATCGTATGCAGGTGAAGGCAGAGCCTCACCCCCACCCGTATCGTGTCGTCTGGGTAGACAAGACGGCGATTCAGGTCACCCAGCGTTGTCTAGTCCCGATTACTATTGCATCCTTTCAGGATAAGGTCTGGTGTGATGTTATTCCCATGGACGTCGCTCATGTATTGCTTGACCGCCCCTGGCTATTTGATAGTGATGTCACGTGCTTCGGCCGCTCGAACACGTGTGTCTTTTATGAAAAGGGGCGGAAGATTACGCTGACGCTCACCCAGCCCCGAGATAAGTCCAAGGGCATGGTAGAGCCATCTGTGAGTACAAGCGCCTCGAGGCCACTGCATATTCTGCGGCGAGGTGAGTTTTTGCGAGATAGTATTGAGTCAGATATTATTTACGTTGTTGCCGCTACTCAGGTCACTGAGGACACCCCTGTTGACCACCCACCCGCGGTGCGTCCTTTCTTTAGGGGAGTTTGCGGACATCATGCCCGACGAGCTCCCCGACGAGCTGCCACCTCCACGGGACATTCAACATGCTATTGATTTAGTCTCGGGGGCTTCCCTCCCGAACCTGCCCCATTACCATATGCATCCTGATGAGCACGCAAAGCTCAAGCGGCAGGTTGATGAGCTTCTCCGGAAGTAGTTCATTCGCGAGAGTATGAGTCCGTGTGCGGTCCCCACCTTTCTTACCCCTAAGAAGGACGGCAGTTGGCGTATGTGCATCGATAGCCGCGCCATCACGGTCAAGTACCGTTTCCCGATTCCACGACTCGATGACCTCCTGGATACTATGTCTGGTGCCCAGATATTTTCCAAGATCGACCTCCGTAGTGGGTACCATCAAATACGAGTTCGTGAGGGGGGCGAGTGGAAGACAACATTCAAGACCAAGGACGGTCTGTACTAATGGCTAGTCATGCCATTTTGGCTGTCTAACGCCCCGAGTACGTTTATGCGAGTTATGAAGCAGGTGTTGCGGCCCTACATGGGCAAGTTTCCGGTAGTATACTTCGATGGCATACTGGTCTATAGCCATACTCAAGCTGCTCACCTCGATCATTTTGGACTTCTCTTTGGCACCCTCCGCCAAGAGAAACTGTATGTGAACCTGAAGAAGTGCTCGTTCCTTTCCGAGTCTATTCACTTTCTGGGATTTATTATATCGTCTACTAGAGTATCCGTAGATCCCGAGAAGGTCTAGTCCATTCGGGATTGGCCGGTGCCCACGAATATCCACGAGGCTCGTAGCTTTCACGGACTCGCCACCTTCTATAGGAGGTTTGTCCAGGGGTTCAGTACGATTATGGCCCCCTTCACGAGCTGTCTCAAGAAGGGAGAGTTTCAGTGGACCCCTGCAGCCACTAGAGCCTTTGAAGAAATTAAGGAGAGATTGACGACGACTCCTATCCTACATTTGCCGGATTTTTGCCGTGCCTTTTAGGTCGCATGCGATGCGTCAGGGGTTGGTATAAGTGTCGTGTTGAGTCAGGAGGGACACCTAGTTTCTTACTTTAGTGAGAAGCTGAATGAAGATAAGCATAAATACTCGAATTATGATCGAGAATTTTATGTCATAGTCCAGTATCTGCGTTACTGGAGACACTATCTCCTTCCCCGAGAATTTGTGTTATATTCTGACCACCAGACGCTATGCTACCTCGACTCGCAACGCAAGCTGGGACACCGGCATGCGAAGTGGGTCGAATATCTGCAGGACTTTCATTATGTTCTCAAGCACCGAGCTGGTGTTGAGAACAAGCCAGCTTATGCGTCTAGTCGCCGCGTATCCCTGTTGCAGACGATGACTGCGAGCGTAGAGGGACTAGAGAGATTGATACCAGACTTTCCGGCGTGCCCTGATTTTGGCGAGATTTACACCGCCCTGTCCCGAGACCCACCCGACCCTGTTGAGGGGTATCAGATCTATGAGGGATATCTGTACCGGGGCTCCCGCCTGTGCATTCCCCAGACATCATACCGTGATTATCTGATTTGGGAGCTGCACGTGGGCAGGGCCGCGGGCCACTTCGGGCGAGATAAATCCATAGCCATTGTCGAGGACCGCCTCTACTGGGTCGGCCTTATGAAGGACGTAGCTCACGTTGTTCGCCACTGTCGTATCTGCCAGACGGTAAAGGGCACTGAGCAGAACACGGGTCTGTACACGCCTTTACCTGTCCCACACCGCCATTGGGAGGACATTAACATGGATTTTGTTCTCGGACTTCCCCGCACCTTACGGAAACACGACTCCATCTTCGTGGTGGTCGATCAGTTTTCGAAGATGGCGCACGTCATTGCCTGCCGCAAAACGGCAGATGCGACTCACGTTGCATCTATATTCATGAGGGATGTCTATCGACTGCATGGTCTGCCCAAGTCGATCGTGTCAAACCGCGATGTGAGATTTATGAGCTATTTCTGGAAAACCCTGTGGCATAAGACGGACACTATTCTTAGGTTCTCCTCGGCATATCACCCACAGACGGACGGACAGACCGAGGTAGTGAATCAGAGTTTATGGAATCTTTTGCGTTGTCTGGTAGGAGAGCATGTAGGTAGTTGAGACTTAAATCTCCCTGTTGCAGAGTTTGCCTACAATAGCTCAGTCAATAGGTCTGCCGGGTTGAGTCCATTTCATGTATTATTAGGATATGACCCTAGGAAGCCTATAGACCTCGTCCCGAGTCCTTTAGAGCCGCGCCCTAGTGAGTCTGATGAGTCATTTGCACAACATTTGCATGAGTCGGTTCGCCGACGAATAATTACAAGTAATGAAAATTACAAAGCCCATGCAGATAAGCGAAGGCGAGAACAAATATTTATTGAAGGCGAAAAGGTAATGGTACGAATCCGCCCAGAGAGGTTCCCTTCGGGACCTGCCAAGAAGTTAAGCGCCAGGCGAATGGGTCTGTACTCTGTTATTAGCCGTATTTGGACAATTGCCTACCGGCTCGATATCCCGGCTAGTATGGGAATTCACCCAATGTTTAATGTTGAGGATCTGATTCCATACTATGAGCCTCATGAGTATGTGGACCCGAGCAGTGGAGATACCCAGCCACCCCAACCCCCACTGTCGTTATCGTACCACCCTCATGCATCCTCACCGTCTGATCGCCACCCCAGTCCACCCACTCTCGACATCCACCCACTTGGGAACTCGTCTTCTTTGGTTTCACCGCAGACACCACCGATCGCACCAGGATCCACCCTTCGAGAGATGAGAGATGAGTGTGTCACAGAGATCAAATCCCATCAGTTTGTTCCCACCACAGATGGACCACGATGTCGTTACTTGGTACATTGGCAGGGCCGCCCCGACGCGGACGACACTTGGATACTACCTACAGAGCTTGATCGACTCGCCCTTGTACTTCGACCTCAGTACTCATCTCCATTCATCGGAGATGAAGGCTTTTCAGTCGGGGGGAGTTGATGAGAATCCATCGAATCATGCACCTGGAGGGGTTCGCCGCAAGGCGGGACCCACGCTCATTTATTCGCGCAGGAAGACTTGATCGGATCGCCGACCGGACTCCTCGGTTGCGTCCGGGACGTCGCCGCGAGTCAAAAAACTATATTAGTTTATTTTTTTCAGTTTATTATTGATGTATTTTAAGGGTCGAACCCACCGGCCAATCATAGTTGTTGATGGGGAAGCCCTAGTTTTTCTTTTCTTATAAATAGGAGTCTAGAGGGCTGAATTGAACCATTGCAGAATTTGGAGAACTCTAATCCCGGATTCCAGCGATCCCTCCCCAGTGCCGATGCCGTGGAACCCTAGGTGATGAATCCTATGCCGTCAAACTCCTCCCTATGGAATCCCTACCTCCACCTTCGTTTTCCCCACCTCGAATCCTCCATCCACCACCCGGAATCACCCCTACAGCCCGTTGAAACCCCCACCGTCAATTTCCTGCCAACGGTTCCAGTTACTGTTCATTAATAAATATCACTGTTCATTCCCAACGTATTTTTGATTTTCCTGTATCGGTTCCTCACCTCCACCGCCATCCTGTGCCTTCCGCCTCCCCTCCTTGCTACAGGCCAGACGACCACTCCCCTTCAGCCTCCCCTCCAGCCGACCACCCTCCTCCCCTACACACCACCCGGAAATCTCCTCAAGCCCTAACCGGCCACTCCGTAAATATCCCCTCCATGGATCCCCTACCAAATAACCTCTATTCTCTAGATCACGCTAGATCTGAGAATTTCAGCCCTCGTTTCGACGTTTGCCTCCACCCTTATTACCATTTTTGTCCGGATCCGCTCTTACACATCAGATCTACCCTCCCCGGCCCGGATCTACTTATACGTGGTCGGATCCACTGTTTTATTGTCTGTTTTCACCGTTTACCGCCGAGGACCGCCATCGTCTCCTCGCCACCGGTTCCGACTCCGATCGCCGGTCTACACATCCGACCCTCCAAATTTTCAGTGCCTCGGTTCAGCCCTCTACTTTGTGAGCTTTTGTAGTATTGTACTATTTGATTCAGCTTTTTCATTTGGTGATCATATTTTGCTGCGATTCCTGTTTGTGGAACTTTATTTTGGTGCACTAATAACTTGCAGGAGGAGACATTCGCCGCGCGCTTTGCTTTGGCTCTCCGAGCGGAGGAATACCATTATAATATTTCCCAAAAAAATATTTATTTTTCTATTTTAATATCCGTGTGGTGCTGAATTTTTCATTGCTTACATTTATTTGTCGAAACATAGATCATTGCATCGCATGTAGGTTTGGATTAGCGTGTCACCCTTGCACTATCACCTAGAATCATAGGTTTTGTGCACCCGTAGCCTACCCCTACATCAGCGGCCGATTATTAATGATACTTGGCTTCGTAGGGGATATGATCATCTTCATTCAACGGAGATGAATGCTTTTAAGTCGGGGAAATGGATAAAGATCATAGTTTACGGGCGGTCCGACCCTTATCGGAACCCGCCCGAGTTTACACTCACTGGATGGGGAGTTAGGATTGTTGTATCGATGATCCGAGCCCGAATTCGCGTTCAGCGTGTAACAAGATAATTTTATGTATTTTATTTATGCATATTTTATTTATTCTTGTATCAATCAATCATACCCATTCGTAGTGAGTTCCTAGCCTATAAATAAAATTTTAGGAGTCCGTTTTAAGTTTTTAGGGATTTGGACAGAAATTTCAGATTTTAGTTAATCTTTGTGCATTGCAGACTCCGTGAAACCCAAGTGCCGAAACCTAGATCTTCATCCCTTCTTTCCTTGGAGAACTACATCCCTTCACTCTAACTAGTTGAACTAGTTGCCGGTGGCTGGGAATGAGTCAATAGACTGGACTCCAGGGAAGCTCAATTTGTTGGAACCGGGATGCTGCGGGACTGGACGGCAGTGAACAGCAGCTGGTCGCGTTGTAGGGGGTTGTTTTGGGGGGCCGAAGGGCCATAGAACAATAAAATGAGTGCTGTATCTAATTTCAGGGGCTGATTTCCAGAGCTGAGAGAATTTCTGGATGGTTGGGAGTGAGGAGCAGGGAATCCGAACTGTTTGAATGGATTTCAGCAACAAGGATCTGCGGTTGGGAGGATTTTTGGACAACAGGGATCCAAGGAATTGAAACATGGGCTGCTGCAGTTGTTCCCAGGAACAGGCAGGGAAGATTCCTGGTGAATGAGCGCTGGAAGGAATGAAAATTGGGCAGCTGCTGAGGAGTTCCAGTAACGGGCAGGCTGCTGGGAGAGAATTCCAGAGGATGCGGGCTGCTGGGAGATAGTTGGGGCTTTGTGGGAGTGGGGAATGAGTTGTCCCGTTATGGCGAAGAGAGTGAGGTTCAGTTATGGCTTGGTGGAGGGCTTTGGCGTGAGTGGGGAGGTGGGAAATGGGAGAAGCGGATAAATGGATGGCTATGAGTGTTTTTAGGGGAGTGGGCCTATAATTTATGAATTGGGGATAATAGGATAGTGGGGCAGTGGGGAGGTGGTTTGGGAGTTAGGATGGTGGTGGGAGGGTAGTGTCTGTCTGGAGGTGGTGGAGGGAGAGGAGGGAGGCCGGCCATGGAATGTGGTGGGGAGAGGGATGACCTGCTGGTTGGAGAAGTGGGTGGGGGAACATAGGGTACCGACTAATGGAAGGGGAGTATAAGGGCGATAACTCCCAAGCTTTGCATTTGAGTTTCTGGCTTTGACACCTGTTGATCGAAAGGAGAAATTTTCACTGAAGTTTTCAATCCTTCTAAATGAACTCTCTATCCCTACTTAGAGACTAAGGGGTCATCATGGACGGTCATGATTCTCTAATCACGATGGTCCTCAAATACATCAAAAGAAAAATCAGACAAATACAAAAAATAACCAAAATTTACAGATCGCCGATCCTCATAAAACAGACAACTCTGATCGCTATGTAGGCCTATGTGTCACGATCCCCATCACACTCCCTCCAAACGGCTTGCCAACATAGCATTCCCATCTCTCTCCACTTAGGTATTTTCTATTACTACCTCAGCAACCATCAAATATCCATTACCCAGTGCCATAACAGTTTGTTGTTCACTTCCCAGCCACTATCCATACCGGAGAACATATATTTTCCCAACCGTGACTCCCAAATCTCGGGCTCTATTTGTTTGGGCGTTTCGCTGCTCCGTTTTGGGCAAATGCCGCCGGAAGGAGGGTAAACAAATGAACCTCCGGCGGCGTTTGCTCCGTCTCCACCTGCTCGCCTTGAGAAACGCCCCAAAAAGCTCCGTTTGGAGCAGCCACCTCCCCCCTCCGATTCGAACACTCCGTTTCCACCCGCCGGATCGACCCACCACCGCCGAACCAAATGCAGCCTCAATCTCCGCCACAATTGACCTCCACACAATTCCTGTGGATCATTCCCCTCCAGCCCTGTACAACCTATCCCAACTCAATTCCTGGAGTCTATTTCAATAACAGGCAGGTTTCCTCTCTCAGATTTCTGTGACCACCGCTTGTAACTGCCGCTAGACACCTCCTGCAGTGACAACACCGTCCAACCCAAAACAGCCTCCTTTCACTTCATTGGACTTCTACTACTTGTGTAAGTTCTATTTGAGGTTTGTATTGCTTTGTGTGATTACTTGTTGACAAACATACACTTTGGGATCTTAATGTTGTAAAGGTTGACAAATTTTAGTTTTGAAAGAATCATTCACTTACATTTGATCGAAGCGCTCTCTTCTTAATTTCAGCTAGATCTTGTTTGTGTTTATATCGCCTAATTAAATTGTGTAGGTTTGTTAATTCTTCTATTAATATCAGAATTTATTGCAAATAAAAATTGGACTAACACATGTGCATGAACATCATTTTAGAATTCCTACATCACTTCAGTTGCATTCATCCATTAGATTGTTGGGGCATATTCACATCATGACATCACCTTATCCTATGTCACTACCTTGCACAACACCTCATTGATATAGTTATAGGTTATCACAAGCTTCAATTGGCATTGTTAGTTGATCTTCATCACGACGCACCTTCTGAATTCATCAAGTAATAAGAGTTTGGGTATGAGCCTCCTTCAACCCGAGTATTTGAGAGAACTTACGGAATCAAATTCTTTTAGCACAAGGTTCAACGATGTTAAAAACGCGTGTAAAGACGTAGGATCGTCCGATCCTACGTTTTTTTAACCTCAGCGAGCACGTTCCAGCTAGTATCGCCAGCCCGTTAAGATCGTTTGGATCACAGTGTAAGATCGCTGGCACGGTAGGATCGGCCGATCTTATCGTGCCGACTGGCCCAGTGGTGGAGCGTTGAACGCCTTATTTTTTAAAAAAAAAATGGGAATAGACAGCAGTCTATATATAAATCGCTGTCTATACTCGAATAGACAGTGATTTATATATAAACCACTGTTTATTATACCTTGAACCCTAGAATAAACAGCAGTTTATATATAAACCGCTGTCTATTCGAGTATAGACAGCAGTTTATATATAAATCGCTGTCTATTATACCCTAAACCCTAGAATAGACAACAGTTTATATATAAACCGATGTCTATTCGAGTATAGACATCAGTTTATATATAAACCGCTGTCTATTATACCCTAAACCCTAGAATAGACAACGGTTTATATATAAATCGTTGTCTATTCGAGTATAGACAGCGGTTTATATATAAACCGCTGTCTATTCCTATTTTTTTTAAAAAAATAAGGCGCCCAACGCTCGAGTATAATAATTACTAGGGCTTCTCCCCTGCCTCTTCCCATCTCGAGCTCATCACGCGACTGTTCATATCTTCTCACGCGGGCCACGCGGCTACTTCCCGTGGTTCTTCAAGCGCTGCTTAGTGAATTTCTGTGGGCCTTCAAGCGCAGCTTCTTCCCTGCCTCTTCCCTTCTCGAGTGGTGCTTCAAGTTCAGGTTCTACTTATACAGTTAATTGTTAAAGCTTGTACCTTGTAGTTTATTATTGTGTTAAAAATGACTTCTAGTGGTGCTTCGAATGGTTGCTTCTGGGAGTAACAATATTGATGCTCTTATGGGATCTAGAATGCAAAAGACTGTTGCAGGATCTAGAAGTGATATTGGATGGAAGTATGACATTCCATTTGAGGGAGATGTTAGGAAAATCAAATGCAAATTTTGTGAGAAAGTAGTGATCAGAGGGATTTATCGTTTAAAACATCATTTGGCGGGAACCCAAAAAGATGTTGGAGCTTGTAAGGCCGTGCCAGAAGATGTGAAAAAAGAAATATAGGAGATTTTAGTTGGTTTGCAAGATAGACTATTGAATAAAACAATCCCCTCGTGGAAGGAGAGTCAAGTGAAAGTGTGAAGAGGAAAATAGATGATAAAACAACAGAAAAGATCTTTAAGATGATTGATGACATTGTTAAGGAGGTAGATGAAGAAAATGTTGTCCAAGTAGTGACAGATAATGCTGCAAACTACAAAGTTGCTGGAGAAATGTTGATGGCTAAAAAGAAAAAAGTTGTATTGGACACCTTGTGCAGCGCACTGCATTGACTTGATGTTGGAGGATATGGAGAAGAAGATATATGTTCATCATGAAACAATTACAAAGGCTAGGAAAATTACAACTTATATTTATTCAAGGACTAGTCTCATCTCAATCTTGAAATTTTTTACAAAAGATAAAGATTTGGTGAGACCTGGAATGACTCGCTTTGCCACTGCATACTTAACTTTGGGATGCCTTCATGACAAGAAACTTGCATTGATAAGAATGTTTAATTCAGATGAATGGAAGGGTAGTTTGTTTGTTGTTTCAAGAGATGGAAAACTGATTGAAGATGTGATTATGGATAAAGAGTTTTGGAAGAATATTGTTATTTGCTTGAAGGGGGCATATCCATTGATAAAGGTGCTTCGGTTGGTTGATTCAGATGAGAAGCCAGCCATGGGATTCATTGATGAGGAAATGGATAGGGCCAAAGAGATAATTGCACGTGCCTTTGATGGTGTGCAAAAATAGTAAGTCTTTTTTATATAATTAATTAATTGTAGCATTATTTATTTGTATCTTGAATTTAACTTCAATTTTTTTCATTATTTAGTTATCAAACAATATGGGATGTTATTGATGTAAGATGAGACAAGCAACTCCATAGGCCCTTGCATGCTGCTGACTATTATTTGAACCCCAAATTTCATTACTGTCCTTCATTTAAAGCTGATTATGAAGTAAAGCGTGGACTATATGACTGTATAGAAAGAATGACAGGGGGAAATATAGATGAAATTTCAAAAATTGATAGCCAGCTTGAAGATTTTAAGAATAAAAAGCAGTTTTCCTGATCTATAGTTGCCAAAACTGGAATTAATATCAAAACTCCAACAGCGTGGTGGGAGTCATATGGGGAGGAACATCCAGAGCTTCAGAAATGTTATCTTCGTGTGCTAAGCTTGACATGTTGTTCCTCTGGATGTGAGAGGAATTGGAGTGCCTTTAAATGGTATAATTTTAAAAATAAGAAATCATTTTTATATTTAATTCAAATTTGTTATGTATATTAACTTATTTGAATTTTTTATGTGCACACAAAGAGAAGAAATCGCTTAAAGCAAAAGACAATGAATGATGTCATCTTTGTGATGACCAATTCAAGATTTGGCAAAATGAAAAAAAGGAGTACTGATAATTTCAATTTTGATGATATCCTTTCAGATGATGAGTGGATTGCTGGAGATGAAGATAAAGACAATCTGAATGATCTTGGGGACACTTATGAAGTAGATGCTCCACATGAAGCGGAGTTGGTTCCTAATTTTATTGAAGAACTTGTTGCAGGAGAGGAAGAAAAACAAGTGATGGTTGAAGGAGAGGAATATGATTTTGGGGAAAATTTGAATTTTCCCTTGAATGATTTTATTTAAATTTGAATTGAACACTTTTGACTTTTCTGAATATTTAAATATTTAAATATACTCATTATATTTTGATGTCATGGTATGCATTATTTACAGTGTCTTTTATATTAATATTTGTCTAATGTTAATTGTTACATTTTTTTCATGCTTTTGTTTTATAAAAATAATCAGCTATTGTATTTAAATATAAATAATTTTTTTTATTTTTATTATAATACGATCCGTGTCGATCCTACGTTTTACGATCTTAGGGACGCCTCCCGATCCTAAGTAAGATCTCAATTTTGACGACCTTGGATGCTCCACATGAAGTGGAGTTGGATATTCCTTATTTTATTGAAGAACTTGCTGCAGGAGAGGAAGAAGAGCAAGTGATGGTTGAAGGAGAGGAATATGATTTTGGGGAAAATTTGAATTTTGCCTTGAATGATTTTATTTAAATTTTAATTGAACACTTTTGACTTTTCTGAATATTTGAATATTTAAATATACTCATATTATATTTTGATGTGATGGTATGCATTATTCAATGTCTTTATATAATATTTGTCTAATGTTATTGATTACTTTTTTCATGCTTTTGTTTTATAAAAATAATCAGCTATTGTGTTTAAATATAAATAAATTTTTTTATAATACGATCCGTGTCGATCTTACTTTTTACGATCTTAGGGACGCCTCCCGATTCTAAGTAAGATCTCGATCTTGACAACCTTGACAAGGTTGATAGAAATAATTATCTCATACATTACTTATAATTGTTGAGTGAACAACACAACGGATGTTTAGGCTAGTGTTATACTCTCAGCCTTCTTCCGCTGCCAAGCTATTAAGGAAAAGCTCAAGTTGATGAAACCTAGTGTTTTGCTCAAGAAGGGCATGCTATACCTTGATGGGCCCCAATATTTTGCTCAAGTCAACCCCAATTGCAATCTTCTTACCCTATCACAATTATTCTTGAACTTTTTATAGAATATGTCAAGATAATTTTCTAGCACCTCTGTAATGTGATCCTTGATTTTGCAGTGGTTTCATAAGAGGTTATCTCGAGAACGTACTGTTATCAAGCTATCTGTGGCTGGTCCTTTGTACTTTTTTTGTTCATTTTGTTGTTTCGGGACTTTCCTAGTCATGTTTGGCAGTTGTAGTTGGTAGAGCATTAAATGCCAATTAGCTAACTCAGTTTGAAATTTATAACCCCCCCCCCCCCACCCCCCACCCCCCACCCCCCCCCCCCCCCCCCCCCCCCCCCACACCCCCAAACAAAAATCCCATTGAGTTATGTATGGGCAAATACTTGTTAGACAACATGTATGACCTAAACTATGACCTAACAGTACGAAATGTGAGTTAGCAGCAGGTAGTAAAATTGTGTATTACTTAACCGTATGAAATGAGCCAGCTAGCAGCAAGTAGTAAAATTGAGAACCCTTTATATTAGGGAAATAGTTAGGTTTGATGTCACTTGCTAAACAAGAGTGGGTCCAATTTTCATGTGTGTATGTTTGCAATATTATGGTGCCTGTTCTTCCAGTGAAGCCGAGTGTAGTTGCAGCATATTCTTATATAGTTATTCTGAATTCTACCAACTTTGATAAAGAAAGAAACAATGTTCTTTATTTTGAAGACTTCTGAGCCGCCTTATTAGCGGTGATTTTTTTAATGTATTGTGATCCTCCCGCTTTATTGTTAATTATGTTTCTTCCATGGATTTTGTCACCAGAACGAATATGGGGGGCAATGGTGAATGGGATAACCGTATGTTGGATACATTGAAAAATTTTGATCTCAGCAGTCCAGAGGTCAAACAACAATTTAGTAAGACATTTTAAAGCAAGATCTTTATCTTAATTTTGTTACTGCTCACTTATTTACATGTTATTGCCAATATTAAACTGCGGTTATTATTTTTCGTTCTTTTTGTATGGTAATCAAATTGTTATTTGGTTATGTCACTTCATAATGTTGATGCATTGTTTCTTTATTTCCCTTCAATAATTGCTTCGTACTTTTCAATGTAAACTGTCATTTAGGCATTGAACCTGTGCAGAATGTAACTTTTACCTTAAATTTTGGTAAGAAACGAAAGCTTCACCGTTTAATGGGGTGTTTGTTTGGCGGGGGGGGGGGGGGGGGGGGGGGGTTACTAAGGAGCGTGACGACATGTCTCTATATTATGCTTGACGAGTGTACTCACGAAGGTCGAAGAATGAGGACAGATTGCATACTGCGGGTGTTGCCAGAAATTAAATGATGAGTAATTTTGTGATTTCTAATTTAATTATCGCAACTTTGATTTTATTTCATGTCACATTTACTTTGAGGAGGGGGGTAATTATATAAGTCCTTTTTGATATGTTGTTCTTGCATGCTGGTGATTTGAGTTGTTTGAGCTTATTGTGGGTACTCCTGTGATTCACAGACTATCTCCACTCCCCATCATCCCTGACCTGCAAGATCTTTCTCCATCCCAGTCATAAGATCATAAAAAAAAATCCCTGTAACATCCACCATTGATACTCGCAGGCTTCCACAGTGTAGCTGATGCAACCTACATCGCATCATGTGTCTTATTTTATTTCACGCATTTTTATTTTGGTATTTGTAGCGCATGTATTAGCGCACATGTATTTTATTTCATGCACTCGTTATGACTTATTGAGGTGATCGTCCAGTAAGTCCCTAAATAAAAAGATCCGTCAAATTAGGTATATTGGTAATTAGGGCAAACACTCAAGAATAATTTATTAAAATAAGCATATCTTTTTTGTAGGCAAAACTTCCTTTGAATTATAGTATGGAAAGAAATATTTCTGCTTTGTGTAAAGAATTAAAAAGCATTATTTTCTCCATAACTATTTATTTCCCTTTAAAAAATTGCCAAGGCAGCCCCCCCCCCCCCCATCTTACCAATTTAATATCTTCTCCTATAAAGGAACAGTTTTTTTATCCCAAAAGCAACTTGGCAAAAATCAAGGAACAAAGAGACCTTTGTTTCCTCAAGAGCCAGCCGATAGCCCCCGCTTCTTCCATCTCTTAACCCGACGCGTCCCGACCCTAGCACTACTAATAGCATTGTGATCCCCGAGACTCCCCCCCCCCTCCCCTCAAAACATTTTTGTTGATTCCTCACTCGTTGCCTGGTCGCTCACGCTTAGTTACAGGATTACTTGGCGGCTCTCGTTGATTCCACTCAGAAGCGTTGGACGACAAGTGTGCCGATCACACAAGTAATATAAAATAAGGTGATGCAGGACGTTGCATAAGACTTGCACGTCAGTCGGCTTTTTCTAGGAAACTATAAATGCATGCAATGAATATTGATTTTTCTTGCAAAATAAATAGTTTGAGTGGGTGTTGCGCAGACTTTATGAAATTAAGCAACGTTTTTTTTGTAAAGCACAAAAAGAATGATCTTGTTAAAAAATAGATTTCTTAAAAACAATGGTTCAATTCTAATTCCGGGGAAGAAAGTTCGCAGCTTTCGTTATGTTCCCTTTGTCGTAGCAAAACGGAAATCGTGAACTCCAAATACGTTTCCGTTTGGAGTTTTCGACGTAGCGTTCACTGACAAAATTCGGGCGAAAACTCAACAATGAATCTAAAATCCTAAGAGAAAATGTAGACACACGCAAAGGAAGGGATAAAGAGCAATTTTACCCGCGGAAAGAAGCGTCTTTTTGAATTCGACGGCAATCCCGCGAGGAATTTTCTCGTCACCTTCGATCTCCCGCTCCGAAGTCGGCCGCTATCGCACACGGGCACCACGGAGAAAATTTCACTCTTTCTCACACATAAGTGGCTCCACGAAATCTCAAACACTCAACAGTGTAAGGTAGCCACAAACTAAACAACCTAAAATTCACTCGCTCTCACAGAAGTGACTCCACGAAATCCCAAAGCACTGGAACTAATCTAATCTCTTTACTTTTCATAGACGCATTCGCAATAAGAAATTTCCACCCTTAACTACCTCGTACAGCAGAATTTAAACTGCGCTATTCATCTACCTCACGGCAGCAGATGAAAGTCACTGTTAATCATCATCCGAAACAGCAACAGAAGACAGAAAATTCTCCCAATCAACAACTAAATTCCTACTCTAACAGGAGCAACAGAAAGCTCTCAACAATCACAAACGCAAGTAGCAAATTTGAAATTTCATCCGCATCAATAACATCCTTTGAACACACAAACACAGTAATTTTATTTTTACTATTCATCGTCTCTCTCAAAGAGAACTCAAAACACAAACCAAAACATTCCAATTTTCATCATTCACCATCTAAAATTTTTTACAGCACATCCCTATTTATAGGGTTTCAAACATGAAAAAGAAAAACGAAAACCCGCGCACGTCCCGGCGGTTGCGGAATAACGGACATGGAAGAAGCTTTGATGGGAGCTGAAATCGCCGGAATTGGGCATCATGGCTGCTGAATGAGACATGGAGGCCATTCGACGTGTGGAGCAGTGGAAACGTGGGCGGAAAACGCAGCTTCATCTCCTGGTGCAGTGTCGATGGCGGGGGTGCAGGCGGAGCCGAGCCCTAATCCTGCAGGAAGAAACAGTAGCTGTACCGGCTGGATATGGGTGTTGTAACTGGACACGAGCTATTTGCAGGGGTGCAATCTGTAATTTCGCAAACTTAGATGGGAGGTCCCGGTAAACGACCCTATATATATATATATATATATATATATATATATATATATATATATATATATATTTACCTGGACCTCCCCTTGAAGTTTGCGAAATTACAGCTTGCACCCCTCTAACTTTCTAAATTACAAAAAACTCCCCTCAATGTTTACATTTTATAACATTCATGCACAAAAGTACCCCCTTGGTCAAGGGGGGTCTTTTTGTGCATGGATGTTATGAAATGTAAACATTGAAGGGGTGTAAATGTAATTTTGAAAGTTAGAGGGGTGCAAGCTGTAATTATACAAACTTTGAGGAGAGGACCCGGTAAATAACTCTCTCTCTCTCTCTATATATATATATATATATTTCCACACATTAAAAAAATTGCAAAATTACAAAAAAAATGCCAAAGTGACACAAATAAAAAAATTGCAAGACTCAGGGCCGATAGAGGTTCGGTCGGGTGTGGCGTCTGGCATTTTTTCGTCGACCGGATCTGGGCTGGTCTCCACCACAAGGAGATTTCTCCGAGTATCGATCTCGAAGGAACGCAAGTTAGGATGCGTGATTCTGTCATTTAGAAAAGTAATTATAAGGATTTTTTGGGAATTAAAACTGGCTTTGAATTTTGAAAATAAACAAAAAACTAATCTAACTAATGCGAGTCAAAAACACCGCTTCGCTTAGTGGATGGAAACTATGCAGACCGCTATGCACTGCTTTAGATGGCGGATGGGCGAGAAGGCTAGCGGATGGAGGGATTGTACAGGCAGAAAGAGGGTCGTAGGCACCTCGTCGCAAATCACGCCACTAGCAATTGCTAGTGCAACAACTCACACGTTGACGGGATGGTAAATTAAGTGGGGGTGCTCCTCAAATCACTCAAACCACAAAGCATTCCACATAGACATGGAAATAATCATAAAGCAAGATTGAGGTTTAAGCAACATCATCCATACAACCAAACATTCAAATTAAAAATTACTACAACAAGGAGGAGGTAAGACTACAACCAAAGACGAAGACTCGACGTGATTCTCGGCCGGATTCGATTGGTTGTCAATCCCCGTACGCGCTCGGTCTACGGTTGTTGTCCTAGGTAGAGAAGGGATGTCACCACCTTTGGATGGGCAATGGCCCGCCTTCTTCGCTGGTCTTCTTCAACCACGGTCTTGCCGGAGAACTCCAAGTATGCAGCGATAAACACTTTGAAACGGAGCTTGGAAGCACGCAGTGATGGAGGAGGCCAAGGAGGATGTCCTAGCCTTGGATTTTCATGAGAAACGTGGTCGGAGCACCTCCCGATGGTGGGAGGCAATGGAGCGGTGAAAATTGGCGGAGAGGAGCACTTGGGCGCGAAAAATGCCCAAAAGATCCGAAATTAGGGCGAGTTCCTGCGCTTAAATAGTAAACCGTTAGAAAAATAGGCATGCACGGTCGAACACACGACCGTGAGTGAATCATGTGATATTAATCGCGCAAGAAACACCTAGCCATGTACAGAAATAGATCGCGTGATTTTGATCATGCACGGGCAAAACAGCCCGTGCGAGAACAAAACGGACAAACAGTGACAGATCACTACAAACCAGGCCAAACAAAGCAAACTAAGGGTGCAAACGAGTCGAGCTTGACAAAATTTCCTAGCTCGAGCTCGAGCTAATCATTTCGAGCTTGAGCTAATCATTTCGAGCTCGAGCTTGTCTAGCTCATTTTGTCCTGGCTCGAGCTCGAGCTCAATGCCTGCTTATCGAGCTCGAGCTGCTCACGAGTTTTTTAGCTCATGAGCCTGATTTTCTTGATTTTTTTATTTTTTTTAAAAAATATAGGAATAAAAAGCTCGCAAGCTCATGAACAGTATTATCCGAGCTCGAGCTCGTAATCGAGCTTGAGCTCCACAGGCTCGAGCTCGAGTCGAGCTTTTTTCGAGCCGGCTCATCGAGCTTTCGAGCTGGCTCAACTCAACTTGCACCCCTAGAGCAAACCATGTGTTTTCCTTCTAGCACGGTTGAATCCAACCGTGCGTGAAGAAAACGCTCGGGCAATAAATACATAGAATTTTTAGAAAAAAAGACAAGCTCGTGTGATTTTACTCATGTACAGTCGAAACTAACCGTGCGCGAACAAAACGCACGAACCGGGGAAGATCACCAATTTTGAGCACTGCAGGAAACACACGATCGCATAGATCGTGCGTCAAGGAAACACACGACCGTGCGTTTTCTGCAGGATAGAAATCTGGCAGCATTGGGGATCTACCCGCCTGCACTGCAAAAATCCAGCTGGGGCACAGGCTTCCAACACACACAAACAACAGGAAAACCACAAAAAGAGATATGGGGAGCACCATGTGCTTACCCCTAGCAAACTAGTGCGCAATCGCACACCACAACGGGCTAAAACAGTGCATTCGTGTAAAAGTGTAAACAAGTGAAATATGAACATTAAGGATCTAAAAGTAAAGTGCAAGTGAGTGGAATCGAGCCCAAATGAGTTTGGAAAACTCTATAAATATCGGACTCATCACACTTCGGATCGACGCCCAGGCCGACTGCCATCACCTTCCCCAGTGAAGGCGACCCCTCCTCTGCCAACCACCGGCCGGTTTGAAGGACTCCAGATTTTTGTCCCTTAGTCCATTTGACCTCCAGTCGACCGTTTCTTCCCAAGGGTACCACCTCCACTATCTTTTGTCTCCGTGGGTTGCGACGAGCGACCCTCCCCCACTGTCCGGTCCGCTCAAGTTCCATCTCCGCCCGACCATTTCACGTTCGGAGATCTGCCTCGTTTTCCTCCAACCCTCCCCTTCCTCCTCTTCACTTATTGCTAGTTTTAATTTTATGCTTTATTTTTAATAGATATTCAAAATCAGAGTATCCTTGCCTTCGATTATCAAAATACCTATTTGTCGTTAATTCAAAAATCCCTTATTGATCGCCTGCGGGCTGTGGATGAGTTAACTCATGTTGCTTAATTCGTTTAAATGTGTGGCTCTTATGCATGTTTACGAGATTGAAATTTATTACCGCTTACATTTATTCGTGAAAATCTCTCTTGCGGGGCATATTTAAAAATGAACTTAAGTTTATGATTTTTAAATTTGAATCGAGAACTTTGGTTTACATCAGTTTGGTATCCGAGGTAGGTTGATTCGCTCATATTGCGAATCAAACGATCCATATTTCAAAATCAAAATAATTATTATTATTTTTTAAATAAAAATCTCTCGTCTATTTTCAAAAAAAGTTTTATTGAATTTATTTTAAATCTTTATTTTAATACAAAATTAAAAATTATAATAATAAGATGACACTTTAAAGATTTCATTATAAAAAAATATAATCCTTAGTTAAAAATGGAAAATTTTGAAGAGCACATGAAAATCTTAATGGAAAATATTGAGTTCGTCACTGCAGGATTCAAGAAGAATCTGAATGGGTTGTGCATCGATATACACAACCTTGAAATGACAATGCGCAAGCTGTGACAATCCAAAGTTTGCACAACGAAATAATTTTAATTTTTATAACCCGATGATGAGAACGCAAGGCAGTACGATTTGGTGTGCTAAAGTTTTTCTGAGTTTTCTTTATTTTATTGTCATTATTTGATTTTATGAGTTATTATATATTATTGGGGGTGTCGATAGCCGTTTATCTTTGATTTTATTTTTGATATTTCAAGTGTTGGGTGTATTGTGGGCTTTTATTAGCAAATGTGGGCTGATTTGAGTTTGTTTAAGATGGTGGCTTGGTTGATTATTGAGCTGGCAACATTATGTGTTGTTAACTTGAGTTATTGACATGTGGATTTAGGGGATATGGCTGGATGGATTTGGTTTGACACTTGTTTTAGTTGGTGTCTTGAATAGGGCTTAAAATGTGACACTTAACATTTGTAATCGGTGCATTTAACTCTCCTTATGCTTACCTGGACTATTGGCCGCTTACTTGGGTTCATAAAAAGGAGTCGAGCCCTTCTCATTTTCCCGCACATCCCATTTTTGCACTGTTCCCGTGTCGCTAACCCTTTTCCACTGCTCCTGACTACCTCCCGCCTACCTCCTCTTCCTGACTGCTGCTCCTCTTCTCTTCTTCTGCCTCTCTTCTTCTTAGTAGTTGTTGCACTGTTGCAGCTGCTATGTGTCGCTGCTCTGTGCTGCTTCCTCTGTGTCGTGGATCCTGTGCCCGTGCTCTGTTACTATCTCCTGCAAGCTCTCCCTCCCTCTCTTTCTTCTGTGTTGTGCTGCTGATTTTAGTCGTCGTCCATGTGCTGCCGCTCTGTGCCGCTGGTTTAGGGTTTGATGTCGCCGGTTTTGGAGCTGTTGTTGCTTCTTCCTCTACTTTCTTACCTCCTTCAGTACCTCCTTTGGAGAAATTGGAAGGACGTGACTGGATCTCTGCAGTCCTCGAAGGAGCGTTTGTGCAACACCTCCTCCCTCCTTCTCCCTTTTGCTGGTTTGGCTATTAATCTTTTACTATATTACTTTGCTACTTTTGTTATGTCCTACAAATTTATTTTTGTTCCAATAACTTGACTATTATCACTTGAGCCTTGAAAATAGGGCTGCTGTTTTGGCTCATATTGGTGCTCTTAGTTTCTGTTTTGGGTTTTCTGGATAGTCTTTATAAGCTATTCGTTTTTGGAGCTGTTTTATGTTAGTTAGCCACTATTTTGGGCCTTATACTTTGCTGAATGCCCATATATCTTGCTGGAGAGCAATTTCGGGGACTGGTTAGAAGTGTTATTATGGCTGTACAACTATGAAGCACGGATACTTCCCCGAAGGCAGCGTACCCGTACCGGATACGTATCCGGTACCGGTACGTACCCGATACTCAACGGATACACCTATGCGGACACACTTGGACTTAGCACATCATTTTGCATATTGTGATAGGAGTATGTTTTTCTAGAATAAACAAAGGTTGGTACGTCCAATTAAATTGTGTATCTGTACCGAGTATGTTTCTGGTATCGGTACGTTTTTGTTACAAGTACGTGTATTGAACGTGTTGATTCAACGCAAGTTATTAACAAACGGCTAACTTATCTCTAAATTAACCGGAGATTGAAGATGTTGATCTCCAACAATGACGTTGATCTCCAACAATGCAGAAAAAAAAATTGAAAAGTAAACTTAAGTTCAATTTTCTCTTTTGGTTAAACATATAAGACGTTAAATTTTGTAATATTTACGAATGCTTAATGTTTGAAAACTTCATGTTATGTTGCATTGATTTGTGAACTTGTACTTCAAGTTATGATTTATGTTTAATGTTTCGATGTTTTGAGAAATATTTATTGCACTTGTGGGATATAAATATATATTATATTTGTTATAACGCATCATGACGTACCCGTATCCTTATTTTTTAAATTTTGTCGTACCGCCTTACCGGGTACGTATCGTATCCGGTACCCGTACCCGTACCAGTGCTTCCTAGCTGTACAACAATGGTTGGGGTCTGATTTTGTGATTAAGAGAGCTTTCTTGTTTCATTTTTTGGACTATTATGAGCTGCAAGCTCATTTTGCTTACGTTTTTGTCTTTCCGGTTTATCACTTTTTTTGTTCTTTTAGCAAACATCAAAACAAAAATCTTTTAACACATTAACGCTACAAGTCTAAGAGACGCAACCCAAATAAAAGTGTGTGTTATTTCAGTGGTTTCCGAGGTCGAGAAATAAGAGGATGACGTCTCAGGATAAGCGTGGTGATAATGCAAATAAGAATGCAAATAAAGGGAAAGGGTTGATGAGTTTCTTATTTCTTGAATTATGTTTATTTCAGGTACTTTTCATATTTCCTGTTTTAATTGTTGAAAGATAACGTTGTCTGTGCATATGAGTTTAACTCAATAATATATCGCTATAAAACAAATGTGGGCGAGAGAAAAAGAAAGCAATACAAATTTCTGGGGGAAGTTTTATTTCTAAAATACCTGTTTTTATGAAAACTGTTACAAGATAAGAATAATAAAACTCTTCATAAGGAAGTATTAAAGATTTGAATCCTATAATGTAGAGGTTATCTACTGATGGATTCACCAGTAGGGGTGCGCTTACACTTTTGCCCTATAGGGATGGGGCTCAATTCCAGTTTGCATACCTTAATATTTCATATTTTATGTAACTAAAATTAAGGGGCAGGTTAAGTGACAGTATTGAGAGTAAATATTATGAGAATTATCGTTTATTGTGATGTATGCATATTGTTACCGCTCATTGCTTGTATGTATAACAATTCATGAATTACTTTTCTCACATAGTCATATTATTTTGACTAATCCTTTGTGGATATATATTTTTTAGGCAACAGGAACGCCTCCCAGTGCACCGCAAAGGATTCCCCCTGAAGAATTAGCGAAGATATGGCTAAAGATTTTTATAGGAATCGGAGAAGCTCAGGAAAGACATAGAGCCTCTTATATCGATTATGATTGTGCATATTGTAATGAGTATGGATGAATACTCGCAGTCGCTGTATCAACTATTGTATATAAATAAATTAATGAATAAAATTTCTGGTGTTCATGATCTTTGTACTGTGATTTAATGCTGCGTCATTTTTATTTAAATTACGTTCGATTCTCGAATCTTTTGGGAAGCCCGAAATAAGGGTCTTCACACAAGCAATATGTTTTTCCTGATTACTCTCCAACTACATGTCATCTAGTGGAACCCAGACTTCGGAATCTTAATAGTCGTCTTACTAGTCTCGTCGTTTCCCCCACGAGCACCTTGGCCCCACTTGTCTCCATTAAAGCACTCCCTTCAGTCGAGAAGGTTCTTCCTGAGCCCTAACAACAGGAAGAAAAGCTTCTTCCTCCCCATCCCCTCATCCCGATTGAAATGGTTCTTCCACTTGCTCACACCAAAACACAACCTCTAGTCGCCGAATTTATTTTTGAGGCCCTTCTTTGGAAAGAACTTGCCAGTGATGTGTGACCCACCTTGGATGACACAGTTTCGAACTCAGTTACCTCGGAGGAGTTTGCTAGTTATGAGTCCCTCATCTTAGGTGACCTAGAATCTATTTTCATATGTCATGGTTCTCCACTGCAACCACCAACCCTTGAGGCCACGTATATTATGTACGAAGAACACTTACCCTTAGTACCGGTTGAGGTGTCACCGTGTAACCTTAAGGTCACAGGTTCGAGTCCTAGAAGCAGCCTCTTGCAAAAATGCAGGGTAAGGTTTGCCTATATTTCACCCTTGTGGTGGGAGTTGGGACCCTTCCCATACCCTCGCTGCGCGGGGATGCTTTGTGCACCAGGCTACCCTTTGTTGATTAAATTTTTTCGAATAAATTAGTACTCCGCCCACGCAAAAAAATCTGCTTCGGTCATTTACCAATACCCTACAAAACCAATTCGAATTTAACCTGAAATTTGAACTGCTTTCTAAAACTGAGGACCTTCAAAATTATAATAGAGCTTTGACCTGAAAGGCTGCTCCTGGAAATTTCTGACTCAATCCAAGGTTGATCTCTTAAATGTAAGAAACTATAAGATAGTTTCTCAATACAAATCATGTGTTTTTGTCAAATAGATTTGCACCTTTTTCTATGAAATTAGGTCATTTATTACTGTTTTATTTATCATTATATCTTTGGTAATTCTTAGTTGATACTTTAGTTAAATAATGTTTAGAAATTTGGAAAGAATATCACGTGTTTATTCGGGATATTAGATTTGGAATAATTTTCCATTCTCACAATTATTTACAGTTAAACATCTATTTCTTAAGATTTACCTGGTAATCATATACTGCATGGCATTACTGTTCAGTTTGAATCATCATTTATGATCAATTATTATTATTATTATTATTATTATTTTATTTTTTTATTATTTTTAGGGCGCTGCTATCCACACCGCAGTTTTGGCTATTCGCACCGCACTTTCTCCTAATTTTTGGTGTTTTTTGGAAATGCGCCTTGTACGTGCATTTTTAGGAAAAGTGTTCAACACGAAAGTTGTAGATCTCGACTGTTGAACACTTTTCCTAAAAATGCACGTACAAGGCGTATTTCCAAAAGATGCGAAATCTGGGCGTATTTCCAAAGTATGCCTTGTACATGCATTTTTAGAAAAAGTGTTCAACACGAAACTTGTAGATCTCGTCGAGATTTACAACTTTCGTGTTGAACACTTTTCCTAAAAATGCACGTACAAGACGTATTTCCAAAAAGCACGAAAAATTAGGAGAAAGTGCGGTGCGAATAGCCAAAACTGCGGTGCGGATAGCAGCGCCCTATTTTGATTATTTATATATTATGATATATATATAAACTTTACGAGCTATTATCTGGTTATGGTGACGACAGGAAAGCTGCTTGCTATAATTTATGGAATTATTGGAATCTGCTGCTAATTATATATTGCTATATCTTCTGCAGATCAAATAGGTTTGACTCCTGAAGAAGTTATTTCTAAAATTATGGCTAATCCTGATGTGGCTTTAGCATTTCAAAACCCCAAAGTTCAAGCTGCAATCATGGATGTATGAAGCTCATCTACTTGATAATCCTCCATCCATCTACAGTTTGTATTTCATGACTCAACCTTTTCCCTTTTCACAGTGCTCTCAGAATCCTCTCAGCATTGCCAAGTATCAGAATGACAAGGAGGTGAGGCCGTGTAACATAATACAAATTCTTTTTTGGACGGCATAGGGGTCTATTCCCTCCCTGCCCACCATAGAGGTGCAAACGAGACTAGCTCGAGATGTATGTACGAGCTCGAGCTGTTTACGAGTTTTGTAGCTCACGAGCCGCATTTCCTGTTATTTATTAAAATCATTTTTTTTTTAGAAAGGCTCGTGACCCGATGAACAAAGTCAAATTAGCTCGAGCTCACGAGTATTTATTCAATTTGCACCTAACATTTTTTATCTCGTTTCTCCCTCATTGCCTATTCCTCAAACCCTATGACCTCTGGATAAGTTTAAATCAACTTAACCACGGGCGAGTTCAATTTTCACCCTAACATTGGTACTGCATGATTTGTGGTAACTAGTACAGAAGACCCATGGTATTGAAGTGCTTATCCACGTGTAGATGTTTTAAGATTGGTGTATTCTCTATTCTGTGGAATTTTAGATGTTCGAGTAATGTAGAAGTTTTTAGTATGTTCAAGAAACCTTCTTGTAAAAGAGTCCAGTGTGCTATGAAGTAATTTGGAGCTTCGCAGAGAACTCTAGGGGTACGGATTCTTTTAGAAGGATATGGAGGATAGCTGTAGAGTACATAAAATTTACTCTAGGGAAGTGTGGATGAGTTATGAGTTTTGTAGATTGAGTCTTGTGTAAACACATAGGGTGTGCCTATCAGATTTTCTGAAGGTCTTTGTAGGTGGATTATTCTAGAGTCTTCCATTTTGCTGAAGGAAAAATGTGGAACTCTCGGTTGTGATCACCAAAGTCGCACACAAGTTTGGGAGACCAACAGAGTTTTAAGAGTTCCTTTTCCTGTTTTGAGATCACTTATCTTTGAGTTTTGTCTGACTTATGAGCGGCGCGTGAAGATGCACAAAAGATTGTCAAATCTTTTTATGGCACAGTGTGTTATAAATGGATGTGAATTTACTGTTGAATTCAGGTTGTAGAAGTATGCCTTGTTCGGGAGAGTGGTGGGGGAGTGGTGGTGGTCATGAATGCAGTTATGAAAACGCAGACAGTGTTTGGGTAGGTGCGGTCATGTACTCTATTTTCCCAAAATGATGTTTTAGGGCAAAACGTCACTCCGGTCATTCACGTGTCCTCAAACTGTAGCAGCCGGGAACGCCAAGACTGCCAAAAATTCTGTCACGTAAGTTTCAACTGCAGGTAAAGCGCCGCCACTACATTTACGGTCGCAGTTTCACACCGCAATCGTTTGTACACCAAATCTTCCTCAAACAGAGCCTTAAACATCCGACAACATACATTTTTTCTGCAAATCTTGATATTGTATTTCTCTTTGCAATTCTCAGGTCATGGATGTTTTCAACAAGATTTCGGAGCTCTTTCCCGGGGTGACCGGTAGCTTCTAGCTTATGTTTTTCACGAGCTGTTTCTGAAGTTTTGAAGACTCCTGCGATCTAACCAGAGCAGTACGAACTGGTCGCACCTGTTCCAGCTTCGATTCAGATCATGAGCCTCTGATTCTTTGATTTGTGAGCTTGGGTCTGTTTCGTTGGCCAATATTCCGATGTCTAAGAGGAAGAATTTGAGTGTCTGGGGTTTTGTAGAGAATGGGTATATAGTGTTTGAGCGCTGTAATGGAAACTTCTTGTGATTTGCATGGCAGATGAAACATACAGTTATGTTCTGTCAACTACTTCACATAATTTCTGCATTTGTTATTAGCTGATGATTTGGATGAATTGGTTTTGTTTTGAACTTGAATTAGCCTGTGTCTTTTAATTGGATCATCAAACTAGCTCCCGAAAAAAAAAGAGTCTATCTCAATACACTTTGTGCGAGCTTAGAATGCTGGATTGTACGTTAAATATATGGCTCACAGAGAAAGCGGTCAATCGCAACAACAAAAAATAATGGGCTCAAGTCCATTGCAAACACACTGATTTGGCTGAAGCATGGAGTTCTTAATGGGGCTCCCGAATTGCCGGTGAGGATCAAATCATCGGTGTAGATAAGCATAAAGATGGCATACTCATTAGCTCTTTTAAACAGTAGGAAAGTGTCAACTTAGCTTAGAAGCAAGAAATCCCAATGGAAGAGGAATTGATCTTAATTGAAGGAAGTATATGCGTGAAGCTTGTTTTAGGACAAGGAAATTGTTGAAGTCGACAAACAGGTTTAGGGTCATGTGGTCAGTGAAGCTCGATGGTTGCTTCATATAGATGATTGTGATGAGATGGTCGTGCAACGATGACTTCTTAAGATCGAGTTGGTGGCAGAGCGACTATCCCCTGAATTCTGCAAGAGAGATCACTATTCAAATGGTATGTGTTTAACATGCTTCTTTAACATGCTTACACCTAATAACATTGGGCTTGCATGGATAGGAGCAAGTACCATGTATCATTGCCAAGAAAGAGCATTGTATTCATCAACTACAGCCTCATTCCAATGAGGGTGCATGTGTGTTGCAATGAGTGAAGGAAGCTAGATTTTTCAAGTCAACTAAGGCTCCGTTTAGGAGGACTTATTTTCACCGGTCAAGCGGTTACGACTGCATGAACCGGATCTTAATTAAGGTCAGATTTATGCGGTCATAACCGCTTGACCGGTGAAAATAAGACCCCCCAAACGGAGTCTAAATGCAAGTAAAACCATCAGTCAACATTCTTTCATAGATCATGAGACTATCGTGTGGGTGGTGGAATTGAGGTCGCGCCTTTTGGAGAGGAGGATCAGAGCGAGGAGCAACGGTCATACGTGCAACATCTACGGGTGGAGCAACCATTGTTCAAGCATCCATGGTTGAACCATAACTTAAGCTTATAGCAAGGACATGTAATAAACGCAACAAAAAATTCTACGCTAAGCGAGCATCACCTCGTCCATTTCGACATAGACATATGCGTGGGAGGTATCCCGATAGTCGAGAATCCGAGGAATTTTGAACTTCCTCTCTTTCTTTTGGGCGCAGTTATTTGTGTATTCATAGTTTGTGCTCCTTTTTGGTATGCTCCTATGCTTTGCACCTCTTTTTAGTTTTAAATATATATATATAAATCCAACCTTAAAAACAATTAACACTCTTGAGTAGATGAGCAGTCTTCAAATCTAATTCCCTATACCCCTAAAAAAACTTGCCCTCAAGGAGAAAAAATGTTTGTAGTCAGATGGACCACATTTTTGGAGCTTTATAATGTGTCTGAAATTACTCTTTATTTTGATGTAATTCCTCTTAAATTCAACCGTCTAGGTGATAAAATTACGCAGTCCGCTTAGCATGCCCTAAAAATTGCGACCGACTATCCCTTAGATAAGTCTAGTGAGATGGATATTCCCTCAATTTGCTTGACATTTTAGATTTTTGAGTTTAACTTAACGATGGATTGACGTAATGGTGGATTGTCCTCTTGCTGGTGGTGTTTGATAAATTTCTTTTCTTTAGTGTCGTTAATATTTTACGGGGTTTTACACATGCATTGCATATATCCTCTGGTTAATGCGTTTCTAAAAGAACCATCTCATGATTATGAATTCCGCACATTATCCAGGTTTTCATTCATTTGCTTTCCACGATCTCTTAATGAAAATATGCAGTCACATCTCTTAGAACTTAATTCCATAGGTTTTGATTAATGAAATTTTTGGGGTTTTGGTTTACTCGCTACAATTCCATATCTATCACAACTAATATAATTCTAAGGTTTCGCACTATTTTTCAAGTTTGTCGGCCTTTAAAATGATGACAATAAATTTTAAGCCTCTATCAATGTGTCTTGTCCATTCAATCAATTCGACCTTGATAAGAAAATCACATTTTGTCTCAAAATGTTGTCCAATATCTACAATCGGTTCTTAAGAATGGTCTTCATATATCAATAATTTTTGCTCTTCGGTACTCATTTCAATACAAATGAAACAAAATTAAGGTAAATTTTTGGAAAATCCTAAATTAAAGAAACTAGGAAACTCACATTGGGTAATAATAGGAGAAGGTAGGATGAAAGAGCTTCTCTAGCAGCGGAACAGTAGACCGCCGGATCGGGCGGACGGAAATGGCCTCAATCAGTCAAATATGGAGGGAAATGACACAAGGAATCCTAGATCGACAGCTCCGTCGGCGATATCTGGCGGCTCTGACTGTGATATTTGGGGGCACTGTCGATTTCAGGGTGGCCGATAGGGGTTGTCGCAAAACTGGGCGAAGGCGAACGTGGAGTGCCTTCGAACGGTGGAATAGGGCTTGGAATGAGAGGCTGCAAATATGGGATTTGGACCCGCAATTCTGCAAATATAAGCGCCCTTTTCTAACTGCATGCCCGTTTAAGTGTAATTGTTTACACTTAGGCTCCGTTTGGGGGGGACTTATTTTCACCAGTCAAACGGTTACGACCGCATGAACCGGACCTTATTTTCACCGGTCCGGTTCATGCGGTCGTAACTGCTTGACCAGTGAAAATAAGTCCCCTCAAACGGAGCGTTAGGCTCCGTTTGGCACGGTGGTTGTGGTCATAAACATGGGGTTAAATTGTCATTCGTTAACACCCACCCAAGGAACTTCGTCCACTTTTATGTTTAAACGGATGATGTTTGTTAGATGATCCTTAACAAATGACAGTTTAATCCATGCGTTTACGACCGTCACCACCATGCCAAACGTAGCCTTAAACACTGGATAAAATTATACTTATGCGCGATGTCGCGAAAATAAGTCCCCCTAAACAGAACCTTAATTTGCAGGAATATAGCGCAATGTCGCGAAAAACGGCCAAGAGGTATCCCAATTTTCCACCTAAGATGGAGTGGAGAGCTAAGTAATTCACTGCTAATTTGATTAAGGACTGATAATCAAATATAGTTGGAACGCAACATATAATTTCAGAAAGGTCAAAGAGAAGATGCAAATATAACGGAAATGGTCAAACACTTTGACCTGGTCACTAGGCTTGCACGGGTTGACTTTCACAGGTTGACCTTTTTACAAATTACAACTCGAAGACTGATTAAATATATATTTAGTTAAATAAAATTTCCTATTTGCGGCTGGGCCGGTTTTGTGGCTTTTCACATTGGAGGAAAATGGAGAAAGAAGGTAAGACACCAACCAATGCTGCATAAAGAATAAAATAGAAAAATTAAATAAAAATAAACTAAATTTTGATTTACTATTTCAGATCCAAAGAAGCCTTTTCTTTAAGTTATTCCATCTTTTTATTTGATATTGTTATTAGAGTTATTTAAGAAGATTATTTAGTGTTCGTTTGGCACGGCGGTGACAGTCATGGACGCGGTTATTACGAACTATTATTCATTTGGCGTGGCGTCCTTGCTCCGATGAGTTTGGACAAAAATGTCTTCGTCATGAATATTAGAATGTGTTTTACATAACTTTTACGACAGCCATCAAGAAAAAAAACTAATTTTAAGCTTAAAAAATGGATGGAACTCCTAGGATGAGGTCGAGCATTCAAAAATGATGATTCGTAACCATCAGGTTCACGCAGTTAATTAACTTACCAAAGAGTTTATAATTTTATTAAAGTGACTGATAATAAAGCCATCCATCCGAATTAATTAACTTAATTAACACAAAAGGTTTTGACTTGTTTGAAGCATCCGTCAATTAGGATAGATGTGAACTTACCTTATTTATTGCTAAACTCGATCTTCCATTTTTTCCGTTTTCGGTTGACTTTTTGTTTTGGCAAATACATAAGTCAAAGGTCTGTGATTCATGATATTTGAATGTATATTTTATAAAAATTGATCTTCCTTGAGAGGAGACTTCTAGAAGCAAATTAGGTGTGGGCTTTGCCGCTTCCACAGTTTTAAAAAAAAAACATTGAGGTTGAGAAGAAGGATATTGAATTCTATGAATGAAGCATGATATATTCAGACAATTGATATTCTTAATTCACTTTCGTCTATTTGTAAGTTTTGCCGATTCACGGTTTAAAAGAAGTCAGATTTATTATTTGTAGATTTTTTTTGGTTATCCATTATGGTGCCATACATTTATATATATATATGTGGGTCTGGCCGATTTTTTGTTGAAATTATTGAAGTAGGAGTGAAGTGGAGTAGGGTGGTCTGATTGGGCAGACCGCACAGACCGCAGAGACTGACACTGGTCTGGCAGTTAGCCGGGTTTCGGCTAGAATGTTCTCTCTTTCGATTTGGTTCAGCAAGCACCCTAGAAGGTGATCGGGCGGCTTGTCTTGTCTAACCGTGACTGTTGCGGTCTGGATTGTGAGACCGCACAGTCCGCTTGAAGCTTTCAGGATCTCTGCCTCGCAAGAAGGCAGACCGTTAGCGCGGTCTGTGGAGGCAAGCCGCACAGTTCGTCGGAGCCTTCTCAGGCGGATTGATAGCCAGAGTTCGCTGGTGTTGTGGACTTGGTCACGAGTCTGTGACAAGCCCAGGTTTGTTGCCTAGTTCGCGGAGACCGCTGCTTGCACGATATGGGTGCAGAGTCCACAGAACTGTGTGGTCTGGATGCGGAGACCGACAATTCGATATTGGCGCGATCGTGGATCAGGACGCGTGGCTGGATTGATCAAGTCCACGGAAACTGAGGTTTCTCTCCTGCAGCTAACATCACGTATCCACAAAGAAGCGTGGACACCATTCTTTGTCCGCAAGAAGGACTAGATCGCTAGGCTTGCAGACATAACTTCAGTCCGCGCAAAACTCCGGCCCGCGACAACGACCATGCCGTCATCGTGCCGAGCTCGACGAGCTCAATTAGCAGCCCACACCATAGGCGATCTCGATGAGCTAGGAAACAAAACTGAACTTTGTCACACAAGACCAAGCCCACAACGAGCAAGGTTTGCGGTCTCCAAACAACCGCGCCACATGAGAACAAGACCGCTCCTAAGCTGAAAACAACATCAGTGTGCACTATTGCGGACTGCTCCCATCAGAAAGCGCGACCTCCAGGCGAACCAGTCCATGCAACTGTGCCGACCTACACGATCTCACAACCAGACCGCAAGCACAAAAGATAGTCGGACACTGGCGAGCTCCAAAAGAGTCCACAACAATAATTATGTCGGACTCAGCGAACTCCAGATGAGTCTGTCACATCCGCGGTTAGACAACCTTAATCGCCCGGTTTACCAAGGATGTTTGCTGAGTCAGACCGCAAGAGATAACCATCAACCCCCCAAAGGCAATCTGCCAAATCTATCCGCCAGGCCGCGGCGAACTCTGCAGCCTGCCCAATCAGACTGCCCAACTCCACTTTCATTCTCACTTCAACAATTTCAACACTCCCCTTGAAGTAGGAAGTGGAAACCAGCCCAAGCAATCCTCGCAACCGAATAGATGATCCCTTCGATAGTAGCTTTGTAACACCCCTATCCGTCGGATAGCATATAGCAGTAGGTCCGGCCGGGGCCCGACGCCATATACTACGGACAGACCGGTTGGTTACGCGTTGAAACCATTCAACCAATCACAACGTCCTACACAACACCTAGCGGAAGCAATTTATTAGAGTTGCAAAGAATAAAGAATAAAGAACCCTACCAAGCATGAATGTCCACTACTCAAACCCATAGGAATGTATAATACACAAAACGGAAAAATAGCCTTAAGGCTTTACAAGAGTTTGCTTAAATACAAGTGTCTTCCAAACCTCGGCACGCAGGCCGGCCACACATGAGTACAAGAGGTAAAACACTCAAAACAAGGCCTTCGAGGGCCAGCACAGCAATTTGGGCTTTAGCCCGGTAATTACCTCTCAGCTCCGCAGCACCTGCAAGCAACAACCCACCGCACGGTGGTAAACAAAGGCAACGGTCAGCAATGCTGACCAAATTATAACGATTCCGCCCCCAAACCGGGGCGGCAAAGCTTCTTCCCTGCACTTGTTAGCAAAACAAGCAACACAGTAAAACAAGCATCTCATCATAGGTGCACGCTCTCACGGCCGTACACCCCGTGCTCTCAGGGCACTTACTCGGTAAAGCCAGTCCGAACCCCGTCCGGTCCTCGACTCCACCACCACCCCCAGGATGGCAATCTTTGTGAGCATTTAGTCTTCTCAGCCGCAGCCTAGACTCGATCTCCAAATCTCGGTAAGTCCCACGTAAAACTTTAGGTCGCTTTAACCGAGCAGGTGGAGCGGGTAGAGGGCTACTAGTCCGTTGCTCACTCCGCCACTGCCATTCGGCCCTTTGGCGCGGACTAAGCTTTCCCCAGTCCCAATTAACGATCAAACACGGTACATAGCCCTGCTAAGTACCCGGTTGGCTCCCAGGCCACCGCTATGACAGAACTATATTTCCGTCCAAAATTTCCGGGTGCACCTCGGGTTTCATCCCCAAGGCTCCCTGCTGCAATCACAACATGATACATAGCCCCGCTATGTTCCCGGCTGGCACCCAGGCCACCGAGATGGCAGAACTTCGTTTCCGCCCAGATTTCCGGGTGCACCTCGGGGTTAATCCCCAAGATTCCCTGATGCATAGGCCTGCGAGCGGTGCGGTTCGGTGCGGTTTGGGCCCAAATCGAAACCGCACCGCAGGGGTGCGGTTTCTTACTGACCAAAACCGCACCGCACCGAAACCGTGCGGTGCGGTTTCAATTCGGTGCGGTTTAGAGTCGGTTTTTGCGGTGCGGTTTCAGTTTTTGGCAGTTTTTTTGGCCCATCTTTAATTTAGGCAAGGTCTCTTCTATGAAAAGTTGAAAATTGATTCCTTTCTCAGTAACAATCGAGTTTAACCATCCACTAGGAGTTTCAAGTCCACTCGCGGTGGCTTCGACGGTGGAGAGTGATGGGCCGCATGAAGATTTCTAGGGCGTACCTCGATGAGAATGCAGAGTCGTGGATGCGGACTTCAGCGGTGGCTCTGGCGGTGGAGAGTGATGAGTCGTGAGAGAGCGACCAAAAGGTTAGGGTTCGGCGGCGGTGGAGAGTGATAAGGTTAACGAGATTGGAAATGAGGAGAAAGGGCAGTGTGGGGAATTAAAGAGCAGACCTAGGAGCAGTTAGGTATATTGGGGAATTAAAGAATGTTTTTTTCATTTTTCAAAAACGGGACTCCTTCTGATTATGGGATTTTGAGCGTGTTTTTTTTAAAAAAAATTTTATTATTTTGTTTTTTATTAGGTTGACATGTGGTTTCGTTTGGCACGGTGGTGGCGGTCATGAATATGGGGGTTAAATTGGCATTCGTTAACGCCACCTAGGGAACTTCATCCAATTTTATGTTGCAATAGATGTTTGTTAGATGATACTTATCTAATGACGGTTTAACCCATGCATTTACGACCGCCACCACCGTGCCAAACGGAGCCTAAATATGTAATGATGTATTAAATTATATTATATATGTTATATGAAATACTTATATTGTATATATTATATAGTTATATTGAAATCTCATGAAAGATTGACCCATCAAGACCGTTAAACTCATTTACAAATTACAGCGCGTGCGCTTTTCCTTCTTGACATATAATTTTAAAATTTAAAACCTAAGTCACGGTGCGGTGCGGTTTTCTCGGTTTTATGGAGTTATAAACCGCACCGCACCGATCGGGGGTCGGTTTTCACACATACAAAACCGCACCGCACCGCAACCGAGCGGTTCGGTTTGAAATGCGGTGTGGTTTGTCGGTTTGGTGCGGTTTTCGGTTTCCCCGTACACCCCTACTGATGCATTCTACCGCATAGCAACCCGAAAACAACCACAACGCTCGGAGTCTTCTCCGGCTAAAATATGCATAGCAAAACATCACCGATCCGGAAAACACGTTCGGGTAGGCTTCACACACCATGCCTATGTCCGTACTACGATTCCGGACTCTAACAAGGGGGACTTTACATATCTACCCCAAGGAATACCATGATCTCGCCGCACACTCGCGGGAGAGGGGTTTTCTCATGCAAAGGAAGAAGAGCTTCACATGCTCAAGAAGAGAATCGTTACCCTTTCGCTTTTCCGCGGCGCCATCGAAAACTATGCGGTTGGAAAGCACCGCAACGGCGTCACCTCCGCGGATCTGGACTCGGATCGTGATTCGGAGCTCCGAAGCTCCTCCGGCGGCCGGAGTTGACCTCCTTCCTCCTCCAAGCTCTCCCTTCTCTCTAAGTTTTAGAGAGAGAGTACCCAATTGAAATAAGGGTTTCAAAACCCTATTCCCGGCTATAACCACCCAGGAGCAGCCCCCCACCGTCGGATCCAAAGCCAAGGAAACGAACGGCCCGGATTAAAATCCAAAATCATAAAATCTGGGCCGAACACGGGTTGGCACACGGCCGTGTGCCTGGCCGTGTAGCTCATTCGCCGTCTCGACCCAAATTGAAAACCAGCACACGGCATGTGACACGGCCTCCGACACGCCCGTGTCGCCTGCGACACGCCCGTGTCGGGACCCGTGTCACGCCCACCGTGTGCAATAAATCAACACTTTACAGTCAGAGGGGTACACGGCTTGGTGACACGGCATCGGACACGCCCGTGTCAAACTAGACACGCCCGTGTTCGTGCCCGTGTCACTACCCGTGTACCCGACCGCACAGCACAGGTGTGACACGGCCTGGGACACGTCCGTGTCCTAGGCCGTGTTTCACCACACGACCATCGTCGACCTGCACTGGTCGACGACACGGCCAGCTCGACGGCTCGAGCTCGACACGCCCGACACGGCCTCCGACACGCCCGTGTCGGGGCCCGTGTTACCTGCACCAAAAATCTGACTTGGCCAAATTTGATCCCCGTCGCTCCTACAACAATTTGGGGTGTTACAAGCTTCGTGAAGATGTCTGCGACATTGCCCTCACTCTGCACATGCTCAACTATCAGAGACCCCTCCAACACCTTCTCCCGAATGAAGTGATGCTCTATCTCGATGTGTTTCGTTCGCGCGTGACAAACTGGATTGTTGACCAGTTTATGAGCATTCTCGTTATCACCACGAAGCAGAGTAGGACTTCACACTTTTTTATGGATGTCATCCACTAATCTCCTGTGCCAGATGACTTTCTGAGCTGTCAAGGTCGAAGCCTTGTATTTTGGTTCTATAGTAGAGATGGACACCGAATCTTGCTTCTTACTACACCAAGAAATAGATGTCAATCCCGTAAAGAAGATGTAACAAGACATTGAATTCTGATCATCTGTATCTCCTCCATAATTAGCATTCATATAATTCTGCAGACTGAAGCTCGTGTCCCTCTTATAAAAGAGACCCTTCTCTGAGGTAAACTTGACATACTTCAGAATTCCTTTAACTACCACCAAATGAGGTTTTCGTGGCTCCGCCATGTATCGACTAACTCGTCCCAACACATAAGCAATATCTGGTCTAGTAATTGTTAGATATATGAGACTACTCACGAGAGCTCGAAATATCAAAGGGTTTGTAAGAACCCTTCCCTCATCATGTTGAAGTTTCAGACCGACCTCTAGAGGAGTAGAACTGATCTTCCCTTCCCGCATGCTGAATCGCTTCGACGATTCTCTTCATATAGCTTTTTTAGAAAACGAGCACGTCATTCTTCTTCCTCTCCACCTCGAGTCTAAGGAAATTGTAGAGCTCACCTAGATCCTTCATCTCGAACCAAATAGCTAGCTCAGCCTTGAGCCTAGCTACTTCCTCCTCTGAGTTCCCCATGATGATCATATCGTCAACATACAGTAGAACGAGTACCTGAAGCTTACCCCTTTTCTTAATGAAAAGACGTGTGTCCGAGTCTGAAGCAAAGTAACCACAGAATTGGAGATATTCTGCAATCTTCACATACCATGCCCGAGGCGCCTGCTTCAGACCATATATGGCTTTCTTCAGCTTGCAAACGTGTACAAGATGATCTTCAGAGACATATTCAGGTTGTTGCACCATGAAGATACCCTTGTCAATATCGCCGTAAAGGAACACATTCTTAACGCTGAGTTGCCAAATCTTCCAACTTTGGCAAGCTGTTAAGGAGATCACCACCTGAACTGAAGTCATTTTAGCCACGGGATTGAACGTCTCTTCATAGTCCTCCCCGTACTACTGTGAGAACCCCCGAGCTACAAGGCGATCCTTGTACTGCTTGATGCTACTATTAGCCTTCTTATTGAGTTTATAAACCCACTTGCATGTCACTGCAGTAATGCCCTCAATCTTGGGTATAATATCCCAAGTCTCGTTCTTCCTGACGCTGGTCATCTCCTCATCCATGGCATTTTCCCACTTCTTTATGCTAGTGGCATTCTCAAAGCTCGACGACTCTCGTTCATCTAAGGGACCTGCAAAGAAACATGAGACGAAACTCACCATGTTCCTATCCTTATACCAAGCTGGTAGAATAATAGTCCGTTTGGCCCTCCGCAGGGCTTGACCCCGATCCACCACTCTCACTGTTTCTTCTATACTAGCTCTGATCCCGGGCAGACCAGGAACATCGCTCCCCCTACTTTAGATCCAGAAGCCTCCACCCCAGAGCTAGACGATGTCAAAGCCCTGGTGACACAGACAACTCCATCAAAAGATCCCGAGCAGCTTCTTTCCGGCCCCCGTCTGACCTGCTCTCCTGTAGCTCCACAGATGAGCCACCTTGGTATGATGTAATTTCGTCGAAGACAACATCTCTTGAGACGACGAACTTCTTCGTTGTAGGATCCATGCACTTTCAACCCTTCTTTCGCTCATCACAGTCGACGTAGACTAGCTTCCGTACTTTCGCATCTACTTTCGTCATGTGAGCGTCTAGAACGTGCATGTAAATAGGTAAACCCAAACATCCGAAGATGTTCAACACTGGACTTCTCTTTGAACATCAACCGATGAGGAGATTTCATGTTGTTCGAACTGAGAGACATTATATTGATGACATACGCCGCAAGCGTTATTCCCTATACCTAGAAGGCCCTGAGAATGCCTTTGGCGTGAAGTCAGCACTTGCAAGTTTCCGTCAAATGACGGATCTTACGTTTTAAAACTCCGTTCTGTTGTGGAGTGTGAGCACACGTAAGCTTTCTCTGAATGCCAAACTTTTTTCAGAAGTTAGAGAACTCGTGTGAAGTGAACTCTCCGCCATTATTAGTTCTCAACTTCTTTATCCGCAGATCGATCCGGCCCTCCACGAGCTCCTTGAATTCCACGAACATCTTGAAAGTCCCTGACTTCTCTTTCAAGAAGTATACCCAAGTTTACATGGAAAAGTCATCAACAAGCACAAGTATATACCTACTACCGCCGAGACTGAGAGTGACGGTAGGTACCGTTAGATCATCGTAGATGCATTTCAGCCGTGCTCTACACCTAGTCTGTGATATGTCAAATGGAAGACAATGTTCCTTTCCATACTAACAACCCGCGTAGACGTGATTGTCTCCAAAAGATGAAAGACCAGGCAAGCCATGAACCAGGCCTCTAACCGACATGGCGTTCAGCTTATCCATCCCAACATACCCAAGTCTCTTATGTCAAATAATAGCGCTGCCATTTGCCCTCATCTTACATAGGAGCTTGTCGTCAACACGAACAAGCCTTTTGCTCTCATACCAACATGAGTAACATCAGCTTTCACAGCTGACATGTTCCTGAGAAATTTCACTTCTGTTAGGCCAAACAGAACGTATACCCAGCATCAACAACATTGGTCACAGAGAAGAGTTTTTCTTCATTCCCAGCACGTGAGACACGCTACTCAAGGTGAGTGGCCCCTGATCACTACCTAAAGAAACCATTTCATCCTTCTCTACCACATGTACAGTATCATCAACAGTAATAATGACATCATTACCATTGCAATCCTACAGAGAAGAGAATTTGGACTTATCCCCGGTGAGGTGATGACAACACCCTGAGTTCACGATCCAGTTCTCCTGATAGTTGATGGAGGAAAGTGCATGAACACAGGTGCTTGTCATAAAGGCACTCCCCCATCCTCTCTCCTCAACTTTGGACTCAGCCTCCTACTTCCCTACAGCATGCATTGGCTGAACATTTACCTTGCATCCCCTGCGGATGTGACTAAGATGGTTACACTTGTAGTATCGAGGTTCGCCCCGCTTCTTCCCATCATCATGCTTAGGAGCCTTGCTCATTTTCTGGTGTGATGAAGAAGATGGACCATCGCTAGCAGGCGTCTTCTTCTTCCTATCCCATTTTTTCTTCTTGCCCAAGAGAGAGCATTGTCATCTCCCCATGAGATCGAGACTCCAACCATCTGTTTTGCCAAGCTTTCCTGAGAAGCTAGCGGGTTTTCAAGCTCGAGCACTGATGGCTGATTGGCCCATCCTTGCATAAATGTCATAAAGGCAACATACTCCTTCCGCAAGCCACGATGATATGCATATTCAGCTTCGACTCTGAGATCGGCTCTTCCAGGTCCAACATAGTAATCTCAGAGCAGATATTCTCCATCTTCAAGAAGAAAGAAGAAATGGACATATCACCTTGAGTGGCCTTTGCCAACTCATTTTCCAAGAATTGTAGTCGAGCAACATTCTTCTTATTTAACAGGTCATCCAAGGCCATCCAGATTTTAGCTACTGACTGACATTCGATGATGTGGTCAAACAGCTCTGGTGAAATCGCACGCTTCAAAGCGAATGCAGCCTTCACATTTGATAGCTTCCAAACTTTCATCGCTTCAGTATTTCCACAGACAGCGACTACTTCTTGTCAGTTATCACCATCAATAACTTTTCAGAGATCATTGCTAAAAAGATAACTCTCCATGCAAGACCTTCACCTTTCGAAGTTGGTCTGCATCAAGAGTTCAATTTCAATTCCTCTTACATAACCAGCTTGCATTGCAACCAACTGATTTACTTGATCTTCACGAAGGAATAACAACCTGCTGATATTGATGAACTGCTAACTCCTCAACACCCCTCTGATACCATGAAAAAATTTATGGGAGAAACTGTAAAAATGCTAAACCACAACCAAAGACAAGTAGAAATTCGTAGAAACAACAACACAAGGGTATCCAATTGAAATTAACTTCTTTACAGAGCGAGGTATACGTTGCAAGACATGATTTATAATGTAACGAAGAGAAACAAAAATATGCAACAAGAAGTTAACCGCGCGGACAACAAGTTGTAACCGCACTGGTCGCCAGTCCGCAAGCCGAGTCTGTCGAAACCGCTGAAGCGGCCTAACCGCAACGAGTCGTGTGGACTGCTTGTTATTGAAATACTGAACTTGAACAAAGCCCGCTGATAGACCGAATGAACTGCTCTGCTTATCCGCAACTCGGAGGAAGAGATCAAGTCGTAGAGACCGTGACCTACTCTTATCCCCTGACTGCTATCTGTGAACTGTTCCACACCAAGCTTCCACTAGTTGCCTAGCCGCCTGATGTTAGTCGCACAGCCTGCACAGAATCAACTTCCTTAGTCACAATGGTTAGAAAACCGTAACCGCAAAGTACAAGCGCGAGCTAGTTCTCACTGTTCACTGTTAATATATGACGAACCGAGGCTCCTATTTATAGGTGTGAGGAGGAGTGTCATCACCACACATAGTGATAGGATAACCGCTCGTCAATCCTGCAGCTAACATCACGTATCTTCAAAGAAGCGCGGACACCATTCTTTGTCCTCAAGAATGACCAGATCGCCAAGCTTGCAGACATAACTTCAGTCCGCGCAAAACTCCGGCCGGCGAAAACGGCCATGTCGTCATCATGTCAAGCTCGGCGAGCTCAAGAAGCAGCCCGCACCACAGGCGATCTCGGCGAGTTAGGCTACACAACTGTACTTACTCACACAAGACCAAGTCCATAACGAGCAAGCTTCGCGGTCTCCAAAGAACCGCTCCATCTGAGAACAAGACCGTGTCTAAGCTAAAGACAACACCAGCCCTATTGTGACCTCCAGGAGAACTAGTCCGCGCAACTGTCCCGACCTCCACGATCTCGGCTATTCCGGATGGGTGTGAGAGGGTGGTTAAAACCCTCTTACAAAGGAGGTCACGAGATCAAGGTCGGATGACAACGCCGCAGTGACCTCAACAACCCGCCACGACAGTATTAAGTTGGGTCCTGGGTGCCCGGAATGGGCTAGGCCGCGGGCGGTTGTGGAGAACGGGTTGAGGCTGCTGGACTGCAATCTGGCTGGGGGCGGGCCGAAATACTCATATGAGTGAGCCGGCCCCTTTCAACAAATTCTACATATGGTTGGAACTTGGAATTTGGAAACCATTTTTTCTGTAATAAATTATGCTTGATTTCATTAGTATATTTATTTTGGGGGCTTGGAACAACAACTGACCGTAAATTATAATTATTAAAGGATAATAATACGTGGGATAAAAATAGCTTTTAAAGATATAATTATTTGAATGAAAAAAGGATAAAAGTGAAAGGGAAAATTTTAAGTTTAATTATAATATTTCTGTAATATATAACATACATAAATAAAAACAAAAAATAAATAGCCACTAAAGAAAACACATCAGAAAAACTCAGCAAAAATTCCTTTCAAATGGAAGAAATTAAGGATCCATTTGGCATGGCGGAAGATAGTCCTGCTCAAAAAGACTGTCGGTCCGTTTTCAGTTTTTTAAAAGACCGGTCTTTTGACCGATCGGACACGGACCGGTTCCACTCAAATCAGTCCCGATCCGGGACCAATTTTCCTCCTCATGAGGAGGACCGGAGGATCGGGGTCCTAACTGATCCTGGACCGATTTTTTTAATTTAAAAAATGTTTTTATTTAAACTTCTAATTAGATTTGAGAGTGACTGAGTGAGTGGGACTTGAGAGAGAGAGTCGCAAAGAGAGAGATGAAAGGAATGGTTAAGAGAGGGGGGGGGGATATTTAGAAGTTTTAATTTTTAAAAAACTAAAAATTAAATTTTATAATTTTTTCTAATTATTATTAAATAAAATCACATTTGGTGACAGTCATGGCCGGCCGGCCATGAATGCCACCAAATGTGGAAACGGTTAAAAACAGCTCTTTTTGGAGCCGTTTATCGGGAGCCGGTCCCGGTTTCAGTCCCAAACCGGTCTTTCACTAAGCACCGTGTCAAATGAGCCCTAAATCCCTATTCTTATTTTGCATGCCCTATTTACCATGAGAAGTGCCAAAGAAAGATTTTAATTTTTAAGTGTGTTTTTTAAATATCAATTATGAGAATTTTAGAAGTTTTTCATACAGTTTAAACTCTAAAGCCATTATTTCTGGAGAGAAGGAGAAGGGAAAATGACAGTGAGCATTAAGTGGGATGAACTACTATCCAAACAGCATTTGGTTTCCTATAGTTTCCAAATTCCTTTGGAACTTAATGATGCACCGCTCTCATCCTCACATTTTTTTTCAATTCGTCTCCTGTGAAGATAAAAAATGCGGGTACTAGAAATTTTCGTTGGCTTCGATTGATGCAGTGTTTTGGTGATTTTTGGGCAAAAAAACGCTACTCGTGTAGAATGTATGTTTTTGACATTACAACGGTTATGACAGCCCGTCGAGAAAAAAAAATTAGTTTTGAATATAAAAATGAATGAAGTTCGATGAGTGAAATCAGGCGTTAACAAACAACGGCTCATAATTACCGTATTCACGACCGCTAGCGCCATGCCAAAAGGAGCCATAATCACATAATGCCTATGTATTAGAAAGCCAAGTATAAAAACTTTAATACAGTTGCGCTATGTTCGTTTCATAGGTTTTGATGGAAAGGAATTGAAATTAAGCTATCCAATTTCAATTCTTTTGTTGTTTGACACCTTGACCTTATTTTAGAAAGGAATTGGCTTTACCCCTAAAACCTATTGAATTTGATTTTTTTTTTTTTAAATGTCTATCCCCAAAACCGATCATTTTTGGTTTGTTTAGGAGTCGCTCAACAGCGTGCGCATGAGGAGATCACGAGTTCGCGATTTCTTCCTTCTCTTCTCCGATGATGATGTTCAGGTTCTCGTCTCCGGAGACGGCATCCTGTTTTTCCTCCTCGAGTGTCAGACAGGTTGCCTCAGCCATTGGCATCCTCCTGGTCGAGCATGCGAACAACGCCGGCGACGCTAGAAGCCATCGCCACAGCGGAGAAGCCCGACGACTGGTCAAACTGTCTTTGCCTCATTAAGCGGGGATCTACCGCCTCCAGAACTGCCTAGAGCTCGCGGATCATCCATCTTATTAATAGCTTTTGGTTTTCTCTGCTTTCTTATCTTGAAGTGCTTTGGATATAACCTGCGCTGAGGGGTGCAGGCTAATTTTGTTGCGGGTCGCTCAACGCGCTTATAGATCGGTCAAAACGAATTGTCTTAGCTTGAGAACAGGCCGACCGCTCAAATGGCCATAGTAGAATACTAATAATTGGCAAAGAGACTTATTTAACGTGTAAAACTTGGAAAGTGTGAAAAACCACGCGACCGATCAAATTTCACAAATTATTCTGAGTGTTACAAACTGCTACGTTCTTAAGGGTGATAGGTCACCGGTCGTTACAATGAAATTTAACAAAATGTGAAATGAGTACTTGAAGTTGCCTTCATAAAAGGGAGTTTCGAATGGGAGCTTTGAAGGGGAGCTTCGAAGGGGGAGGAGATCTTCGAGGTCGAAGAAAATCTTCAAGTCATCTTCAATGAGATTGGTCTTTGAAGAGGAGTGAGATCTTCAAAGGTGGATCTTCAATGAAAACTTAGGGTTTGTTCGTTTGCACAAAATTGGAATTCGATATTGGAATTAAATATTTGTGAATATTGTGGAATTAAATATTTGTGAATATTGTGGAATTAAATATTGGTGACGAATTCCAATTCCAATGTTCGCCTAATAAAGAATATTGACGAATATTGTGGAATTGGAATTCGATTTTTTTGCTCGGACACGATATTTCGCCCGGACGCGATTTTTTTGTTCAGGCGAGATTTTTTTCACCTAGCCGTGATTTTTTCTCACGGGTGGGATTTTTTCACGTGGCCTCGATTATTTTTCGCTCGGCCGCGATTATGTCGCCCGGGCCCGTTTTTGTCGCTCGGGCGTGATTTTTTCGGCTGGAGTCAAAAAAAGGCGTGCGAACAAAAAATCGCGCCAGGGCGAAAAAAAACCTGTCCGAGCGAAAAAATCGCGCTCGCGCCCGGGCGATAAAAGTGCGCCCGGGTGAAAAAATCGCGCCCGGGCGAAAAAATCACGCCCGGGCGAAAAAAAAGTGCGCCCGGGCGAAAAAATCACGCCCGGGCGAAAAAAAAATGCGCCAGGGCGAACAAATCGGGCCCGGGCGAAAAAAAATCGAGTCCGGGCAAACAAAATCGCGTCCGGGCGAAAAATTCGCGCCCGGGTGAGAAAATCTCGCTGGGCGAGAAAAACGCGCCAGGCGAAAAAAACGCAATTGGGCGAAAAAAATGCGTAGGGCGAAAAAAACACGTCGGGCGAAAAAATCTCGTCCGGGCGCAAAAATTGCGCCTGAGCGAAAAAATCGCGCTCGGGCGAAAAAAAAAAGCGTCCGGGCGAAAAAATCGCGCATGGGCAAAAAAATCGCACCCGGGCGAAAAAATAGCGACCAGTCGAAAAAATCGCGTCAGGGCGAAAAAAAATGCTCCTGCGCGGAAAAAATCGCGCCTGCACGAAAAAATCGCGCCCAGGATAAAAAATTCGCGTCCGGGCGAAAAAATCGCGCCCAGGCTTAAAAAAGTGTCTCGACCGGAATTGTCCAATTCTTATATAGATTGGAAAGAATTGTCTGTAGTTCAAAATGAATTTTACGGAATTCATTAAAATTTAAATTCCAACGTCAAGCGTGCAGACGAACGATGGAATTGGAATTAGACCTTCAAATTCAATTCCAGGAGCTCAATTCCGTGCAAACGAACGGACCCTTAAGGATCTTCGAAGGAGTTTTCACAGGCGCGGAATGCAAGGTCCCTTGAAATGAAGACTCTGGGCTCAAATACTGGACGACGAATTACATTCCTCGATCGGGAGCATGTTGATTGTCATTTTTGCACATGTGATGATTTTACTCTCCAGACAGTTTGGGAAGTTCGGGCAGGACCTATGGCAGTGACTGCAATGAACTGCGAACTGGGAAATGCAAACATTCTTCCAACCTTATGAACCCAAGAGGTAAAGTGGGAAAATTGATGGGCGCACTTGGAAGGAATTCCGTTCGCTTGCGTGAGCACATATGCGTTCTTAACGCAACATTCTCACGAAAGTGAACTAAGCACACAGTTCGCGCGGAAGTGTCATGAGCACACTATGAGCGCCTACACGTTCTGAACGCGCAATGAGCACAGAAATGTTCACACCGTGTAATAAGCGCCTAAGCGATCTGAGCGCGCAGTAAGAGCGAAGGTGTCGGCGAGATATCCGGGATGGAGTGTCGTAAGCGTGCACGCAGCGGTGAGGCATGGGGAGGCGCATAGAGGGGTGCGCGGCTAAGGGCGGTGTGGCCAAGGGTGCGCAGCTAAGGACGGTGGGACCAAGAGCGCGCACAGGGTTGGGCGCGCGGCGAAGGGCAGTATGGCCAAGGGCGCGAGCGGGGCGGTGCCAATAAAGAGTAAATAAGCTAAACTAAAAAAAAATATTTGGTTTAAAGAAGCAACGCAAATTGTGTTGCCTTCCTCGTTCCAAACATTAATTTTAGTACATGAATGGAAGTATCACAAAGACATGGCTAAACACAAGTACTCAAAGTATGAAATGCTCTACAAAATTAGAGAGACAATGCAAGGAAATAGGACAGCTTATTTTATTGCTTGAATTAATAATGAAAATGAAGAGGAAGAAAAGAATTTAAAGAAAAACTTCTTAATTTTAAAATATCGGCAGGAAACAAAGGTTTCTTATAGAATGTTGCAGTTATTAACGTAGGGGAAGCCATCGTTGTTGTAGGCTGCAGATGTCGTCGGCATGGAAGATGGCTGCAGCTTAAATTTATTTAAAGAATTTTGATATTAATCGGATCATAAAATAAATCTGAGTCAATAATGTGTATTAATGTTTCTATGGCTCTATTTGGCACGGTGATGATGCTCATAGATAAACATGAGGGTTAAATTATCATTCTTTAACGTCTGCCTAGTAAATTTCATCCACTTTTATGCTCAAAGTGGATCCTTAATGTATGATGGTTTAATCTATGCGCTTACGACCACCACCACCGTGCCAAACGGAGTCTACATACATACGTATGCATATATATATACTAATAATGTTTAATCACCATTTGAGTAATACATAGTAATATCATAGTCATACATGCTAGGTTTAGCGTGGCAGTCCATCTTGAATTCATGAATCCCAAATCTCACTTAACAAACTCCATCAGCTTTTAAGTTCAAATTTAATTTCTTTATCTAAATATCTGCCGTTACTCTTGTCATGCCAAACATACATTCTATGCTACTATATATATATATATATATTGTGTTTTTGTTAGAGTGCTTGAAACATCTCGGGGGCCGTCAAGTTTGGATCGACATCCACATTGTCCCCAGCAGGAATATTTATAAGTGTAATCCTAAATTTTCGATGGATTATTGAGTTTCTATCGAATCTTAACCAAACTCAATAAAAATCTGTTACCAATTATATAAATATACATCAATAGTTCATATATGCACTAAAAAAAGATAAATAGAAGGCAAACAAAAAGAAATTATAGGAAACTCCTTCAAAATCAAAATCAACCTCCAATTACTGGTAATTGCCTGTCAAAGTCAACACTCTCCTCTTCATTTTGTTCAGCTTCTTAAATAAAATTTTGTGTTGCCCTCAATATTCAAAAAAGATTTCTCATAAAAATGCTCTTTTTACATAACTGAGAGTATCTTTTTTCCAGTCATTCGGTCTCCCGTCCCGCGTCCCTCCTCCCTCCACAGCTGCGAAAGAGCAAAAAGCTAAATCAACATAAACCCATCGAAACAGAGAGCTCTGTGTTTTTCTTTTTCTTCTTCCACCTCTCTCTCTCTCTCTCTCTCTCTCTCTCTCTCTCTCTCTCTCCTTCTCTTTCTCTGGTTGTCTTTCTCTCTCTCTTTATCTCTTGGCTACGATGATAGTTTCATACCTGACAGCAATTTTGTCTGGGCACCAATGTCTTCTCATCTCCACCACCTAATTCTTCACCTTAGCATCCTCATTCCCCTGTTATTTTGTTCTGCTTCTTTTGTTGCTGCTTCTTCTCCCCTCTCAACCATAGCTGTCAGTGAACTAGGAAACCAGACGCTGGTCTGCGCAATTTTTCCCTCCGTTGACGATTGTCCCTACGCTCTCAAATGCACGGCCTTTCCCAGCGGCAAAAGCCGCACCTACAGCTCACACGACGGCGTTTTCTACTCCGCCGTCGCCACCGGCAATGGTTTCCTCTGCGCCTTCGGCTCTGTGCCGACAAAATTCTCCCTTTCCTCGATGCGTTGGTGGGACATCGGCCGTGGGCCCAACGTGTCCAAACGCGTCTATGAAGGTCCCTCCTTGTCCGCCCTCGTCGCCGGCGACTCTCACGTATGTGGACTAGTTGGTGATACCGGAGAGCCCTGTTGTTGGCGATGGCCGGAGCTATCCATCCCTTCCGGCCTCCGTCTCTCTGCTATATCCGTTGGTAAGGACTTCGTGTGCGGCCTTTCTTACTCCGGCGAGGCTCTCTGTTTCGGCGGAAACGCCAGCGGAATCCTTGGCAATGAGCCGAAAGGGGAGTTTTCGGTTATAGCAGCAGGGACGCGGCACGCCTGCGTCGTCAGCGTTTCCGGTGAAATGGTTTGTTGGGGCGCCGGATCGCCGACAGATGCCGCGTCGGAGATCAGCTCGCTGGCTCTCGGAAATGATCGAACTTGCGTAATCCGGGTCAATGGAACTGTGACCTGTTTCGGAGAAGAAGCAGAGCTCCCGCCGGGTTACGAGACGGCCCAATTCATGGCCATGGGAGCACGGGGCAGTGCATTTTGCGGCGTCCTCACTGAAAACTACTCTGTAATATGCTGGGGAAGCGAGGCCTTTCGCCGGAATTCAGTCGTCTTCAACCAGGTTCTGCCTGGGAGCTGCAGTTCAATTTCGAGCTGTCCCTGCGGCGTCGTCCCCGGTTCAGGCAACTCCTGCGGTCACGGAGGTGGGATATGCCAATCCTGCCCCAAACAGATTCCTTCACCCACGCCTCCACCGCCGGCGCCGGCGCCGTGGCCAACAGTGGTGTCCATCTCACCCACAATCCAATCCGGACGAAGAAGAAGACTTCTTTTCATAATCCTCGGCGCTTTGGGATTTGGTTTTGGCTGCCTGGCCTCAGCCAGTTTCTTCATCATTCGCGCCTGGAACAGAGGCGGCCGTGTTCACGATTTGGGCCGAGTTCCACCGGCGCCAAATGCCGGCGATCCAAGTGCAGAAGATCGTGTATTCAGTCTTTATAGCAAAGGCCCCGGCCAGACCGTTGTAGAATATCCCATCGAAACTCTGCTCTCCGCTACAGAGAGTTTCGCAGAGAGGCATAAGATCGGTTCGGGCGGTTTCGGGTCTGTGTATCGCGCAGTTCTTCCCGACGGGAGGGTCGTCGCCATTAAGCGCGGTAAGGCGCCGCCTTCGGCGGCTGCTGCGACGCCGTCGGCGTCCAACTCCCGGAGCGTTCCGAGATGCCGTAAGGAGATGGAGTCGGCGTTCATGGCGGAGCTCGCCCTGCTCTCCCGCGTGAACCACAAGAATCTAGTCCGGCTCTACGGCTTCTGCCGGGAGGGGGCTGAACTGATCTTAGTGTACGAGTTCATGACACGTGGGACTCTGGACGCCCACCTGCGCAAATCCGGCGAAACAGAATCGCCGCTCCGTTCATGGGCCGGCCGGATTCGTGTGGCGCTGGACGCAGCAAGGGGAATCGAGTATCTCCACGTCTATGCTGTGCCGACGATCATTCATCGCGACATAAAGTCTTCCAACATCCTTTTGGACGACGGGTGGACGGCAAAGGTCTCCGATTTCGGGCTGTCGCTCCTTAATCCGAAGGAAGGGGAACAGGGCGGCGAAGACAACGAAGCAGAGGCCGCGGCGGCGGCGGGAACGGTGGGATACATGGATCCGGAGTACTATCGGCTGCGGCATTTGACGGCGAAGAGCGACGTTTATAGCTTCGGCGTGATGCTGCTGGAGTTGTTGACGGGGAGCAGGGCGGTGGAGAGGAGCGCGGAGAGCGGGACGCCGGTGAATCTGGTGGAGTTCGCCGTGCCGCGGATTGAGATGGATGAGGTGCACTGCGTGCTCGATGTGCGTTTGCCGCCGCCAACGCCGTGCGAGATTGAAGCGGTGGCGTTCGTCGGATATTTGGCGGCGGATTGCGTCAGCCCTGCAGGGAGAGATCGGCCGACGATGAGCGAGGTGGTTGCGGGGCTCGAAAGGGCGCTCTTTGCGGCCGCCGCGAATGCGGGCCGAGGTCCGAGCTCGACCGGGCCGAGTAGCGACCGGGTTCAACCGGCCGATTGACACGTGCGAGTCAGGTGGGGTTGGCCGCCTGTGATGCTTGGATTTCAGAAATGGGAAATTGTAATAGTTGTATACTTTTATTTTATTTCCTCTTGGTTTTTTTATTTTATTTTTTATTGGATTGGGGGTATTTATTGGACATTATTTATTGGGGGCCAAATTATCAATTTTTTCTGGCGCTGACTCTCATTCCGTTCGGTAGTTGGTGATGAGTCTCATTCCATTCGGTCGCTCTGTATTAATGTTTTATTTTTTGAATTTTTTTATTTAGCTTAGATGAAAATTATTATGACTTATTGGATAATGTCCTGTGCTATATCTTAGAAGAAGAAGAGGGGGTGGCCTGGTCAACTATAGTGTTAACTCAAAATTCTGTGACAGCAGCGGACAACATTAGACATTAGCAGGGATAACTCTCCAGGTGGTCATTTCCGCTGCTTGCGAGCACTCTCCAGGCAGTCACTCTGGATACCCACGGTCACCCCTCGTTTTGTAGCTTGGGCTCATGGGCGGAACTAGCCCTGGGCACGGTAGGGCACGTGCCCGACCGCTTTTTCCGCGATCTTCAACGGGGGAGAAGAAATCCCCCTAGCCGTCGCTGCCCGCTGCTCCCGTGCCCTAGCTTCCCGGCTGCTCCCGCTGTTCCGGCTGCTCCGGCTGCTCCGGCTGCTCCGGCTGCTCCCGTTGCTCCCGCTGCTTCGGGATGGTATTATTTTCTTCTTCTTCACTGATTTCTTAACTGATTACCACTTAAAGCCATTCATTTCTGGACTGATTATCACTGAAATCAGTCCAGAAATCTCCAGAAATCAATCAAGAAATCTCCACATTTCTGGACTAAAATTAGTCCAGAAATGAGCATTTCGCATTATATTTTTTTTTGTAGTTGATTGAGAATACTCCTCTGGTGTATCTGAACAATATTACTAGCGGTTGGCATGCTCGGATTGTTGCTAAATTAGAGATGATGGAGCCATGCTCCAACGTCAAGGATAAGTGATTCTCCTTCCTTCTATGACAAAAAAAATTTTTCGGGGCCGCTGCCCCCCAACCCCCGCTTAGGGGTGCTGCCCTCCGAACCCATCGAATTTACAGTACTTAAATTGTGCCCGTGCGACTTCAAAATCCTAGTTCCGCCACTGCTTGGGCTCTGCAGTGTTCTGCACGGACATTCTTCAGGCGGCTTCTTAGAAGGCATTTCGTTGATCCAACAAAGAGGTCGCGGAGGGCGCCACTCTTGGATCCCGCACGGACTCTTCTCCTCAGCATCACCTCAGGCGGCACCGTGAAGTACGCGTGGTTTCTTCTCTCAACCCCCCCCCCCCCCCCCCCCCGTCGCACGACTCTTCGTATACCTCGAGCTGCTGCACAATTAATGTCGTGTTTAATAAGCCATTAATTGCCCGTTGTTTCATGAACCGCCCGATCAGTCTACTCTCAAGCTCAAGTGTAAATTGGGATCATGGGTGCTCGAGCGGGACACATCGAACTTAGCACAGAACCTGCCCTGTTGTTGGTGCGGACACTAAGGCTCTGTTTGGCATGGTGGTGGCGGTCATGAACATGAGGGTTAAATTGTCATTCGTCATCACCCACCTAAGAAACTTCATCCACTTTTATGTTCAAACGAATGATGTTTGTGAGGTGAACCTTAACGAATGACGGTTTAATCCATGCGTTTACGACCGCCACCACCATGCCAAACGAAGCCCAAGTCCCTTCAGTTTTCCTCCTTTGAAGATCTTGTATTCGCGAATACCCACGAGTACCTGCACCCTTCTTGTAATCTTTTCCCAAAATAATCCAAAAACCTGCCACAAGAGAGGCATTCACAGCGGTGGGTCAGTCTGTTGTTTGTCGCTGCCAGCGACACCTCTTTTTATCAATGCTCTGCTTCTGCCCGTCAAGCCCGCAAGAGGCTAAGTAACTAGCCGATTGCAGTCAGCGATCTCTGGACCCCCTCCCCAGTTGGTGATTGAGTGTGGAACAATTAAGTGATAAATTTTGCACCAACAGTTCGAACACACGACCTTCAGATCCAATTGGCTAGTGAAACCGCTCGGAGCGCAGCAGCATGAACAGAGACCTCCAGAAGCCTTCAAAGAAGATGCATCCGGACACTTTTCAAAACCAATGGACTCTCACATAAGACCGCGAGATCAATGCAGATGCTCAGATTCAGTTCGCAGCCTGGGCAAGAGGGGTGCACCTCAAGCCCACCCATGAAGTTCAAAAAGTGCTTGTCCTAGGGGGAGATGGAAGTAGGACCATCTCCGTCAATGCTGAATTGGAAGGAGAGAGCAAGACATTGCTTATCCAGTTTCAACTAGACAACCTCGACATCTTTGCATGGCCGACCTTCGACATGCCAGGAATTAGCTTGGGCGTTGCTTGTCTTCGTCGCAATATCAGCCCTGGCTTCAGGCCAGTGAAGCAAAAGAAGCGAGTAGTGGAAATTACCCTCGCTGATCCTATCTGCGAAGAAGTCTCTGAGTTGCTAGAAGATGGGTTCATTCCGGAAGTTCAAAATCAAGATTGGATTTCGAATGTTGTTATGGTGCATAAGGCTAATGAGAAGTGGAGAATGTGTGTCGATTTCAGTAGCATCAACAAGGCGTGCCCCAAGGATTGCCATCTGATGCCTCAAATAGATTCCTTGGTCGACTCTGCAGTAGGATCTCGGTGATGAGTTTCTTAGACGCTTCTTCGGTATATCATCAGATAAGGATGCATGAACTTGACGTGCCTCATATCTCGTACATGGCGATCAAAGGTTGCTACTGTTATCGGGTCATGTAGTTTGGATTGAAAAACATTGGTGTCATATATCAAAGAATGATGAATCATGTTTTCAAGCATCAGAAGATACGTAACTTGGAAGTATACGTGGACGACCTTCTCGTCAAGAGCCATGAGATGGAAGGCCACCTCAAGGATTTGACGGAGACATTCGCCACTCTTGCTCAAGTTTAATATGAGGCTCAACCCGACCAATTGCACATTCAGAGCAAGCAAAGGGAAATTTCTTGGGCCCCTGCTCACCCCTCAGGGTCTAGAGCCCGATCTAGACAAAGTGAAGTCCATCTTGGAGATGCAACACCCAAGAAGTCTGAAGGAAGTTCAGCGGGTGGTAGTAAGGGTGGCAAGGCTTTGCCATTTCATCTCACGCTCTGGAGACAAGTGCGCCCCATTTTTCAAAATCCTTCAAGGAGGGAGTTGAAAAGGTGCAAGTGAACCGAATAATGTGTAACAATCCATAATTTAAAATAAGAATAATAATGATAATAATAACTATAATGACAATTTGTAATTATTATTTAGTTTTTCCCCCTTCTTTTATCTACCCAGTAAGCAAGCCGCCTCTCCCAATCTCGCATCTACTAATCCATGACTCCCGTATCCTACTCCCGCCGCTCGCCTCCTGCTCCTCTTCCCTGCTTCTACCGATAACTCCCCCATCAACTACAAAGAACGACAGTTTCCTCCTCTCCAGGAGCTGGTGGATTTCTCATTCCCTAGTCGGCAGCTTCAACCCTTCTCCCTTTCTCAAGGTTGGCTACTCCTTCTCCTCCTTGGGTCGGTTGCAAAATCTCAATTTCTTATCCTCCAGGTGTTGACAACCCCTCAATTCCTCTCCCTCTCCGTTTTGGCTGGCGGATTTCAAGGGGGGCATCTAGGGTTTGCTCGAAACCTCCTCTACTCGGATTTTTGGGTCCAAATTTGATTTCTCTGGGCAAGAAAGTCCTCCAATCTCATTTAATCAGTTTTTCCCTAAATTTTTGTGCAAATTTTTGCGCTCCAATAACTGAATAACTTGTGATCAAAATATTTGTCCTTGTATAATCATCTAACCATGTTGTAATTGTGATTTCCGGCGCCGCACATCGGATCAGTTGGTGGGATCTCTCCAAAGCCCTCTCTGATTTACGGTTTCCGTCACCTAAGCGCCGCCAAATTTCTCGTGATAGCCTCCTCTTCCCTCATTTTTGAGGGAGCTAAAATTCCTAACTCGCTCTTGATTTTAATATGCGATTAAGAAAATGTCTGTGCTAGCGTAGGATTCTCGATTTACCAAATATCATGCATGTTTGCCCTTGAACAGGTTAAGAATTTAATTGCTATTTTTGCTTGCGCCGCTTAGCTGACGCCATCTTTTTCAGCTTCATCTTAAGGTAAGTGGAGAAATCTCTCCCGCTTGTAAATATTGAATTTAATCTCATGCACTCCTTTTCATATTAGGAATTCTGCACTTGAATAATTGAACCGTTAAATTAGTAACCTTTCCTGATATGTTATGAATCACTAAATTATGAATCTTTAAATGCATTAATGTCATAAACAATCATTGAAATGTAGTATTGAATTGATATGACGCTTTGACTCCATTTTTCGTTTGACTGATAACAGAAACCAATAAATGGTCATAGCAAGCATAGATTTTCTGATAAGCCTTGCATTTAAACTTATATTAGAATTATGTGCATCAAATTGAACACTTACACATTTCACTGATTACAACTTATGTCATTACATGATCGAATCTATGTTATACTTCTGAGTAGATTAATAATTTTGGTTATTTTTGATTGACTCGGTTATTTATCTTACTAACTTTGCTTCATGATAAATTTGGTACACATACATCTTAGATTCTCTAACTCATATTTTATTTTACTTGCTCACTTATGATTTCATTGTTCTGAGGCTTTTTTCCTTCTATTTTGTCATTTGCATTAATGTTCATGACTGTGCTGCCTATTACCCGAGCTCGAGTTGCGTTAAGTTTTTGGATTCCTAGAGGTTTATTTTGGTGTTGTTTCATCACGTTCTAGTCAGTCATTTTCTTTTGTTCCATGTACAACTGTTAGGTTGTGTTATTGCACTGGATTTTCATATTGTTAGCATGTTTATTTCTTTGATATATATTACATTAATATTTTGTACCAGCATTGTGTGGCATGAGATTTTATTAAACTACATATACATCAACTTCTTTCATAACTTTACATTAAAGCTTTCGCCTATAAAGCAAACTAGTTTTTCTCAAATTAATTATTTTAAATCTAATATTACAATTTTAGCTCCCGCCTAACAGACATAGAATTTCCTTCACCCATGCCTATGACATCATGACTCTCACATAGCGTACTCTGATAATTGTTTTTAAATGGGTCGTGATAGTTAATATCAGAGCTAGGTTGAGCATCATATCTTAAGATATTGTATTTTATAAATTTTCACATATTTTGAAATTTACTTTCTTAAAAAAAAATATATGCATGCATCATTTATTCACTCACATTGTCATTGTCTGTTATTCAGGGCTGAAGAACTCACACTACACCCATAAACATGAGCAGTATGCACATGAATGTTAAAGGGTTATGAGATAATTTAATATTTATCTGCATATGAATTTCCATTAGGATATCACCGCTTGCAAATATTAAATTGATATGAGAAGTTTAATATTTTCAAGTGCGATGACATTAGTATCATGATATGCAAGACATGTAAAGCGATATGAGCACTTAACATGACATGTGTATCCATTCATGAACATTTTTAGGAATGTATTTTAGGCACAATTGCATTGCATGCATAATATAAATCATTGTACGAGTGTTAAGCTAAGAACAACGTATGATGATTATACACACATGGATTTTACAAATCATATTCTATCGCATGCGGCCTTATTGTTGACTTGCATTTGCATGATCATTACCTAGAGTTGTCTAACGAAAATGCTGTAACTATTATATGATGTACGTATTCGACAGTATTAACGTACTAGAACCTCTAGTCTCGATCCTATATGTTTAGTTTGACTGTTTCTCTTACTTGTTTCTCCCGTATCTCTTTCTAGATGGCCCCTAAGTGATCCTAACATAAGCAGGCTACCTCTTCTGTGGGAGGCGCTTCTGGAGATGACATTACCTAGCTGTTGAGGCATATTCTGGAACGTCTCACTCATCTAGAAGAGGATCGCCAAACTCTTGATCCAGCCCTTGGTTCCGACAACACAGGGACAACTGGAGTAACTATCACCACTACCCCCTTCTGGAGCCACCCCTCCTACACCTGGTTCTTAAACTAGCTCGCCTATCATCACCCTGGTGACCCTGCTCGTTGCAAGTCTTGCTGCTCCTCCTATAGCGATGGGAGATACTCTAGTATTCAAGAGGCTAAAGCCTCTATCCTATAATGGCGATCAAGACTATTTCGTCATTTCTGAGTGGCTTTCTCAAATAGAGAAGCATTTCAAGTATGCTGAAGTTCCAGAAGCTCGGAAGGTTCTCCTTGTCGCCGACCAGCTGACCGAGGATGCTTATACCTAGTGGCTTCAGCCTATCTCTCCTTACCGTAGAGTTCATGTCGGATGAAACCAAAAAAGATCAGTTGTTTCATGAAGAGACTCATACATGAGTTCCGCCAACATGTGGTAGCTTGTGGCACCACCACCTACACCAAGACTGTGGGAGCCGCTTTGCAAGTGGAAGTTATTGAGCTAGATCATGATGCAAAGAAGGTCCAGTATGGTACAGCAATGCCGCCTCATCTAAGGTGCTCCATCTCAGGAGTAAGGCCTCAAGTCCAAGGTGGTGTGCGCCTTCTGCCATGAGGTGATCCATGTCGCAAAAATCCATCTTTTCCTCGTGAAGAAGCAGAAGATAGTTGTTCTTGCACAACAATCACAGATGATGCTTGCCTCTGCCTCCACTATTTATGCTTACTACAAGAAGCCAGGTCACTTGTTGAAGGATTGTCGTCATAAGCAGAAAGCCTGCTACAAATATGGACAAGTTGGGCACCTCATCCAAGGCAGCCTCACGAAGGAAAGTCTGATTCCTGCTTAGCATCTACAATCTATTTCAGGAGCTCAGGAAAATGTCAAAGCTATGTTGAACATCATCTCTCGGGCCGAGGCACTCACATCTACTAACATCATCTCTAGTATGTATGTGTTGTCTTAATTTTTGCATCTTAGTTAATTTTCCTGCTTTAGTATCAAAATGCTCATGATTTGTGGTTGTTATTTTTATTTCTAGGGAGATTTAGATTCAAGAATTAGTGGATGTAGATTTTATTTGATTTTGGTACATCCCACACTTTCATCGCTCTTCATATTATGGACCTTCATAGCTTGCCCACTTTGCCTCTTGAGGTCCCTTATGAGATCTCTATTCCCGGTCATCTGCACCTTTGAGATAGGGGAATTCTCAATTGTCCGATCTTGCTGGGTCAAATGCTAGTCTCTGCCGACCTCATAGTTCTGAAAATGTCAGAGTTCGATGTAATCTTGGGCATGAATTAGTTGGTAGCATAAATAACAAAGCTGGAATGTGTGACAAATAGGGTCAATCTCAGCATTGATGGCAAAGACTACAACATTTATGTTCAGACCTGTAGCCACCTGAAGGTAAGTTCTGCTGTGCGTGCCACTCGTCTTCTTAGCCAAGAATATTCTGCTTGTTCTATTTATACTTCGCTTTCGTATACTATCTCTCCTCAACTCAAATCTATGTCAATTGTTTCTGAGTTTCTGGCATTTTTCCTGCCGAATTGCCTGGAATGCCTCCTGATTGAGAGGTGAAGTTCTCTATTAATGTAGAACCTGGAATGCGCCCCATATCTAAACCTTTATACCGTATGACCCTGCGTGACCTATAGGAGCTTAGATCGCAAATGGATGAATTGCTTGAGCGTGGATACATTTGACCTAGCTCTTCACCTTGGGGAGATCATGTTCTCTTCGTGAAAAAAAATGATGGTTCTATGAGACTGTACGTTGATTATTGAGATTTGAATAAAGTTACAATCAAGAATAAGTATTTCCTTCCGCACGTGGATGATCTCTTTGATTAGCTTAAGGGTGGTACCATTTTTTCTAAGATAAATCTCATATTGGGTTACCATCAGCTGAAGATCAAGAAATCTGACATTCCCAGGATTGCCTTCCGGACTCGATATGGACATTTTGAATTCTTATTTATGTCTTTTGGTTTGACTAATTCTGCTTTTGCTTTTATGGATATGATAAACTACGTCTTCCATAAATATCTGGATAAGTTCATCATCATGTTCATTGATAATATTCTGGCCTTTTCCAAGACCCGTAAGGAGCATACAACCCATCTTAGACTCGCTCTCTCCACTTTGCATCAACATCAACTCCATGTCATGCTGGCAAAATGTGAGTTCTGGCTAGATTGTGTCACTTTCTTGGGGCATGTCATTTCAAGAGATGGACTCTCTATCGATCCTGCCAAGATTTTTGCAGTTATGGGTTGAAAATAACCTTCTATCCCTACTAAAATACTCAGTTTCCTTGGATTTGTTTGCTACTACTGATGTTTTGTTAAGGATTTTTCTCCCTTCCTGCTCCTCTGACGTGACTAACTTAAAATCATGCTATATTCAAGTGGTTAGATAAGTGTGAGTAGGACTTTTTGGAACTGAAGCAACATCTGTGTTCTACGCCAGTTTTATCTCTTCCTTCAGAGGGGGCAGATTTTTCAGTTTACACTGATGCTTTCAGAGTTGGTTTGGGATGTGTTTTGATGCAGGATGATCATGTTATCGCTTATGGGTCAAGGCAGTTGAAAGTTAATGAATGCAACTACCATACTCATGATTTGAAATTTGATGTAGTAGTGTTTTTGTTGAAGCTTTAACGTCATTATCTCTATGCCGTGAAGTGTCACTTCTACACCGACCATCATAGTTTGAAGTATATCTTCGTTTAAAAGGATCTCAATCTTCGTTAGAGACGTTGGCTCGAATTCATAGCATATTATGACTTATAGCTCACGTATGTTCCCAGTAAAGCCAATTCAATGGCAGATGTGTTGAGCCGATAGGCTTCTGTTGTCGCTTGTACACCTTTGTCAGCTTCACTTACAACCTTGATTGATGAACTCGAACCAATGGACATATCCATCTCACCTGAGGGTCAAGAAGAAGTCTCTGGTTCGTTATGAGTAAAATAAGTGAAGGATTTACAGTCATCTAATATGATATTCCAGCGCACCTGCCAAAAGGCTAAACTTGGGACTCTTCCAGATTTACCTTTTTATGATGATGTTCTACATTTTCGAGGTTGCCTCTGCATCCCTAATGTTCCTGAATTTCTTGATAGTATTTTCCAAGAGGCTCACGAGTCCCACACATCTGATCATCCGGGTAATATTAAGATGTATCATGACTTGAAGCAGATTATGTGGTGACTTGGTATAAAGAATTATCTTGCTCGCTTCGTCTCTCGATGTCTGACGTGCTAGAAGGTAAAAGCTAAGCTTCAGCGTCCTGGTAGTATTTTACAATCTTTGCTTATCCCAGAATGGAAGTGGGAAGACATATCAATGGTCTTTATCACTAGTTTGCCCTGCACTCTGAGGGGGCATGATGCAATTTGGGTTATAGTAGATCGCATGACTAAAGTGGCTCACTTCATCTCATACAAGGAAGATCATTCCACAGAGACTATGGCTCGGATCTATGTTTCAGAGGTTGTTAGACTCGATGAGATTTCCTTGCGAATTATTTCAGATCATGGCTCAAGATTTGTATCTCATTTTTGGAAGAGCTTCCAACAAGCTTTGGGCACCGATCACAACCTAAGCATTGCTTATCATCCAACGACTGATGGCCAGATTGAACGAGTTAATTAGATTCTTAAAGACATGCTTCATTGATACATTTTGGAATACAAGGGAGCTTGGGATAAGCACATATCTTTGGTCAAGTTTTCTTATAACAATAGCTATCAAGAGAGCCTCAAGATGACCCCCTTTAAAGCACTATATGGGCGTCATTGTAGAACCCCTCTCTATTGATCGGAAGTAGGAGAAAAGTTTGTTTTGGGACTGAGTTATTTCAGGAAACGGAAGATGCAACAAGGAAGACTCGACTTCAGCTTAGTTGTGTCATCGAGAGATGGAGAAAGTATGTCAACCAGCGCCATCATCCATTAGAATTTGTTGTGGGTGATCAACTATTCCTAAAGGTTTCCCCTTTTCCTGGGGTGTAATAGTTTGGTCGTCATCATAAGCTCAACCTGAGGTTCGTGGGACTGCTTTCCATTTTTTGAGCGTATCAGAGGACCTGCATATCGTTTTTGAGCTACCTGCTTCTTTGGTCGGTGTTCACCAATGTCTTCCATGTTAGTTAGCTTCGAAAATACATTCATGACCCTAACCACGTCATTAAAGACATTTTACTGATTCATGAAGTCAATCTTTCTTATCCGGTCGAGCCCACTAAGATCGTAGAGTATCAAGAATGCAAGCTTCGAAAGAGAACCATTCTTATGGTCAGAGTGATTTGGATACATGACAAGTCCGAAGAGTACACTTGGGATTTGAAAATGACATGTGTAGCAAGTATCTGCAACTCTTCTCTTGATTCTGATACGTCTCCACACTTATTCCTCCTGCTATTTCATTATATTCATAGTTAACTTTCATGCCTTGAATTGTAAATCTTGTTGGGATGAATGACATCTGAATCTTAACCATATTAGAACCCATCCAAGAAATCCTCAAAAGTTTTAGGACGAAACTTTCTAAGTGGGGGAGAATGTAACAATTCATATGTTAAAATAAGAATAATAATGATAATAAGAATATCTATTGTGGCAATTTGTAATTATTATTTAGGTTTCCCCTTCTTTTATCTACCCGACAAGTAAGTCCGCCCTGATTTAATCCCCCGTCCCAGGGATTTTTTCCCGCAACCCGCACGCAAGCCGCCTCTCACATTCCCATATCTCCCGATCCGTGACTCCCGTCTCCCACTCACACCACTCAACTCCTACTCCTCTTCCCTGCTTCTGCCAGCACCCCTCCCCCTTCAACTACAAGGAACAATAGTCTCCTTCTTTCAAGGAGTCAGTGGATTTCTCATTCCCTAGCCGGCAGCTTCAGCCCTTCTCCCTCCTTCAAGGTCGTCTACTCCTTTTTCTTTTAGAGTCGGCTGCAGAATCTCAATTTCTTATCCTCCAGGTGTCGATAACCCCTCAATCCCTCTTGCTCTCAATTTTGGCTGGCAGATTTCAAGGGGGACATCTAGGGTTTACTCGAAACCTACTTTGCTCGAATTTTTGAGTCCGAAATTGATTTCTTTGGGTATGGATGTAACAGCCCACAAACAACCAGATCCCTATAAAGTTTTTGTCATGACTAAGTCATGACAAAGCTTTAAGAAAACCAAGAGGACCATGAGTGCCTAGGTAAATAGGTGAAAACACCTTGTTCTGCAAATAACAATTTTTGGTCACCTAGTCTAGGGTCTGGCTTTTGGGTCCCAACTTGACTACTTGACCCCACCATACCACTTTCAATCTTATAAGGGCCCTTTAGTTCCCTAACAACTCATTTGGGGTCAATCAAAGAGGTCAGTTAACTAGAGTCAACCCTAACCCTAGTTAGGTCAATTGTCCTAGCCTAACCCAAATGGATTGCACCAAGCCACAAATGGACTTGAGTGGTGGCAATGGACTCAAGACACACATTTGACCAGTCAACCCACTCAATTGAACAAGTCAACTCCCTCAAGTCAACCTTGGTCAAATCAAGCCCAAAATGGGGAGGAGAGTTAAGCCCAACTTCAATCCAATTAGGCTAGGCCCAATTAGGATGGCCCACTAGCTACAACAAGTGAAAATTACCTAGAATGCCACTAAAATTCTTGTTGGGGTGACTAAGAGAGAGAAAATGGAGGTTTCATTCAAGGGAGGAGAGAGAAAGAGGGGGGATTAATGGTGAATGCAAAAGACCTTCCCTTTCCCCTTCCTTAAGACCCCATTCCTCTTCCCTGACCCTTGTGAAGAAATTGCCATCAATTCCAGCCGTCCAAGCATAGGAGAAAGCACCCATTCACCATGGCTGAAAGCTCCATTCAAGGCCATTAATGGTCATTCATGATTTGCCTCTCCAACTCCCCAAAATGACCCATCCATCAATTTTAAAAGCTCCCAAGCAATCAAAATGAACCTTTACATCACTGCCTTAGGTGGAGAATTGAGAATTCATCAAGGAAGAGCTTGGAGACCATCAACCATGACACACCACCACCATACTCGCCGCCAAGCCCGCCTGCAGGTCTAGTCCTCTTCATCTTCCTCTGTGCTAGGTCAGTAGATCTATAAGTGGAGAAATCAGGCTCAATCAAGCCCGATCGGTGAGAAAAAAATGAAAAAATTTCCTTGAAAATTCAACTCTCGGGTTCGCCGAAAATGACCCGTCCGGAGGCCGTGCCGTCGTCGGGCAGTAGCCACCACCTCAACGGAGGTGGTGGTGGCGGTGTCCGGCTAGGGAGGTGGTCGGATGGCCGGGAATTGGAGCTGGAATGGCTCTAGGAAGATTCAATCGCAACCATTGGCTCATCGGGGACGATGACCAACAATCGTCGGATTAGCTTGATCGGATATGCGCATGTCGTGATTTTAATAAATATAAATATTGCATTTATGTTACATTATTTCAATCATTTGCTTTTAATTAATAAAAATAGCTAGAAGTTTTTTCTGTAAAAGTGACCAACATAAAAAACTTAGCCCTTGTTGTCTAGTTTAATACAAAAGTTGAATCATCCAATTTGGATCACTTGATTTCCCTCAGCACACTTTTTGGTGCAAGGTATCCAAGGGCTAACCAGAAATTAAAATAAGAGCCCCCAATGACCCGCTCAGTTAAATGGTTTGAAAATTTGACCATAAGCTATTCTTGCTATGACCCCCAACATATCCAAAAATCAGAATTTTTGGAGATGATTTTTCTATAGTTTTTGTAACAATTTAATATTTCATACATGTGATAAAATCAGGTCTAAGGACCTTAGATTCTCCCCAAACTCTGGTGGATGACCAAAGGGGTCATAAAATGCCCATGAAAAAATTTCAGCCCATTTGGAGTTTATTTGATGGGGTAACTTGGTGAGTAAAGTTGGCCACCTAAAGGAAATATGTCTAGTTCTTCAAAAGTGCACTTAGAGTGGTTGAGTGATCAACCCTTTAAATATTTAAGGTAAAACCTTGGCCACTGTAATATTATCCCACTAAACACCCTCATGAATAATTTTAGGAGTATTTAGGGTTGAATTGCTATGAAACCCTAGTTCAAACCTTAGGGCTGCCTATTAGGAATAGTGAAGGATATAGGGCCACATATTCAAGTCTTGGCACAAGACTTTGTGGGTAGTTCCATTGGGTGGAGAAACACCTTGGATATTTTATTTAGAATTTTATGAGCATTCCTCCCCCACAAATCACTTAATAATTAGAATAAAAACTTTCCTATCAAGCGCAAAATACATGTTCATACAGTATTTAAAGGTCATGAAACTTGAGTAGTGGGTCTATACTGATGTTATTCATATCAGCAAATTTTATTGTAATTATTGGTTTAAGAATTATGGTACCTCCTTTGTAGTTCTAGAAATTATTAACTAGAGGAATAAATTATTTCAGGATAAATTGTGTACTGAAAATTTATGAAATTTGGCCAATAAACTTTTTAGGCCACTATGATGCTTTGATAATTTTGTTGCAATTTTGGAAGTAATTATGTAAAGGTTCCTGCACAAATAGCCCTAGGTGTAATTTTATTCATTAATTTAATTATATGGCTAAAAGAAATTAGAAGATCATGAAATTTGTGCAGTAAAATTTTCTGATCAATATAGGCCTCTGATAATTTTATTATAATTTTTGGATGATAAAATCTTGTGCCCTCTTTGTTAATTATCATTTTGATCAAAAGATTTATATTTTGATTTATGATAGAAATCATTTTGGAAAAATCATGAAAATCATACATTGATGTTATTTAGTCAATAAGAAGCTGTGGAAATTTTAGTGAGATCATTGCATATCATAATCTTATACATTATGTTTAAAGTCATAGGAGGCATGATTTTAGGAAAATTATTAAAAATGCTGATTTAACTAGGAAAAATACCAAACACTAGATTTGGCCACAACATGTCATGGTAGACCCATAGAAATTATCCTAAGATTTTTGATGAAGAAAATTGGAGTGTTCACTCTCATACACCTAAGATAATTCTTAGGGTCTGCATATAGTAAATCGAGGTATTTAGGGAAGAATTGTAAGTCTCACATGGGTGGTAACATAGTGGGTGCACCTAGTCTTGGTGGAGTCTAGATGAGGTCACCCTTAGGAACTTATGCTAGGTAGTCTAAGTACCCAAAGAGACGGAGTTGTGCTCGGGGCCGACGAAGTATCGTCTTCACCCAGAAAGTAATAATTCACTTAGGATTAGCTAAAGATACAATGGGGGAAGGGGTTTGGTAATAAATAGTTACCCATAAAAGTAAGTGCCTTGAGAAAGATAGTTTTGGGATTTATCCCACCGTAGTTTCTAGTGCCCTCGAGAGCCCTTCACCGGGTATGCCCTGGGCAGTCTAAGGTTAACCCTAAAGTGTAGGAATAAACAGACTAAAAGATTAACCATTAATAAATTGTCGTCACACATTCACTCACCTCATCTTTTCGGGAGGATAGTTGGTTTAAACCCACGAGCGGTGGACTCAATTTTGTTAGAATTGATGGCTTGGTTTGGTGAGCCGATGGCTCGAGATTTCATCTATAGCATGTGTGTATGTGCATTAAAGTTGTGGGTCTTTGTTATTGGACGGTCATTCACATCGACGTCGATACATTGACTTGGCAAGTGTAAGTGTTCACTTAGCCAATAAAAGACTGGTGGTTTTACCAGTATAGTACAGGAGACTCTGTAGCACCTAACTGTGGGTGTACCGAGTAGTACGTAAGGTCTAGGCTACGTAGTGTGAATACTAACCTAGGAGTGGGGAGGCCCAGCCCACTGCCTCTATTTGCCACAATAAGAGGTACCTGAGAGTTTAGCTAACTCCAAGTAAATGTCTGTGCGCATAGAGTCGAGTGGGTGTGTTTCATTTGTGTGAGACATATCTTTTAACATGCATAGCACTTCATGTCATACATAACATTACATAAAACTTCTACCCCTAATGTATAAATTATTATGGGATCTTTTATACGTTAGGCCTTGCAAAATGACCCCTTAATTTATAAGTTTGTATGTACATTCTTATAAATTAAGGTTACCTTCTCTATGATGATTGTTAGCTGTTTACTTTTACTTCTCATTATTGTTTTCATTATGTTGTTCCTTTACTTTCAACTTCATTTATGTACCTGATAATATTGTGATAGATATTCTTAGCATTTGGTAGCTAGGGACACTGTCACCTGCTCTGTATACTCTCCACTTTCAATACATTCCTCTTCATCCTCCCCCGTACGGTGCCTAGGTGTTGCAGGGGGGAAGGGGGACCAAGACTTAGTTTAAACTAACGGCCTGATGGGCATAACACCAGGGACATCAGCTGGGAGACAGGGAGCTAGCACATCAAGGGCACAATGCAGGAGGAGGTGAACCAGTCTAATCTAAGAGTGGCAGTAGCAACAACCACGGGATCAATGAGTGTTTAGTAGTTTTTCTTCTGCGAGCGTTATGCAGTGAGGATCATATATACTGTGCAAGAGACCTCTTATCTTTCCTTTCAGACTTACTATTTCATGTTGCTTAGCTTTTATTTTATGTGTACTTCATATATTACACTGTGATTATGGACTTGTTTATTTTTATGAATACTTCTTTTCTTCTATGGTATGTGGTTGAGTACTTGCTGACAGAATCAACGATTTGTGGCGACGACCTTCTCGGGAGTTGGTGTCACCGCAAAGCGGCGGTTCTAGGCATAAGACCCAAACAAAAAAAATGGGGTCTTACAAAGGAACTCCACCAATCTCCTTTAATCATATTTTTCCTAAATTTTTGTGCAAATTTTTGCGCTCATATCAACGAATAACTTGTGATCCAAATGTTTCCCTCTTATAATTGTCTAACTATGTTGTAATTGTGATTTCAGGCGCCGCTTATCAGATTAGTTGTTGGGATCTCTCCAAAGGTCTCTCCGATTTAGGGTTTTCGTCACCTAAGCGCTGCCAAATTCTCGTTTCCTCATGGTATCCTCCTCTCCCCTCATTATTGAGGAAGGTAAAATTCTTAACTCGCTCTTAATTTTAATATGCGATTAAGAAAATTCCTGTGCTACCGTAGGATTCTCGATGTACCAAATATCATGCATGTTTACCCTTGAACAAGTTCATAATTAGATTGTTATTTTTGCTTGCGCCGCTTAGCCGCCGCCATCTTTTTCAGCTTCATCTTAAGGTAAATAGAGAAATCTTTCAAGCTTGCAAACATTAAATTTAATCTCATGCACTCATTTTCATGTTATGAATTTTACTCTTGAATAACTTAACCGTTAAATTAGTAACCTTTCCTGATATACTATGAATCACTAAATTATGAATCTTTAAATGCATTAATGTTATAAGCAATCATTGAAAAATAGTGTTAAATTGATGTGACACTTTGACTCGAGTTTCTGCTTGACTGATAACGGAAACCAGTAAATGGTCATAGAAGCACAAATTTTCTGATAAGCCTTATATTTAAACGTATATTAGAATCATGTGCATTAACTTGAAACATTTACACTTTTCACTAATTACAACTTATGTCATTACATGATCAAATCTATGCTATACTCCAGAGCAGGCTAATAATTTTGGTTATTTTTGCTTGACGCATTTATTTGTCTTACTGATTTTACCTCATGATAGATTTGGTACACATACGGAAAGAAAACTTAGACAATTGATAATCCTCTGATACCAATTGAAAGTTAACTTAGACAATTGATAATCCTCTGATACCAATTAAAAGTTAACTTAGGGGATAGATCTGATTTTACTCTAATTAAATATATATCTTCTATAAAGGAGTAAGCACAGCAAAAAAATAAAGAAAAGAGAACAAGCAACACAGAAGACACAAGGATTATAGTGGATCCCCAAAACTGGGTATATCCACTTTTCTACTACCCTGGTAGGAATCTACTACAGATTTTTGATCAGGTACCCTATCACCAACATGTTTTTTCTCAGGTGCTCTGTCACCACAATATCTATTTTCTAAGGGAGATATAACAACCCTTTGAGCTTTTGATCAGGTGCCCAAAAACCAAACTAAGTCTTTTGATCAGGAGACTTGACAACCAAAAGCTAACTTTTGAAGGGAGTTAAAACCCTTTTTACAGTAGGAAAAGAAAATGAGGATGATGTTCTTCTCTGTCTCAAACAACTGAGAGAAGACTAGCGGATCTTGATGTTATCAGAGCTCCCCCTGAGATGTAGAGTAGTTCAAGAGTGGAAGCTTTGCTTCAGGGTATAGGCATTCAGTATGCTTGAAGTTCTTCAGAAGCTTTCTAGACTGATATTGAATGGTTGTCCCTTGAAAGCCCTAAAGCTGATGAAGAACTTTGTGAGTATCTTAATTGATGCAGAGTTTCTTCTTCTCTGTAAAAGGAAAGCCTTCTAAATTTTTTGTTCTTCTTTCTGTCTTTTTTTTCTCTTGTGTCGAATTCAAACATTTGAATTCATTTATCTTGACAATCGCTGAAGCATTCCCGAGAGACTAGAAGATGCCTTGAGAATTAATTCTGAATTAACTTCTGAAACGTCCCACATTAATGTTGCCTTTGAACTACTATTTCCATTAAATATGAGAGATATAATCGCCTTAATTAATTCTGCCAACTGTAAAACATCTGCCTGAAAACTACACAGAATTCGTCGATCTGGGCTCGCAGATCGTCGAGCTCAGCTTTTATTTTGTCGAGCTGAGAATCTGTCTTGAGTTCAGCGATCGTCAACCTGAGCTCGGAGTTCGTCGAGCTCAGCTCAGAGAAGGGACTCTGAGTTCGTCGACCGGAGTTCGACTTTTGTCGAACTGATTTTCTGACTGTACAAAAGTGATTGGCTGGAATTCTTTCAGCATTTCTGGAGAGACCTTCTGAGGCAAACCTGAAAATAAACCTATGACCCTTACTATACAATGTGGGTTAATCTAAGCAATCCTAATAGTGATCCTTGCCCAAATAAGAACTAGGGTTCCAACACATACATTTTAGATTCTCTGACTCGTATTACATTTTACTTCCTCACTTATAATTTCATTGTTCTGAGACTTTTTCCTTCTGTTTTGAAATTTTTCTTAGCATTTGTGTCAGTATCGCCTTCTACATGAGCTCGAGATGCGTCATGTTTCTGGATTCCTAGAGTTTATTTTGTTGTTGTTTCATCGGGTTCTATGTATTTTGTTTCCAGTACTGTCAAAATTGACTATTATGTACTAGTTATAGTCGTCAGTCATTTTCTTTTGTGTCATGGACAACTATTAAGATGTGTTATTGTACTTAATTTCCATAGTATTAACATGTTTATTTCTTTGATATATATTGCATTAATATTTTGTACCAGCACTATGTGGCATGATATTTTATTAAAGTATATATATCAACTTCTTTCACAACTTTCAATGAAACTTCTACCTATAAAACAAACTAATTTTTCTCAAATTAATTATTTTAAATCTAATATTACAATTTCAGCTCCTGCCTAACATACATGGAATTTCCTTTGCCCATGCATGTGGCATCACGACATGCCCGTCTCGCACTCTGATAGTTGGTTTTAGACGAGTTGTGACAGAATGCGATCAAGCATTTGAGGAGTTAATGTGTTAGTTAACTTCGACTTTGCTTCTTCAGAGTCCTCGCCTGTTAGGAGATTTGATCCTATACTTGGGAGATGGGAGAGATGCCATCAGTTCAGTCCTGGTCCGAGAGGAAAGTATGAAGCAATTTGCTATTCAGTATGTTATCCATGTATTAAAAAGTGTCGAAACTCCCTACCTGATTAATTTGGAGAAGTAGGCTTTGGCCATGATTATCTTAGTGTGAAGGTTTCGACCCTATTTTCAGGTCCACTCCATCAAGTTTGTGACTAACCACCCCTTGAGAGCAGTTTTGGAGAAGTCATGCCATTCAAGATGTAACGTCCCAATTCGCGCTAGGCCCCTTGTTTGCGTATTTGAGTCAAGGGGGCTGTGGTGAGCCCAATGGGGGATGTGGGGGAGCAGGTGCGGACGTACGGGAAATGAGGAAAACAAGGCAAAATGGCCTTTCTGGCTGACACGGGTATGGACACGGCCGTGTCCATACCCGTGTGCCTCATAAAAATAGGCTTCCAGTCAGAGAGGTACACGGGCATTGGGACACGGGCGTGTCCCTAGCCGTGTGCCAAGGACACGGGTTGGGACACGGGCGTGTCCCTAGCCGTGTGCCAAGGACACGGGTCGGGACACGGCCGTGTCTCTACCCGTGTGCCGCAACCCTGACCCGGCAGAAAGTGGTTCTGGGAGGAACACGGCCTTAGACACGGCATGCCACACGGCCGTGTCACCTGAACACGGGTAGGAACACGGCCGTGTGCCTACCCGTGTCTGCGATGTATAAAAAGGAAAAAGTTGGAAACCCTAGCATTCATTCTCCTTTCTTCTGCCCCGAAATTCCTGAGAGAGTTCTTGGCTGGAGGAGGAGGAAGAGCTTGCCGGAGCCATCTTTGGAGGAATCAAAGCGCCGCCATCGTCAAGGGAAAAACAATGCCGCCGCGAAGGAGTGCGAGGCTCATGGCCGGCCATGGTGGTACCGCTGGACTTGAGGTGAGCTTCCTCCCCTCTCCCTTGGTGCTAGATCTATAGTTATGATAGGAGAGACATCGACTCCATAGAGTCTTGATGTGAGGAGGAGAGTTCTTAGGTTAAAGCCATACCTAGGTTTTCTAGGTTTAGTCTCCCTCAACCTTCTCATCATTCAAAGAGGAGATGAGAGGGGTTTTCGTTGAGGGTTTGGCTTTGAAAGGAGAAATAAGGTTGGGTGATTTCTGGAGAAGTTTATGCGAGGCCGTTGCAAGGAAGAAGATGAACGGATGCCGTTCATCTCGCCTTAAGATGCGTGCAGAAATCTGATTTCTGCACGCTGCGACCTTCGTGGCCAATTTCGGAGGTGTTCTGGCCAAATCTGGGTGAACGACTCAACACGAAAGTCGTAGCCCTCGAAATTACCTTTCCAACGAGTGGTTGCTCGTTTCCATGCGATACCTGTAGCCACGGGAAAGCTGGTTCGAGTCCGCTGCGTTCGGGAAAATTCCTGTACAGGAAACTGTTTCCTGTACGTGTTCGAGTTGAATTTCTGGTATGTTGCGACCAGATCTGGGTGATCGACTCAACACGAAAGTCGTAGCCCTCGCGAATACCTTTCCAACGAGGGGTTGTGAATTGTGATCGGATTCCTGTAGCTCCGGGAATCCCAGTTTTAGTATCGGACTACCCTATGTTATTGCACTTGTTAAATTATAATGCTAGCACTCTTGCAATGATTGTGATTTACTCATTTGTTATCTTGCTCCCATATATCTATAATGTTGTTGTTACTATAATTTAGTATGGTTACACATTTGGTCGTGCAATAAGGAATAACTATGCAATAGTAGGGAAATGGATTGGATGGGAAGGCTAGTAATTAAGAGTTGAGATTGGTATTGAATTTATTTATATAGTTTGATGTTGAACATATTAATTATGCGAAGTATTGAGGTGAAATCAGTGAATAGAGGGACGTGAATATGATGAACACTATGTGAGGAGTATTTTGTAACCGTAATCCGAGCCCAAGGGGTTTATTAACAACCGATGCTTAGAGTGGTAGTCTCCCTACGGGTAGCATCGAGTGAGTTGTTTTGGGGCATGTGATGTGCGACGATTCATCGTGTCGCGGTGTTGAGATAATGAATGTGGCAGGTCTACGGGTTCGCCAGTCGTCACACCGATGGGAGCCAATGGGTAGACCTTGGGCGGTAGGGTTAGATACTTGGTGTCCATAACCCGAGATCTCCTCCGTGCCATGAGAACGGTTGGGCTTGCACCTCGTGCGTTTCCGAGGTTCCATCCGGTTCGAAATCAAAGGCCAGGTTGGGCTGTGTTCTTGGTGCACATTTACCCAAGACCCCTTCTGAGCCGTAGTACGCATGTGAGCTCCGCTGTTGTGTTCTTAGCGTTGAGGCGTACGGGGGCCTAGGATAGGTAGTGTGATACCACCTAGTAGTGGAGACGCCCGCTCCACTGTCGCCGTCTGGCCACGACGGACGACGCCTGAGAGGTTAGCTACCTGCTCGAAAAGTGGGAACTTCTAGTCTGTGTCGACATAGCAACTTGCATGTGCGTGCGCATGAGTCGGTCATAACATAACATTCATAACATGTCATTCATTGCATACACAAGATCCTCATCGTATAAGTTTGTATGGGAACTCTTATACGATGAGTTACTTTACTGTTAAGCCGATCCTTAACTTATAAGTTTGTATGGGCACTCTTATAAGTTAAGTTACTATTCTGAGTGCTTATACCTACTGTCATTTACTATTGATATTTGTAAAACTGCTAGTTGTGTAGCGTAGCTTATACTCCACTATAGTTACTGTCACCTGCTTGTTTACTTGCTTATATATATATACATATTGTACCTTGTTCCTTTCTCCGCCCGGTGCCGAGGAGTCGCCGGGGGAGCGGATGTGAAGCCACTTAGTCTTATGACTAACGGTTGCTACGACTTCCTTTTTAGGAGGAAACCCCGCAGGTAGAGCGGCAACGGACTATGCAGCAGGACAGCCAGGCCCGGATGATAGGACCTGAGGTGGTGGTGCCATCGGCACCGTCAGTGACAGTAGTGAGTGTTTTCATGTAGCCGTTTGGCAAAACATTTCTAGACTCTTGTTTATTTGTACAAGCATGTTGTGCTTGTTATCTTCCGCTATTTTGGACTTTAACTTAGCTGTGAACTGAACTGCTTTTAGTTTTACTTTTCTGTTATGGTTGGGTTGGCATAATTGTTGTGATATGGATTGTAGCCGGCGGAATAGGCGTCTTGTGGTAAAGGCTAACCCGTGCGTTAGTGCTACCGCAAGGCGGCTATTTCGGGCATAAGACTCCCCTCGTGCCGTGTGTTGTGTTCCGGGAGGGGGGTCTTACAAATGGTATCAGACTAAGCCGATCTTCACCTACAGCAGTCAGGTAACAATGGGCCACTCCCGTTCGATTAGTCGGTTTGGGGACAAACCGACTTAGCGGAAGCAGTGGTGTGCCCATATGTAATTCACACTAAGTTGTCCAACTTTGACATTAGTTTTAGCCAACCTGACCCTAGTTTGTACCTTGCGTATAGGTCCCAGCGCAGGTGGAGCCAGTTGGGGGCACTCCTACCCCTTCCGTCCCTTCACAATTCCAGCAGTCGGAACTGGGACAAACGCTGTCAGCCATATTGGATGCATTTAAAGCCCAGCAAGCTCCGGTGCAGCAACAAGCGCCAAGCTCCAACTGGTTGAGCACCTTCCGTGCCCTGTCCCCTCCTGCCTATCTTGGGACAGAATCGCCGGTGCGCACCGAGGAATGGCTTGATACCGTGCAGGAATTGATGGCTGGCATAAGATGTCCGAACAGCATGGCGGTGACATTGGTAGTGACGCTGCTAGAGCTGCACACCAAAAGGTGGTGGAAGTCCCTCATGGGCTCCACTTTCCATGGGCGATTGTACACGGACATCAGTTGGAACGAGTTCACCGAGGCTTTTCTGGATCACTTCATCCCTTCTTCTGCTCGGGATGGACTTGAAGAAAAATTTCTGCAGCTGAAGCAGGGATCGAATTCGGTAACGGAGTACCAGAGGGAGTTCCAACACCTCGCTAGGTTTGCCGATTCCTATGAGTTGGACGATAGAGGCTATGCGAAGCACTTCTACAAAGGGTTAAGGGACCCCCTGAGGCAGGCCCTTTTGTTTATAGCCGATGGAAGCCTGGCAGAAATCATTGACATGGCAAAGAGACTGGAGGCGGACCACATGGGATGTGGCAAGAGACCTGCGGAAGGTGTAATTGAAGTCGGCCCTAGTAATAGAAGGCGGAATGATCATGGCAGAGGAAGGGGAAACCACAGAGGCGGTCGGTGGGTCAACCGGAACTATCGGGTGGAGTACCCAATTCCGCAACCACTACCTTTACCACCACCACCGCAGCAGCAATATTATCAACAACCTGGGGGCCGACGTGAGATGATATGTTTTGAGTGCAATCAACCGGGGCATGTCCGACGAGTTTGCCCGCGACTGATCGGTGGTGCCCCTATTGCTCCCCCTCCAGTAGCTCCACGGGGACGAGGGCACATACGTGGCCGAGGAAGAGGACCACCAGGGAGAAATCAAGGACATGCACGGGAGCATGTATTCGCATTGGATATGACTCAGGAGAGAAATCCGCAGGAAGTCATCACCGGTACGTGCAAATTTATTAATATTATATGACTTGTTAGATTTACGATACAAATGTTACGCGCAATTTTGAACGGTGATTACCTTTTTGGAACCTAGGCACTGTCATGGTTAGCGGGAAGCCCGCCTATACGTTATTTGACACGGGTGCGTCTCACTCGTTCATTTCGGAGGACTTCGTGAAGGACTTGGAGGGAGTGCAACACTTCACGGGCATTACTCAAAGGGTGCGCCTTCCGGACGGCTCTGAGATGACGTCGTCAGCAAGTTGCGACTTCGACACCCTTATTGGAGGAAAGTTCTTTGAAACTCCGGCAACAGTGTTAAGAATCCCGGAGTTCGATCTCATCCTGGGCATGAGGTGGTTGGACTGGCACCACGCCAGGATCAATTGTGCGGAGAAGCAAGTTATGTTGAGGCATGGAGACACGGAAATCATCTTCCAAGGTATTAAATTCGCACCCCGTAAATTATTATCTTCAATCCAAGTTATGAAATCTCATATGGAAGGGGACGAAGTCTATGTAATTTGCTTCGAGTTGAAGAAATTGACATTAGAGGTCAAGGATGTGCGGGTGGTGCGAGAATTTCCCGAGGTATTTCCCGAGAAATTGCCAGGACTACCCCCGCATAGGGAAGTGGACTTCCAAATCAAGCTAATTCCGGGTGCCAAGCCCGTCTCGCGAGCTCCATACCGAATGGCTCCGAAGGAACTTGCAGAGTTTAGAGTCCAGCTTCAGGAATTGGTAGAAGCAGGGTTCGTTCGCCCAAGCTCGTCGCCTTGGGGAGCGCCCGTTTTGTTCGTCAAAAAGAAGGATGGCACCTTGCGGTTATGTATTGATTATCGAGAGTTGAACCGGTTAACGGTGCGGAACACCTATCCCCTACCGCGCATTGATGAATTATTCGATCAATTGGTGGGATCGTATTGGTTCTCCAAGTTAGATCTGCGTTCGGGATATTATCAGCTGAGAATACAAGAAGATGACATTCAGAAGACGGCGTTCAGTTCGAGATATGGTTTGTATGAATTCACCGTGATGCCGTTTGGGCTCACAAACGCCCCTTCCGCCTTTATGAGCTTGATGAACAAGGTGTTCGGCCCTTATTTGGACATCTTTGTCATCGTGTTCATCGATGATATCCTAGTCTACTCCAAGACTGAAGCAGAACACGCCGAACATCTAACTTTAGTGCTGAGGAAACTAAAGGAGCACACTTTGTTTGCCAAGTTCAGCAAATGTGAGTTTTGGCTTCGAGAGGTCGCGTTCTTGGGCCATGTGATTAGTGGGGCGGGGCTAGCTGTAGATCCGGCCAAGGTGCGGGCCGTGAAGGAGTGGTCGCCATTGAAGTCAGCGGCCGACATACGAAGTTTTCTTGGACTTGCCGGGTACTATCGCAAGTTCGTGAAAGGCTTCTCGAAGATCGCCCTTCCCCTTACCACGCTGACCAAGAAGGGTGTGCCGTTTGAATGGACACCCCAGTGCGAAGCTGCATTCCAGGAGTTGAAAGACAGATTGACGACTGCACCCATCCTAGCTCTTCCATCTGGGAAGGAGGGCTTTCAAGTCTACACGGATGCGTCGTATCAAGGGATGGGAGCTGTGTTGATGCAGAATGGGCATGTGATCGCTTATGCTTCAAGACAGTTGAAGAAGCATGAAGCCAGCTACCCGGTGCATGATCTAGAGTTGGGAGCGGTGGTATTCGCCTTGAAGATGTGGAGGCATTATTTATACGGCGTCCACTGCGAGATCTACTCGGATCACAAAAATCTGAAGTACGTTCACACCCAAAAGGAGTTAAACTTGAGACAGCGGCGGTGGTTGGAGTTCTTGTGCGACTATGATTTCACCTTGAACTACCACCCCGGGAAGGTTAATTCCGTAGCTGATGCCTTGAGCCGGAAAGCGCCGGAAGCGAACACGGAATCCCGCTTGATGAGGATGGAGTTAATCCGAACACTGCAAGAGATGGAAGTTACTTTGGTCTTTAAGAATCAACCGGAAGAGTATACAGAATATTTGGCCGCGATGAGTATAGTTTGCAACATACGAGACCGGATCCGTACGGAACAAAAGAAGGATGCGGCTTTAACCCCGGCTTTCAAGTCAATGGAGGATGGGAATACGGAAGAATACTCCCTAAAAGACGGCCTTGTCCATTTTCGTGGCCGGCTTTACATCCCCGAAGGTGACAACATTCGGGAGGATATTCTAAAGGAGGCCCATTGCTCCAAGTACTCGGTGCACCCGGGGATCGCGAAGATGTACACCGATTTGAGAAAGACGATGTGTTGGCCGGGCATGAAGAGGGATGTCAAGTACTTTGTTACTCATTGTGTGGCCTGCCAAATGGTGAAGGCAGAGTGTCGAAGCCCCGGTGGAATGCTACAGTCGTTGCCCATCCCCGAATGGAAATTTGAGGACATCTCCATGGACTTCGTCCACGGGTTACCTCGCTCGCGCTCGGGGAATGATTCTGTGTGGGTGATAGTTGACCGGTTGACCAAGGTAGCCCGATTTATCCCAATGAAGAAGGAGGCGCAAGTGGGCGTCTTAGTGCGTCTCTTTGTGGAATAATTTGTGCGGTACCATGGTGTGCCCAAGACGATCGTCTCCGACCGGGATGGTCGGTTTACTTCAAGAGAATGGAGGGCTGTACAGGCTTATTTGGGCTCGCGCCTCGCCTTTAGCACAGCCTTTCACCCACAAACGGACGGGCAATCTGAACGAACCATCCGAACATTGGAGGACCTATTGAGGTTGTGTGTGCTAGATAAAGGAGAACCATGGGAGGGACTCTTACCTCTCGTGGAGTTCTCTTATAATAACAGTCATCAAGCTAGTATTGGAATGGCACCTCATGAAGCCTTGTATGGAAGGAGGTGTAGAACGCCCTTGTCCTGGGTGCAAGACGAAGATCCGAAGACATTGGGAAATGAGTATATTGATGACACGGACGCGGTGGTTAGGTTGATCCGGAATCGAATGCTAGAGGCTCAAAGCCGACAGGCGAAATATTACAACGCAAGGCACCGTATGGTAGAGTTTCAAGTGGGTGATAAGGTGTTCCTGAAGATTCGACCGATGCACGGAGTGTCACGAGTACGTGGAGTCAAGAAGCTCAGCCCAAGGTATGTTGGGCCCTATGTTGTAGTGGAAAGGATTGGCCCTCTGGCCTATCGATTGGAGTTACCACCGGAGCTGGAGAACCTTCACGACGTGTTCCACGTATCGTCGCTTCGGAAGGCTTTGTTGCGACCTGAACAGTATATCCCCACGGCGGATGGTGCCGTGGCGTCTGATAGGTCTGTGCGACTGGAGCCGGTGCGGATCGTTGATAACGAGATAAGAACCTTGCGCCGCAAAAGTGTTCCCTTGGTGAAAGTGCTATGGTCTAATCATGGGAAGGAAGAGTGCACATGGGAGCCAAGGGATTTGATGCAAGAGCGCTACCCGGAATTATTTACTCCAGGTAAAAATTTTATTTGAAAGCATAGTTCCTTTTATGTGTTTCACTCCCGTAGCCTTACCCTGATTTCGGGGACGAAATCTTTTATTTTGTTTATAGGATTTGTAACGTCCCAATTCGCGCTAGGCCCCTTGTTTGCGTATTTGAGTCAAGGGGGCTGTGGTGAGCCCAATGGGGGATGTGGGGGAGCAGGTGCGGACGTACGGGAAATGAGGAAAACAAGGCAAAATGGCCTTTCTGGCTGACACGGGTATGGACACGGTCGTGTCCATACCCGTGTGCCTCATAAAAATAGGCTTCTAGTCAGAGAGGTACACAGGCATTGGGACACGGGCGTGTCCCTAGCCGTGTGCCAAGGACACGGGTTGGGACACGGGCGTGTCCCTAGCCGTGTGCCAAGGACACGGGTCGGGACACGGCCGTGTCTCTACCCGTGTGCCGCAACCCTGACCCGGCAGAAAGTGGTTCTGGGAGGAACACGGCCTTAGACACGGCATGCCACACGGCCGTGTCACCTGAACACGGGTAGGAACACGGCCGTGTGCCTACCCGTGTCTGCGATGTATAAAAAGGAAAAAGTTGGAAACCCTAGCATTCATTCTCCTTTCTTCTGCCCCGAAATTCCTGAGAGAGTTCTTGGCTGGAGGAGGAGGAAGAGCTTGCCGGAGCCATCTTTGGAGGAATCAAAGCGCCGCCATCGTCAAGGGAAAAACAATGCCGCCGCGAAGGAGTGCGAGGCTCATGGCCGGCCATGGTGGTACCGCTGGACTTGAGGTGAGCTTCCTCCCCTCTCCCTTGGTGCTAGATCTATAGTTATGATAGGAGAGACATCGACTCCATAGAGTCTTGATGTGAGGAGGAGAGTTCTTAGGTTAAAGCCATACCTAGGTTTTCTAGGTTTAGTCTCCCTCAACCTTCTCATCATTCAAAGAGGAGATGAGAGGGGTTTTCGTTGAGGGTTTGGCTTTGAAAGGAGAAATAAGGTTGGGTGATTTCTGGAGAAGTTTATGCGAGGCCGTTGCAAGGAAGAAGATGAACGGATGCCGTTCATCTCGCCTTAAGATGCGTGCAGAAATCTGATTTCTGCACGCTGCGACCTTCGTGGCCAATTTCGGAGGTGTTCTGGCCAAATCTGGGTGAACGACTCAACACGAAAGTCGTAGCCCTCGAAATTACCTTTCCAACGAGTGGTTGCTCGTTTCCATGCGATATCTGTAGCCACGGGAAAGCTGGTTCGAGTCCGCTGCGTTCGGGAAAATTCCTGTACAGGAAACTGTTTCCTGTACGTGTTCGAGTTGAATTTCTGGTATGTTGCGACCAGATCTGGGTGATCGACTCAACACGAAAGTCGTATCCCTCGCGAATACCTTTCCAACGAGGGGTTGTGCATTGTGATCGGATTCCTGTAGCTCCGGGAATCCCAGTTTTAGTATCGGACTACCCTATGTTATTGCACTTGTTAAATTATAATGCTAGCACTCTTGCAATGATTGTGATTTACTCATTTGTTATCTTGCTCCCATATATCTATAATGTTGTTGTTACTATAATTTAGTATGGTTACACATTTGGTCGTGCAATAAGGAATAACTATGCAATAGTAGGGAAATGGATTGGATGGGAAGGCTAGTAATTAAGAGTTGAGATTGGTATTGAATTTATTTATATAGTTTGATGTTGAACATATTAATTATGCGAAGTATTGAGGTGAAATCAGTGAATAGAGGGACGTGAATATGATGAACACTATGTGAGGAGTATTTTGTAACCGTAATCCGAGCCCAAGGGGTTTATTAACAACCGATGCTTAGAGTGGTAGTCTCCCTACGGGTAGCATCGAGTGAGTTGTTTTGGGGCATGTGATGTGCGACGATTCATCGTGTCGCGGTGTTGAGATAATGAATGTGGCAGGTCTACGGGTTCGCCAGTCGTCACACCGATGGGAGCCAATGGGTAGACCTTGGGCGGTAGGGTTAGATACTTGGTGTCCATAACCCGAGATCTCCTCCGTGCCATGAGAACGGTTGGGCTTGCACCTCGTGCGTTTCCGAGGTTCCATCCGGTTCGAAATCAAAGGCCAGGTTGGGCTGTGTTCTTGGTGCACATTTACCCAAGACCCCTTCTGAGCCGTAGTACGCATGTGAGCTCCGCTGTTGTGTTCTTAGCGTTGAGGCGTACGGGGGCCTAGGATAGGTAGTGTGATACCACCTAGTAGTGGAGACGCCCGCTCCACTGTCGCCGTCTGGCCACGACGGACGACGCCTGAGAGGTTAGCTACCTGCTCGAAAAGTGGGAACTTCTAGTCTGTGTCGACATAGCAACTTGCATGTGCGTGCGCATGAGTCGGTCATAACATAACATTCATAACATGTCATTCATTGCATACACAAGATCCTCATCGTATAAGTTTGTATGGGCACTCTTATACGATGAGTTACTTTACTGTTAAGCCGATCCTTAACTTATAAGTTTGTATGGGCACTCTTATAAGTTAAGTTACTATTCTGAGTGCTTATACCTACTGTCATTTACTATTGATATTTGTAAAACTGTTAGTTGTGTAGCGTAGCTTATACTCCACTATAGTTACTGTCACCTGCTTGTTTACTTGCTTATATATATATACATATTGTACCTTGTTCCTTTCTCCGCCCGGTGCCGAGGAGTCGCCGGGGGAGCGGATGTGAAGCCACTTAGTCTTATGACTAACGGTTGCTACGACTTCCTTTTTAGGAGGAAACCCCGCAGGTAGAGCGGCAACGGACTATGCAGCAGGACAGCCAGGCCCGGATGATAGGACCTGAGGTGGTGGTGCCACCGGCACCGTCAGTGACAGTAGTGAGTGTTTTCATGTAGCCGTTTGGCAAAACATTTCTAGACTCTTGTTTATTTGTACAAGCATGTTGTGCTTGTTATCTTCCGCTATTTTGGACTTTAACTTAGCTGTGAACTGAACTGCTTTTAGTTTTACTTTTCTGTTATGGTTGGGTTGGCATAATTGTTGTGATATGGATTGTAGCCGGCGGAATAGGCGTCTTGTGGTAAAGGCTAACCCGTGCGTTAGTGCTACCGCAAGGCGGCTATTTCGGGCATAAGACTCCCCTCGTGCCGTGTGTTGTGTTCCGGGAGGGGGGTCTTACACAAGATGGCTGGCAAAGTTGGACATAGAGCTCAGTGAGTTTGACGTAGCATACGTCCCAAGAGCCGCCATCAAGGCACGGATCCTGACCAAATTCATCATCGATTTTGCAAGTGATGGTAGCGCTCAGAAGGAGATTCTAGCTCTGTTGTGTTGGAAGATGTTTGTGTATAAAGCCACTGGGATACATTCTGTTGGGGTAGGAATTGACCAAGCCAGCCCTTGTGATACTAAGATTGAACACGCGGTTAAATTCCATTTCCCGACAACCAATATCCAGGTCGAGTATAAGGCATTGATAGCTGGGCGCAGCGTGGTCCGAAAGTTAGACATTGAGAACATTGAAGTAAATACAGATTCATTGGTCATGGCGTCCAAATCAATGGTGTTTTTGAAACAAAGGAGCAATTCTTGCAGAAGTACCTGGTCCTCATTAAGAAGAGTATCAGGCACTTTCGTACTTTTAGCATATAGTATATTTAGAGGGAGTAATACTCGGAAGCAAATGAATTCGCTACATACGGACATCCGGACGGAGGGACTCTCACAAAGTTGTTTTCTCTCGTAATAGAAGCGGCAGACGTTATGTAGATTGATCAGCATTCGTCTTAGATGGATCCATTTGTTCACCATTTCACAACTGAGGAGGTTCAAGCTGAAAGCGACACATTACTCTTTGGTCTCGAGAATTCTCTATCAGAGGACTCTTCTCTTGGTGAGATGTGTGTGGAAGAAGAGGTCCTTCGAATCCTATAGGAAGTGCACTCGGGAGATGCGACAACCATTCAGGAGCTAGAACTCACGAGAAGAGGATTATTCATCATAGTTATTTCTGGCCAACATCAGAAAGGCCTGCACAAATTTTGCTAAGAGGTGTGTAAGGTATCAGAAGTTTGCTTCCCTCTAGGTCCAACCGACGCAGCGTCTTAAGCCAATCTTTGTTCCTTGGCCCTTTGCCATCTAGGGGATGGAATTGGTGGGACCATTCCCAGCGGCAAGCGGGCAGTGGCGTTTCATTCTGGTGATGATCGACTACTTCAGTAAGTGGATAAAGGCCAAAGCATTGGCCAGGACAATGAATCGGGTGGCAAAAAACTTCTCCTGGGGAGAGATTATTTACCGGTATGGAATTCTAGTGACGATCTTTACAGATAATGGTCCTCAATTCGCAAGCAAAGAGCTAGCTAGTTTTTGCGATCAAGTGGGAATAGAGCTTTGGTTCTCATCAATTCATCACCCACACAAAATGGTCAAGTGGAAGCATCCAACAAACAAATTCTAAATCTGCTCAAGAATAAAGTAGAGAACACTCGCCGAAATTGGGCGCAACAGTTGCCAACAATTTTGTGGACTCTACGGACGACTCCTTTGGCAATTGGGGAAACTCCATTCAAATTATCGCACTGGTCTGAATCTCTCATCCCAGTAGATCTTGATGTGGAAATCCCTCGCATATTGCTTGCCAAGTAGGGAGTGGTGACTGGATGGAAAGCAATGATGAAGAGTTGAGGTGTAGCCTTGACTTGATCGAAGAGCTCCGATATCAATCAGTGGTCCACAAGCAGAGGTGAAGCGGAGAATGGACAGGTACTTCGAGAAAAATGTACAGGCAAAGCAATTCGAGAAGTGGGATATCATGTTGAAGATGTTGGATGCAGTCGGGAGAGCAGCCTCAGTAGGGAAGCTTAACCCCAACTGGGAGGGGGCATTTCATCGTCATAGAGGCACTCAAGAACAGGGCCTACTGGTTGCAATCGTATGAGGGCAAGGAAATATCTAACACTTGGAGTGATGACAACTTGAAGAGGTAATACTCCTAAATTAATGCACGTTTCCTCCTTTTCTCAAGGCTTGACACATGATTCAAGTCTTAGAACAAAGTTTGCCCCCATGGGCCACCACCAAAAATTCTCTATCGTGCAGAGAACTCTCAGCACATTGTGGTACGAAGAAAGATCTTTGGCAAGCATATACGGTATCTATTTTTCTCTATCCTGGTGAGTCCCGGAGCTTGCTTGGACCCCCTCAGACGTATTCAGACATCTCGAGCAAAGGACATTGAGTTTCAACCCTCCTGCACATATGAGTCACTTACCCCACTATGATTGTCCTCATGGAGATACTCCTGCGTGGCATATGTTGTAGGCCCGTATGTGTTGGCCAACTGCGCATTGATTGAGGCGTTGATACTATTACAGGTCTCCTTTTCGAGGGCAATCTCCGAGCAATGGGTGTTTTATTCCCCTCTAACGTTCTTTAACGTTGCTTGAGGACGAGAACCCTGCAGATGTCATAGGCCCGACTGGCAACCTTAACCTCTGGCAACGGACCCAACTTCTATGATGAAGGTTATCGATTTTCCTAGATGTTTTTCAGCCGGATGCTCCATTTTCGAGCACTCATAAGCCCGCTGGACATTCCATGCCAGAGAAGTTCCTAAGGCATTTTACTTAAGGGTGCGGTCTTGGCGCCAAGAATCTTCAAGGAGTGACCAAGTCCGCTGTGGTCACAAGTTGTCGTTGCGGTTGATCAAGTGTTCGTTGTGGAGGAGCTGGGCGACTATTTCTCGGAATGTATGAGAGCAAGTTGCATGTGTATACATTATTACTAGGCGCATAGACACCTCGTGTATGTTGTGCGAGTTCTCGTCGAGTAGCACCCCGTGAAGAAAAAAAATCAAAAAATAACATACATAGGAGAATACAAAAACAAGTAAAAATTACAACCGCGAACGGTCACGGGCCAAAATAATTGTAGTTCTTTACAAGCTCGCACGTAAAAGTGTGCCAAAATGAAATATAAAAGGAAGAATCTATTGCTCATCGATTTCTTCTAAGGGGTCTCCGCTGACCGCGGTCTCTTCCTTGAGTCCTCAGGTGATGAATGTTCGCTAAAAGTGGTCTGCTGGAACAATGTGGCGGGCTCCTCGATGTTAGAGTCCCCGGAGGGAAACATTGCGTCTTCTGGAAAAAGCTCCCTATACGCGATGTTCTAAACTAGGGACTGATGTCTCCGAGCTTACGCAGGCGTTCCAGAGTGATCTTCCCAGATTTTTTTCCCTGCCTTCAAGATCTCCCTCACAAACTTTGGGTTGCCCACGGTCAAGCTTGCCTGGTGAGGGCAAAGAGGATTGTCAGAAGGTCGCTTTAAAGGTATATGGAATAAATGTTCAAGTTCTTTGGAGTTACCCTTAATTCATTTTGCAGACGGACAACCTCTTTCTGGGATATTCCCAAGGCATGTGGCGTCTGCTCAAGGACCGCCAACAGGCGTTGTTGTATGTCAGCAACCTCAGGGAGGCCGTGGCCGCCCTTTGAGACAGTTGGTACACGAGCACACCCCGCATCTCTTCAAGTTCGTCCTTGCTGATGATTGCGAAGGATATTGTCAGCGCGTGCGGAGTCATATCTGGCTTTTCTCTCCCAGGAGGGTGGGCTTGTGCTAAGGGTGATCGCACCCTCTTCTCGAAGCATCAACAGGCCGCCAAGCATCTCCGTTGAGACCCCAGAATCTGGGGGTGGATCTCACGTTCCCTCCATGGTAGTCCGCATCGAACTCCAATTTTGGCTAGGAGGACAGTTCGTGAGGCCCCTACGAGTGGCTGCCGGCATGTGCGGAGGTGCAGGTCCCCACGATCTGGTGGCCTTCCTCTTCTTGGTGGCGTTCAGGACCTCTCTGGGGGCTCATAGAGCTTTTCCACCAGAACCCGCACAACTACTGTAAGACGATCAGAAATATTATAGCCCGCAGGTATGGAAATTTTCATAAGTAAATAAGTAACCACCTACAATCCGCGATGTATATGTCCTCCACATCTTCTAGGAGGGGGACGTATTGTTCAATTTCAAGGGGGGCCTTGTCAAAGAACTCTACGATGTCCTTTTACACCCCTTTGACCGGCGACTTAGAAGTCTGCCTTCGCTTACGGGTGGGGGTAAGTACTCAGTACTCCAAAGTCTGCCCTAAAAATGGCGAACCTTGACTTCCACTTATGAACTTTGTTTGGGAGATTTAGAACTCGCAGCATGTTGTACCATATGTACAACTGCCCTTTTGTGTTCTCTTGTACAAAAAAATAGTCAACGAAACATGATTAAGTTGAACCGGACCCTTTGAAGCCGCAAAAAGACAAAGAACATGGTCGTCATCGCAATAGAGTTTGGGGTGATCTTTGTCTGGATCAGCCCGAAGTGGTTGGGCACTTCCACCATCTTAGGTAATATGGGGAAAGTCCATCCAGAATCTAAATTTTCGAAGGGGAGGCCGAGCTCATCGACGAACACAGTGTGGAGGTTCTCTCAAGGGTCGGGAAGCCGTGCGATGAACTTGTCAGGGGCTGCGCGGATCTTGAAGACATGTGTGGCAAACTCCTCCTCTAATAATATGATCACCGATGGAGCATGTTGCAAGAATGCGACCACACAATTTGCTCTCTTGGTTCTTACCTGGGGCGCTCGCTCATTGTCCGTGGTGCTCAAAATTGTGTGTTAATGAAACATCAATTTTTCAAGGGTTTCTTATACAATACATCAAATGAATCAAAGAAAATAAATATGGGGAACTTAGTTAGAGAGTTGGAAGGTTTCCGAGTCGTTGCGAGGTTTGTACATGAGGACCACTCCACCCAAGCTCATGGGCCAGCCGAAGCTCAACGTTCGCCTTCGCCATGAACTCCTTGCTTCAACGAATATGATCATCCATTTAAGTAAGGGTATCCACAATACCCATACTCGTCTGAATCCCATAGATGTCGCCTTGAAAGAGGTCAAGCCAATACTCTAGGTTAGCGATGTGCCTCTCCAACTTGTTGGTAGAGTAATATTTTGCTTTAGCGACCTCCAATCAGTGCTTGAACTTTTTTTATCTTAGATGCTCACACTTCCAGCGTTGCAAGTCGGCAAATTAGCTCGCATGCCTCCAATCGATCGATTCTCGCTTCAAGATAGAGGAAGGTAGTAACTACCCTCATATGATACTTGTCTAATGGCAGGCTGATTACATCCATGAGAATGGTGCCCAGCGAAACAACACGACCCGTTGGCAAGCATGATTAGAGAGCGAGAATTTGGCCGCAAGTATAAGATGAAAGTGAAAGATGCAATTTCTGGGCGAGGGGCTTGTGGCGTCTGTTTGTGGCGGGGAGGAGATAGGCATGCAACCGGCTCGGTTCGGTTTGATGTAAAATCAAAACCGAACTGAACAACATTGGTTTTTACGCACCCAAAACCGAAACCGAGCCGAACTCAACCGGTTTGGTTTTTTACCCATCGGTTTGGTTTTCTGCATTTGCTTTGAAGTTTTTTATATTTTTATGTATATGAGCTCTATTAAATTATATGAGATTTTTGAACTATAAGAACAACATTTAGATTAACTAGTGCAGAAAAAATTTAAAATATTCAAAATAAATAGAGTTTTGCAGAACTAAAAAGGCTATTAAACTAGTAATATGAGGCACCCCAAAACAATCACTTATAGTTGAAAGTGAAACATTCTACAAAAGTAGAATTATGTTTAGATTGAGAGAAAGACAGACAACATGAAAAAACAGCAAAAAAACTTGACTGCAAATTGTTGGGTTTTGCTATACGTCACAACACTTGTGCGCAACGGAAGAAGGAGCAAGAAAACCTAAAAGAAATGTGGATCTTGCGATGAACATTGATCAAGATGTAACATTGTTATAAATAAAGTTATACCTTTGCGGGATTGAGTCATGACTCAACCAAGGTGCTCAGAAGAAAACCAACAAACACTTGTGGCCGGAGTTCCGAGCGTAGAATTATGTCCACGCCTCTACCCAAATCCACACAAGCACGGAGAACCATTAGACTGTTGTCACACAAGATCTAGGTTGGAAGAAGGTATGCCCTTAACATCTCCAAGGTTTGCTAGAGTCGTTAAGGGAGAGGCGACAACGACGATGACGATGCTTAGGAAACATTTTCCGACGAAGTAGTAGAACGGCGAACGATCGGCGGCGAGAAGCAGCGATCGTGTCCTAGACGAAACAGTTCCGTCGGGAAGAAAAAGATTGTCTCGCTTGATTAGGTCAGAAGAAAAATCGTGTATCGCCTTCTACTCGATTTACTGTACATATCATATTAATACATAGAACCGAACCAGCTGATACCCGCAGACCACGCCGAACCAGACTTAGAGGAATTAAATCGGAGGAAACATAATTCGTCGAATATATACGTTGATATTCGACGAATCAAAACTATTTGTCGAAATAACACAGACATACTCGACGAATCGAGACAGAGCAAACCGTCCAAGTATTAAGGCGATATTTGACGAATCGACGATACTCGACGAATCGACGACATCTGACGAATAAGTCTAATTCATCGAAACTGTCATTACGATACTCGACGAACCCAAGATAGATTCGTTGAGTCTATCATGACGATACTCGACGAATTCCAACCCATTCATTGAAATCTTAAGCGATACTCGACGAATTTCCCTTAGAGTCTTCCGACCAATTACCTGATGGCCCATATTCACAATATAGGTCCCGGAATGAAATTCCTTCACACCCAGAATGTCATAGGCTTGGTCTTTCACTCATATCACATATGAGCAAGGTCAACACAAACCTTTACAACTTCTCCAATGCTCTTATGTGCGACCCTATAGACTCATATTGCGTTGGCGGTGAGACTACATGTTTGATCACTTCCAGATCACCATGGTAACACCAACACAAATCACTAGAAATATTGTTATGTCGGTTCGATTTTTTAACCGAAATGAGATTGGTTTTCTATCACTTGAAACTAAAACTGAACCGGTCAGTTCGGTTTGAAAATCAGTTCGGTTGGATCAGTTTGGTACGGTTTGATTTGTTCCGATTTTGTATGCATACCCCTGGGCGGAGACCGATGAGAAGGTGGACCGACAAGGAGTCGAAGATCGGTGGGGTAAGGGAGTCAGAGGAGGTGAGTTCATGCGATCCCCGGACCGTAGGCACAATGTCCCAGGTCATCGAGGAGATGACTTTGCAGCTGAATCCAGGAGAGCCTTTCCTCGGTCACGCGACCTTTAGAGGTCCCTTCCCATAGGGAAAGCGTTATCGAAAGGTCGTCCATTCCTCCTGCCAAGAGAAGCCGTTGGGGAAGGAAGATCTTAAACGAACACTGAGGATGGACGAACACTCACAAGTATGGGAGGCGATGGAGGTAGCATAGTCACAGCAAGAGAGTTTGTGTTGTCATTGGGAGTCATTAGGGGGTATAAGCCCCCAGGCACGAAAAGGGGATCTTAATTATCACACAAGGGAATAATGGAATAGCATGATATGGGTTTCTCTATCGTCTCCCTCCATTCACTCCTAATGCTATGTACCGATGATAATGTTAAGAGAAAACCTATCATTTCACAATCACGGTTAGCTATAAACAATGACGGGAGGGGTACTAGTTTAAGACAATAACAATGTAGTAGATCACAAAAATATTCAAGTAATAAAAGATGATAAAAAATAACCACAACAATGGCACGCTAACCATACAGTTCAAGTACACTCGTTTATTGAAAGGCCGAAGAATCACAAGTAATATGTCAAGCTGGATAAATGATAAATATAAAATTCTGCAAAATTATAAACATACTGAGCTAATTATGTGACTTATGATATTGCTAAAACTAGCAATCATCCTATGTAAACCTTCTAGCTCTGCATCATGTCTCGGCCATGTTCACGTCATAGTTCATGGAACTTCTAGGGCGGAGTCTACCAATGGTGAGGGTTAACAAATAATAGTCGTATATGCTATGTCAGTTCCCGCCTCTCCCTGTGATACATCTTTGCTTTCAAGGGAGGCAGTAAGCTATCCTACAACATAGTGCAATATATATACATGTATATAAATATGAAGTACTACTCGAAATATGAGTTTTTGCTACACTTTTTTGCCATGATCTAAAAACCGTGACTAATACACTGATATTAGCCACGACTATAAAAACTTTGGCTAATAGTTATTGTTTAGTCACGCTTGTAAAAAGCGCGGCTAATATTGATGTATTAGCCATGAAAAACTATTATCATGACAAAAAATAGATTATTTGCCGATATTTATTATTATTATTTTTGAAATACAATCTTTAATCAACACCATTTTCGTTTCCCGCTAACCAAACCCTATCGCGCGTGCTCTCCTCTCCCGTGAAAAGGCATGAATGCTCAATCATTAGCCATTTCCTCCCTCCTGTTCCCAAAACCCTAACTCCTCTTTGTCGCAGCTATCTCGCGCCTCTCTATACCAGGAGACATGCAGTCTTCTCTTCCGACACAAGAGCCACGTGCGAGAGAAACTTCTCATTCATCGCAGAGGTCCTCCGACGCAAGAGCCGAGACAATCCTTCTCCTCTTACGCACGCAACACGTCGATGCAGAGGTATGGAACTTGTTCTTGTGGCTTCGTGTAAAAACTCCCCCACCCCCCGAATTGGGCACGATCGAGGAGAGATTTCTGCCCAGGACCGTCGTCTTACAATGACACCAACCACGAGTTAGTTGTCACCACAAGACAGCGACTCTGCCGGCAAGCACAATCATTCACATAGATAATGAGAAAAGAAGTAAAACAAGTCTACACATCACAGCATAGATATATAAATGTCCAACAAAAGGTCCACATGAGATAAATGAAAGAGTACAAGAAATAGAGCTTATGCCCAGTACATAATCATCATAAATATCACTCTCTCTCAACTAACAACGTATAAGCTAAATCATATGATCATCAACCTGACAACGGGTAGAAGTAGTAGTGCGTGACACCGGCTCGAAAGATCCTGGTGTCTCAATCTCTGGCTCTGCCTTGACGAACTCCGGCGGCGTCTCCACGTGTCCCTAAAATGATGTGGTCCAACGACCATCAGTCAAACTAGACTAAGCTACTTCGCCCCCGCCTAACCCCTACGACTCCTAGGCACCGTGCAAGAGGAAGGAAGCGGAGGACCAATAATAGTAGAATGTACAAGCAGGTGACAGTGGTATAAATATAGATAATTCTCTAGCAGTTTTATATCAGTATGAGCAATAATAAAAGTAAAGAAGAGCAATAATAAAAGTAAAGAAGAGCAATAACTAGCAAAGTATAAAAGTAAAGTAAGAGGAGCTAAGTAAAACTAGTAAAGTAAAGCAGCTACACTACCATCACAGAAGCGTACCTTAACTTATATGAATGCCCATACAAGCTTATAAGTTAAGATTTTTGAAATTGTAACTCATCATATAAAAGAACTCATACTAATTTATATGATGAAGATCTGTAATTGCATATGCAATGTCATGATATACAATGCAATATTTATTATGTAACTCACACACATGACTCTGTGCATAGACATTTCGTACATCCTCACTTTTTTGGAGGTGACCAACCTCTCAGGTACCAACCGTCGTGGCTCACGGTAGTAATGGAGCGGGTGTCTCTACTCCTAAGCGGGAAGGCACACTACCAAGCATAGACCTCTCGTACGCCTCAACGCTAAGAACACAACAACGGAACCCCCTACGTACTCTTACTGGAAACTACCAGTCTTCTATGGTCGGGTGTGCTCTTAGGGGACATAGTCTTCCAGCCTCAATATAAACATCGTACCGGTCTCTCCAAAGGTCTGCACTCCGTACCAGAGTCATCGTACTGATGTCGGTATGTCGACTGAACCAGTACCTAGTGACCCATCACATAAACAAAAATCAGGTATAACAACACCCTCCCGAGCCTCCAGCTCGTAGTACTAATCCGTATTGATATCGACTAACAACCTGAGCCGCCAGCTCGTAGGACCAACAAGTCTTATATCACTCCAACCCACACATGGGTGAGATTTCTATAACATACTATAATCCTATCATACTACTCTTGTCTAACTTCCTGATTACTTAGCGATTTATGATTAACCTTGGACTTCTCGAGGTCTACCCTTTGAAGGGCTCGCAGCGTTGCAAGGAACTATGATAGGTTGAACCTCATCGTTCCCTTTCTCAAGTCACTTTATAATGTTATGCACCCTTAACCAAATCATCTGTTAGGGTTACTAAGTGTGTGACCTATCAGAAACATCAACTGCTGAAACACTAATTTTCCAAAATTACTAAATGTAGATCATATGATCTTGTATGTGTGTATGAATAGGAATCCTCTAAATTTTTGACCCTAAGCCCGAAGATTATTTCATGAGACCTATTATGACATCTGAGACCTAATTCCAGAGATTTATAATTTTCCTAAAATAATCAGCATTTATTATAATTTTCCCAAATTATTAATAAATGTGATTTTGAACATAAAGTGTCACTTTCTTTTATCAAACCGTCAGGATAAAATTATCCTAACATCAAGTTGAGTAATAATGGCTCTGGACAAAATTGCATAATTTTTCAATTATATTTAGTGGCAATTATGAATTTTCCAAAAATAAGGCCTTTAAGTCATAATTCAAGGAAATAATTGAAAACTAGGTAAATAAAATCTCACAAAATTTCCTAAGGTATTAAATTACAAATAAAGCATAATTCCAGAGAATGATACTTTTCTAAATAAATTTAACCACCAACATCAATAAAGTTCACATATTACCAAAATGTCACTATTCAATAAAACTTCATATATATGATTACAAAAATTCTAATATAAATCATAGAGCCTCTTAGAACTATAACAATGATTATTTAAAATTTTCATAATTTTTTAGGCAATATAAATCATGATTTAAATAGAATTATCAAAAGAGCATAATCGTACTTTTAACTAAATAGCCTAGGTAGAAATTCCAAAAAAAAATCTCAGATAAATACCTGAGGTATATTATGTCAACATAACCCTAATGACAGAGACTTAGAATTTTCTAAGTTGATTTGCCCATTTTTATTCCCTTAATTTAAAATGGTGCCAAAACTAAAATAAATCAAATACCTAGGGTTTTTGTTCCAAAACCTAATCTCACTTTGGATGGTGTATTCCATCATCATAAGTCCATTACCAAACTCCAAGGGATATCCCATAAGATTGATGGGCCTCAATCCCCTTTTTCCTCTTTTGGCTAAATGCACCCCAAGACACACATACAACATGACAACTTGCAAGTGGGATCGACCAACCTACATGGATCCTTAGGACCTTAAATTATTATCAGGGTCTTGTACCACCATAATGAACCTCTCACCAAAATTTGGGGTTAAAATATTTATTTTCTTCAAAATATTCAACTTATATGAAAAATCACATTTTACCTAAAATTATAAGAAAGATTTGTCCAAAAATTCCCAATTTTGTACATGGGGTGTATCTATGGTAAATACATATCAACACCAAATTTCATGTCAATCCCCTTATCCAATTGAATTTTTTTAAGGAAATAGTGACTTTTTTATCCTAAGGACCAGTCCCACAAGAATTGCTCTACAAGGAGCTACATTCCCCCAAATGACTTGATTTTAATTACTAATTAAAGTAAACTCACAGAGCTACTTTTTTATGTCGAGCATTTTTCATGTTTCAACCCCTAAGGGCCTCATTTTCCTGACTTAAAAAGGTGTACATTAAAGGGATAAAATATATAACATTATTAATAAATCTTATATTATCTTTATTATATAAGTAAAACCATAAAGGTGTTTGGTGTAATATTTTAATACTATACTACCCCTCATATAATAAACTCTCCTTTTCATTTGTTTGGGTCTTTAGAGTCATTTCTTCTTATATTATATCTTTATACATTTTGGTTGATTTATCTCTGTCGGTTCTCCTCTCCCGCTGCCAGCACGCTACCCTCATCCGCCAAAAGCAATTCCTGCCAGCTCATGGCTTTCCTACTCTCCCGCAAGCACGACTTTCCCGCTCTCCCGCCGAAAGCAATTACTGCCAGGCCTGCCACCCGTCGCTACCCTCACCTCCCGTCGTCGCATCTTGCCTCGACTGCCACCCGTCGTAAATGTGTTTATAACCCTACCTCCTCTCCAAAGAGCCCCGCCTAAACTCTTCTCCACAGCGCGATAGAGTTCCTCCTCCATCGAAAAAGCTCCTCCATCAATGGGGCGTATTCTTCTTCCGGCAAGCTCATGGCTAGCTCACGGCAGAATCCTCTTCTCTCTTCACAGTTGTTTCCTGTCTTGGGCCTCACTTCTCCGCAGCAAAGGTATGAGCTTGACACCTTCACATTCTCTATTCCCGCTTTAAAGTTTACATTCTCCTTTCCCGTTCCCTCTCTGTTCGCCATTCCTGTTTCTCCTCCCGCTTTGTTTACATTCTCCATTCCCGCTTTGTTCAAGTGCTTTGTAAGCTTTACAACCAGTTTATTTTGTGTTTAAGCTTTGTTCATGTTTAAGTTGTTGTTTAGGTTGTAAATCTCCTCTGCATTTTAATTCAAGTTCTCTGTTTTGCCCGGCTTTGCGGGTTATAAAGCTGTTGTTCGGATCTTTAGAGTCATTTCTTCTTATATTCTTATCTCTTATATTATATCTTTATATATTTTGGTTGATTTGTCTCTGTCGATTCTCCTCTCCCGCTGCTAGCAAGCTACCCTCACCCGCCGAAAGAATTCCTGCTAGCTCATGTCTTTCCCTCTCTCTACCAGCACGACTTTCCGTCTCTCCCACCGAAAGCAATTCCTCCAAGGCCTGCTTTCTCCTCCCCGCATGCTACCATCACCTCCCGCCGTTGCATCTTGCCTCGACTGCCACCTGCCGTAAATGCGTGTATAACTCTACCTCCTCTCCACAGAGCCCAACCTAAACTCTTCTCCACGGCACGACAGAGTTCCTCCTCCATCGACAGAGCTCCTCCTCCATCAACAGGGCGTATCCTTCTTCCGACAAGCTCCTGGCTAGTTCACGGCAGAATCCTCTTCTCTCTTCACAGTTGTTTCCTGTCTTGGGCCCCACTTTTCCACGGCAAAGGTATGAGCTCGACACCTTCACATTCTCCATTCCCGCTTTAAAGTTTACATTCTCCATTCTCATTCCCGTTTTGTTCTCCATTTCTGCTTTCTCCTCCTACTTTGTATACATTCTCCATTCCCGTTTTGTAAGCTTTATAACCAGTTTATTTTGTGTTTAAGCTTTGTTCATGTTTAAGTTGTTGTTTGGGTTGTAAAGCTCCTTTGCATTTTAATTCAAGTTCCCAGTTTTGCCCGGCTTTGCGGGTTGTAAAGCTGTTGTTTAAAGTTGATTGCTTCGGTTGATTGTTCTAATTTTCTGGGTTGATTGTTCTAAAACCTTGGTCGATCTAGCTCCTCTGAATTTTAATTCAAGTTCCCTGTTTTAGCCGGTTTTGCGGGTTGTAAAGCTGCTGTTTAAAGTTGATTGCTTCGGTTGATTGTTCTAAAACATTGGTCGATCATATGCACCATTATTTTGCTCCCTTATACACCGTGCTTAATCACTATATCTTTATTATATAAACAAACTCATAAAGGAGTTTGGTTTTGTTCACAGGTTTGTTTTCTATTATTTTTTAAACATGGACATATTATGCAAAATGTTAACTGCCTCAAGTACTATCAAATAACTTCCACTTCATGGTTTTGTTCTCTACATTGTTTTCTATATTTTTGGGTGGAATTTTTTTAGTGGAGATAAAAAGTGTAAATTTTATCAAGCATTACTGTTGTCAGCCCCACAATAAATGTTCCATACACGATAAATGTCGTCCTCATAACACATGCAGATGGCCATTATGACCTAATTTTTTATTGATCTACATGCTCTAATTTTTTGTCCGTCTTCATCTCAAATACATGCAGATGGCAGACCAATAACAATCTGAGGCAGCGGTGTCGTTGTCAAACCGGGATGGCCCGGTCTAACGTAAGAGCTTTATGCCTTACAGATCTAATTTTGTGCATTCTAAATAATCTAAAATAGTATTGCATGTTAAATACTTTCATTTATCTCAAACGTATCATTTTTTTCTCAACTCTATCGGTATCAAAAGATAAAAACTGCAATACATACCACTGCAAACACCGACATCGATTATGAATATTACGACGAAATTTGCAAAGTGAGTACAAATAGGTGGTCTGATGGTCTGTGTACTGAAGTTGAAGGTTTTATGCTAATTATACCGACAATGCAAAAAAGCTTGAGTGAGAGAGAAGAGTAGAATTTTGTTTTTGATATGATTATGAGGTAACACCTAACAAAGATTATATACTATGCTTTCAATATTGATGTTTTAACACATTACAATGTTGCTACCTTATTGATATTTATACTTACATCTTCGTTAGAAACAGAATCTTCCAAGATCACTGAATAATATGTATTGTTGCATTAGAAGGGGATGCCAATATTTTGATATAGATTCAACTGCCGGATTATGACAGATTTTTTGTGTGTTTGTAGGGTTTAATTTTTTGACATAAATGTAGGCAAGTTTTAATGTGTTTATAAAATATTTGTAATCAATTCTACTGTTATATAAATTACTTATATGTTATTGTTATATAAACTACTTATATGTTATTGTTATATAAACTACTTATATGTTACTGTTATATAAAACTATTGTTCTTCCTTAAATTCATTCAAGCAATGCGCTCCTTAAGGTCTGCTTCAACATGCCAAAAATTAAAAGCAGAGATTGCTCAAGCTTTATAATAGACTCATGCTTAAGCTTTATAAAGGCAGAAATCTGCTCCATTCATGCAATGTTTTTGTAGTATTTGTTTACTGATTTGTATGCTCATCCCCCATTGAATGTAGCCTTCCTCGCAAAATGTCACCTCCAAGCTGAATGATGTTGTCCCCATGATGAATGTCGCTCCCACGACAAATGTCGCTCCCACGACAAATGTCGCCCCCACGACAAATGTCGCCCCCACGACAAATGTCGCCCCCACGACAAATGTCGCCCCCACGACAAATGTCGCACACACGACAAATGTCGCCCACATGACAAATGTCGCTCCCTCGACAAATGTCGCACCAACGACGATTGTTGTCGCATCAGCCAAATGTCGCCCCCTCGACAAATATCGCACTCTCGACAAATGTCGCACCCACGACGAACATTGTCCACACGGGGTCTCCCGTGCACGACTGCTTGTATTATTAATATAAGTGATCAATCCGACTGCCCTGGAATCATCTTCAACCTCCAGCTGGCGGTCCCGATCCTCCCGACCTGGAACCATTTCCAAGGCCAATTATCGGCTACCCAGCCTTCTCCCCGGCCGACCACTGTCCCCGCCACCGTCGTTGAGGTGGTGGCTATCGTCGGGTGGCATCTTGGCCGCCGGGGGTGGCTTTCCGGTGATCCCGAGAGGAAGCCCAATCTTGTTTTCCATGGAAAATTCAAAATGGAAATTGGCTCGATTAAGCCCGACTTTAATCCATATTGATCTAAGATGTTAGCACAAGGGGAGAGGGGGGAGACATGCCTGATTTCAGGCTTGGATACGGCTACTCCGGCGAGTGACCATGAATTTTTGCGTTTTCCAGTGAACCTCTCCTGATCTCAATTCTCCACAGAAAGATTTGATGTAAGAGTCGATTACGACTGTTTGATGCCTTCTGAAGGTGATGAAAGGATCGAATTGAGCTTTGGGGTCCTCTATATATGAGATCCAAGAATGGGGGGGTTTTGGCCATGGTCATTTATGACCTCCTTGATGGTGGCCGACCTATAACTGCTGAAAAACTCCTCCTCTTTATTAGGGGAGATGAAAGGAGAGGTTGGGGAAGAAGAAGGGTGTGACACTTGGCCTCCCTCCATTATTTCCCCCCTCCAAATGAAATCCCCCTAATTACCCCATTAAATCCACATTAAACTCACCTAATTCAGATTATTTAATCTGAAAAATTTCATGGGCTGTAGGATGTGCCTTGGGCATGGTCATAGCCCACTTGAATTGGCTTGGGCTCCCATTTATCCTTTAGGGTTAATTTGATCATGGTTGACCTTGGGGTTAACTTTAGTCAACTTGATGAGTTGGCTGATCCAATGAGTGTGTTTTGAGTCCTTTTACACCACCCAATGTTGATTAGATCGTGGTGATGCCTCAATCGGGCCAATTTTGCCAAATAGTGTGATTTGACCTAAATAGGTTCAAGTTTGACTTTGATCAAATTGGTCAGCTTGGTGACCCGTGATAGGGTTTTTGGCTCCACTTGACCTCTAATGATATTACAAGGCTAGATGTGAGGTCAATTTTAGGTTTTGAGACCAATATAACCTCTTTGGTGAAGGTTTGACCTATGCTGACCTAAAGTTGACTTTGGTCCATTTGGCCCACTTGATTGACCTAGCCTTGAGTCCATTGTTCGGTTGCCTCTCTCTTGGGGTTAGAGAAGTGTTAGTGAACTTATCTCGAGGTGGTGAGTTCATGTGAGGGTGAATTGATCTTGGTTGACTTGTGCACATTGAGGATGCACCTAGCAATTTTCCTAAGTTCAATCTGAGCTTGGGTCATACTAGGGCTTCCATGCACCTCTACCCTAACCCTAACTTTAGGGGGGTCTAGAAGTGTGGGGGATGTTACACTTCGCGTCTTGTGTTAGGTGCATCTCTCTTATCCGATCTTTCTCTTGACGTTTACTTTGATAGTGTGACAAAATGTTGGTTGGTGATTCTGATTTGAAACCTTTTGATTCACCACTATATCTAACAAAAATGCATTTTTACCTTTTTCTATCAAACTTCGGATTACTCTCCATGGACAAAGTAAATCATGCATCCAAATATTTTAGATGTGATACTAATGGTTTCCTTTTAAATATACTATCATATGGAGTAATTCTATTTAAAGCTTTAGCGAAGTTCTGTTCGATAGGTAGATTGTTGTACACATATATTCTGCCCATAACATTGTTGGCAACTGCTGAGTTTACTTTTAACTCAACAGTATCGTAAAAATCTGTTATTTTAAATGTGTTTTTTTTAAAAAAACATAATTTAGTATTTGTCACTGTTTGAAGCCATAACAAATAGTTCTTTAAAAATGCTGAGTTTATTTTAGCCAGAGTTTCAGGCCGTGGCTAAAGGTAAAGATACTAGTCACGACAATTTTTTTCTATGGCTAATACTATTTGCTACAGTTAATCCGTGGCTAAAGACCTTTCCCCACGCAACCTTTAGCCACAAATTTTTTCCATGACTAGACCATGATTAAAGCTCTTTAGACACGATTTTAAATTTTTTGCACAAAAAACTATTTTCTTGTAGTGAAACAGTACAAACAATTACATATTTTAATGAATGTGGTGTAGACTACGAAGAAGTGCAATAATAAATAATGATGTCAACAACGCCCACACTTTTGTATGTACATTAACTAATATAAGTAATTAAAGAGCGACTATTTAAATAACCAATCACACGAACACGCTCATAAAATACTAAAAAAAACTAAGGCTCCGTTTGGGAGGACTTATTTTCACCGGTCAAGCGGTCATGACCGCATGAATCGGGACTTAAATTTAAATGTACATACAAAAGTGTATGTACATTTTGTGGCCATGACCGCTTGACTTAAATTTAAGTCCCGATTCATGCGGCCATGACCGCTTGACCGGTGAAAATAAGTCCTCTCAAACGGAGCCTAAATCAGCTTATGATGCCCTCACAAAGCCCTTACTAGCTAGATTACTTTGTAGCTTAATTATAACATTATTAATATGCATGAAAACATGGAATCAAAGTTCACTAATTAAGTACACTGTTTGGTTTGGCGGTGGATTAAGTAACACCTCCCCTTAATTAACTACTTAAAACCACTATTTGTACAATCATTGGTCTATACATAGAAACATATAGGAATAATTAATTACAAAAACTTATGTTAGCATAATTACATATTGCATCCCTCTTACTTCTAAAATTACATATTGCCTTGAAATGTACTCTTACATAACAGATTTTTGTAAGAATAAACATATATATAATTAGGTAATTACAACATAGAAAACTGATATAACAAAACAACTACTTCTGCTTGTTGGAACAAACTGTAAAGAAATTAGGCTGGCTATCTAATATTTTATTTGAGATGTCAAACAAAGTAGGTGGCGCTGGCTAGCTCACTTAGAAGAAAATTGTATACTTCTAGAGAAATCTAATCAGCTGCGTTGCTAATTGCGGCTCCTTTATATTCCTATAGGCTCCGTTTGGCGAAAAAATTTAGGTGCGTTACTCTCATCTATTTCTAGGTGCATAAGTAAATACTGACAGTTGATTTGATATTCTACGACTCATACGATATTAAATACTGACCGTTGATCAGTATTTGGATCAATCATGCTATTTTTGCAGAAAATCAATGGCCAGTATTTACTTCTGCACATATTTCTAGGTGAGAGTAACGCACGTAATGTTTTTTTTCTCGTTTGGAATGGTGACGGAGGTCGTGAGGTTATGACCAGTCCTTCTTGAATGCCCGACCTCATGTAAGAAATTTTGTCCACTTTTATGTTCTAAATTAGTTTTCTTTTCTTGGTGGTGGTCATAACAATTGTCTAGTCAATTGTCAAATATGCATTCTATGATGGTGCCTTTTTGCCCAAACTCTATGATGGTGTGCTTGGTTGGGTAGACTCATGCTTTATTTGTTTAAGCGCTTGACACAGGCTAACCAAATGGGGCGGCATCACCGTTTGCTCTGTTTGCGCCCGCAGTAAGGAGGAAAAGACCTCCTGTCACTCCGTTTTGATCCGCACCTCCCCTCTTCCGGTCCCAAAACTTCCTTTCCAGCCGCCGATTGTTCCCGCCACCGCCTAATCAAACGAAACCTCAAAGACGAAATATCGGCTTTCGAAGCGTTCAGATTGTAACAATGGGGTACATCATCGGGCCGTTAGTTAGTGAGGCGCCTACCTGTTCGATGACACTAGGAAATAGAATTTTAATTTATTTTATTTTTTTCACATAACAACTGCACACTCAAGCCTTTTTTTCACATATTATTAAAAAATGTATAATTTTCTATTTTCTATATTTAGATATTGTATAACAAAATTTATTTTAAAAATAAAGATATTATTAAAATTGTGACATTAATGATCATAGACATATTTTTATATTTATTATTTAAAATTTTTAAAATAAATTAATACTCCGTCTAAAGACTCACTAAACAGTGAAAATAGCATGTGCCTGCAACAGACAATAAGTAGAAGCATACATGATATAAACTTGAACAATAAAAAGAAAACTTAAATAAAATAATAGTATAGATGAAGAGACAATAATAAAAGTACATTAAATAAATAAAGAAAATAAAGAAAATAAAGAAAAATAATAATGAAGTGAAGCACAGTAGCACACAATATTTTTGGTGGCGACTGGGGACCCAATTTATTGGCTCTTCAAAAAACCTTTTGGAATATTTTTCCTTCCTTCATTATAAACATAGACTAATCTTAATCCTATGAGGCTCTCATAATTAATGAAGCCTTAAATAAAGAGCAACTGAGCAACATCATTTTACTTCAAGGATAAATAAATAAATAAAATGATTTTTAAGGATTGGCAAAGCTGAGCTTTGAAATTATTTATATATAATTAGGGGTGAATATAGGAATTTCAATATGGTATAGGCCAAGCATTGCCTTTCTTCAATCAAAAATAAATTTGAACACATCCACGTTTTCTCTCTAGTTGGCCATTGTATGAACATATAAATAGTCGAAATTCATTATCTCGCCAAGAAAAATTCAAATTCATCATCCATTTTTTGAAAAATTCATAGGAGGGACAGCCCGCCCCCTAGACCCACTCATGTATATATTAAGTCAAGATCACGTAATATTTATTCTTGATGGGGTTCATGGAGAATTTTCTAAGTCAAATCAGAAAGTTTTTGACCAAAGAAGCGGAGGGGAAGCAACCCGAACAAACGAGCCGCGTGCGCGTAGGGATTGTGCCCGCATAGCCTAAGCGTGTGCGGCCTGCACTAGCGCGAGCGCACGCGCAGCAGCGGTTGCCGCCGCGCCGGCCGCCTCCGATCGTCGCTGCCACCACCAATCAACATGCCCGAGCCGCCCAGGGGGCACTTCCGTCAATTCTTGAAAATTGGTGATCCAGGTGACCGTAACGGAGCGACGTCATTCGTCAGCACAAAATTCGTCCGACGCAATTACCAACATGTCACTGCAAAAAATTATAAATAGACTTCAGACCCTCGTTTGAAGACAAACAACTCCAGAGACTAGAGAGAGCTCTGACGCTTTCCGACGGGGACATGGGACTTAGATTGTTCCCCCGCTCGGAATTCGCTCCGCTCTCTCTCTCCAGACCGTGAAGTGTGCAATGTTCAGTGTTATAGGGGCTTTGCCATTTTTTCGTAAGAACGCTCTCATCAAAGCCCCGTAGATTTATTGAGTTCTAAACAATCGCAAAATGTAAAGAAATTGAAATATATGAAGACGATTTATCCTCGCCCATCCCGAAAAAACTACAATATGAAGGACGTCATAACTACCATCTAGCTCGATTGCTCGAATCATCGGGCTTTCTTTTACGTGCACTACTCACAATTTTTAAATATTACTGTATTTGTCGACCCACTTTTGCTTGCTAGATTTGTAGGGAGTCGATCAACTCCCACTACTATATCCCATATATAGGTTAATTTCTTTACAAATAAAATTCATCATATCATTTTATCAAAATAATGTTTAGTTTTACTATATTTAATGATTGAATGAATGTCCTTTATCTAAGGAATTGTTACCATTGATTAGTTAGTTGCTTATTAACACGCTTTTCATGGTTCAAAGATGGTTCCCACAATGTTGGACTTTATTCCACATTGTCCCAAGAGGTGTCCGCTTCTCATAGCAATATAACATATAATTCTTCTAATCTTCTTAATAATGGAGTCCACTACTATCACATGTATGATGGTCCATAATCACCGTGCTCATGACCGGCACCACCGTGCCAAGCAAACAGACCCTAGGTTAAGGCACGTCGCAACTTTAACCCCTCGGCATGCCATATTAATTACAAACTCGGTAGCCCTAACCGCACACAATAGCACTAGCATATGTTAATCAAATGCTAAAGAACATCATTTAAGCTATTTACATAGTTTTATAGCCTCTCTAACCTTAGGGTCTTTCTAGGTTTATGAACCATTGTTCGTGAATGTCCAACCTCACTTAAGGAACATTCATATTTATGTTCAAAATAAGTTTTTTTGTCTCGGTGGCGGTCATAACCGTCATCATGCAAAATACATATATCATTACGGTACCATTTATGTTCAAATTCAAAATGTCGCGCGCATGATTTGTAACCCTCAATCTAGGGATAGCATTTTCAAAAGTCGTGTCACTTCATGTTTGGTACAAAATAGTGATTCTATCTCGGATTTGGGGAGGTAAAGTGTACTCGCTGTACTTTACCGTAAAGTGCGGGCATCCAGTGCGACACATCTCAAAGCGAGCTGAGATGCACTCGCTTTGAGATGTGTGCGGGCATCCATGCGGGCCATTGGATATCCGCAATTTACAGTAAAGCGTAGGGGTGCACTTTACTCCCCTGAGTCCCTCTATCTCGAAGTTTAACAATTTGTAGTACCGTGTTATATTTAAATATAGCTTAAACTCTTAACCAGTACTGGGATATTATTTTAAAAATAATAATAATCTTACTCGGCACCTACCATGGCTTAGAAATTAGAATAAGGGCCCTAGAATAATTACGCACAACCTGATATTTAATTATTTCCAACCCGATTCGTTAATTAAATACCTTTTAATTTATTTTTAATTTTATCGGTTTGGATAATAAAATACCTCCTATAATGAGTTGTGGTGACGTAGCTGGTGTTAAGTGATATATGTTTATCGAAACGTGCGTGATTGAACTATTCATTAATGGCCGTGGCGTGCTTAATAGTTAAACCGGCCCAATTAAAGAAAGGATAAATAAACCGGTCTAAGGTTAGGTGTGATTAATTAATTTGTTTCGGGTTTATTCCTTGGCGGTTGTTGGAAGCTCTGAAAGGGGCTAGTTGAACCGAACCGCTTAATTATTGGTGCTACGAAATGAATATATTAGTAGTCAAAGGCATTGTTTGGGACGACGTTTTAGCTTGGATGAATTTCGACAGAAACGCTACCGTCGTGGAATGTATGTTTAACATGTCAATGTTTACGACCACCACCAAGAAAATAAAACTTCTTTGGAATATAAAAGTCGATGAAGTTCGTTAGGTGCGGTTGGACGTTCACGAACGATGCTTCATAATCACCGCGTTCATGACGACATGCCTTGCCAAATGAAGCCAAACTCATATTCTTCCGAAAATTTTAGCGAAGTTTGTTTGAGAAATATTGTGCCTCCTATATTAATTTATATATATTGATATTGGCAAAATACCTAAATTAGTTTGTCAATTTTAGTAAAAATTTGAAATATGTTCGTGTATTTGTATCTTTCTATATTTGTCCAAAAAAATTAATGCGATTTTTAAAATACTTTCCTAGTTTAACTTCTGCCAAGTTTTTAATAGTTTTAGATGATTTTAATAGTTTTTAATTGTTTTAGTGATAATGTGAATATTGAGCATTATTAATTTATTG